>CM064520.1:14528836-14586336 GCA_032716605.1 Paralithodes platypus
CATACCCGAAATGATCGCTGAGGGAGAAAGTCCAGCCGGGCATAGACAAAACCTGGAGGTTATCTCAGTACATCAAAAACGTAAATGATCTATACTATGATAAGTAACACCCCGTTCGTTTAACATTAACATCAAAATACAAACCCCAATGTACTTGAATAAACTAGACTGTAAGAGCCACCATTTTGTACTGTTTGCTCACAACTTCCTTCCTTCCTTCTCATTAGTTCCCTTCGACCCAGACTTCTTACCCACCGCTATCAAATGTTACCCATAGGTCCTAAGAAGATCGAACGTGTTAACCCTTTCTTCGGTTATAATAAATTCGGTTTTACTTCTTGGCCAGAATACAAGAAAGCCAAGATCCCATTAGAACAAGGTAGATTAATCTAGGTCAGTTTTAATGATTGCTGCGAGATGTCCTAACCAAAGCCTGACAAAAATCGTCCAGGTTCCAACGCTAGGCCTCATCGTACTACTAACAGGGTGTGAAAGAGGCCCCATGTTTCTCATCTCCGTTTCTCCGCATATGTTCCTCCACCACGCCCCCCCCCCCCCACGCCCCCCCCCCAGCCCCCCAACCCCCCCCCTACCCCCCCTATCAAATGTACGCCTATAGGTCTATAAGCGGCGTGTTAAGGGCAGATTTTCACATTGAGGGGGACCCCTTACTACCGCTCATGTTTAGCCCCATTACTTTTGAGATTGTTAAGAACGTTTCTGCCCCCATTAGTTTGGCTATTTTAAGAATGATCGCCCCATTTCTGTCAATTTTAAGACATTTCGTGCCATGTAGCCGTCGATTTTTTCCTGGCGAGCGAAAGCGAGCCTGTAATATAAGAGGAACCGGCCTTCGGCCGGGACATTTTTCTACAGACAAATGTTCAAATTTATCTTGAAAGGGACTCAAGGGGGTGTTATTTTAAGCTTGATGGAGGTCTAGGGAACAACTAAAAACTTCCCCTTAACCCCTTCTGTACTGGTGACGTCTTTTGTATATGATTTCAGCTACATTTAGACGACTTTATGTAGCTTAGGAAGGATATATGGTAGCTAAAAGGATTAATTGAGAAAGTATGTAGTTTTTAATTGGTAGACGTCCTGCCAAAGCTGAATAAAATTGTCTAATAGTAGCCAAAATTAAGTGAGAATGATGTAGCCGGCACAGAAGGGGTTAAGAAGCCGCCCTATACCCGTCAACGTCACCAGCCCACCTTACCTTACGTAGGATATAACCTACTATGTGTCTGGCAGCCCAGGGATTGGTCTGTAGGGGTAGTAGTGCAGTAGTTGGTTAAGGGGGGTCACCTGCTTGTTTTCTCTCTCCCTTTCTCTCTCTCTCTCTCTCGCTCTCGCTCTCTCTCGCTCGCTCTCTCTCTCTCTCTCTCTCTCTCTCTCTCTCTACAGCTCGCTCTCCGCTCGCGCTCAGCTCATCTCTCTCTCTCTCTCTCTCTCTCTCTCTCTCTCTCTCTCTCTCTGTGGCTTGTATCCATTCGGCCCAATTCAGTCTACTGTTTTAAGACATATCCCCATCCAGGTGTCGATTTTTTCCTGGCGAGCGATAGCGAGCCAGCATTATATGAAGAAATCCGGCTTCGCCGGAGACATTTTTGTACAAATTTAGCCTGCTGTCAAAAACATTGTTATAAATATACTGCCTCGCTACTGCTCGCCAGAAAGAAAAAACATTGATGGTGTGTTTTGATAACAAATATTTAAATCCAGTTGTTACAAACATTTTATGAATGGAGGATGCCTTTAGGCACATGGACCTTTTTGTTTTATCTGTGTTTTTCCTTCCTCCATTCATTGTCTCTTAAAAAAAAAAAAAAAAAAAACTAGAGTATTTTCTTGAGATTAATAACAGTGGTCAACTGTTGCTCATAATTCAAGCAAATACAGTATCTCAAGGCTAAAGGAGTTACTTGAGGTAGTTTTAAACACTTGATTATCATATGAATATACTAAACTAAATAAAAATAGGCTAGAGTACGCCAGAATAATGAAACAAACACGTATATAATGGTTAAGGGGCTTATCGAGAAGCTTAAGAGGAGACTGACCGTTTGTTTGGTCTATTAATTCATTTATTCATATATATTTTTAGTTTCCTCCCTAGACCTCCACCAAAAAAAAAAAAAAACATCCGTTAGATCCCCCTTCTTGATTAATTTGTAAATTTTTCGGTAGAAAAATTTCCCGGCCGAAGGCCGGTTCTTCCAACATTACAGGCTCACTATCGTTCGCCAGGGAAAACATCGACAACTAAATAGCAGGAAAGGTTTAAATATTGACGAAGAAATGGGACAAATGGTTTTAAAATCGACTAACTAATGGGGCAAACATCTTACCATCTGAAAACTAATGGGGCTAAACATGAGGGAGAAGGGGGTCCAGAAAACCGGCCCCATCCCCCCTTAATACCTATCAACGTCTACTGACCGCTCGGTATAGGCCTGGAAGAGTGTTATTTGGGGCCGAGAGATTGACGCGTATGATGTGTAGGATTTGGTAAGAGCGACAGTATTTTACACGAGAAAGGATGGTTGTAGATTGATGGTTAAGGGGGGTCACAAGTGTTTTTTCTCTCCTTTTCTCTCTTTCTCTGGCTTGTATCTATTCAGCCCCATGCAACCTAATATTTTAAGACGTTTACTCCTATCCAGGTGTCGATTTTTTTTAAAGTTTTTGACAGCAGGGTAAATTTGTACATTTTTCGATAGAAAAATTTCTCCGGCGAAGCCGGATTTCTCCATACAATGCTGGTTCGCTATCGCTCACCAGGAAGAAATTTGACACCTGGATGGGGATAAACGTCTTACAACAGTATGCTAAATGGGGCCGAATGGATACAAGCCAGAGAAAGAGAGAAAACAAATCCTGTGACCCCCCTTTAAACAATTCCATCTTTTGTATTACCTTCGTCGATGTATGTGTATGTTTATTGCTTTGCTGTATGGCTGTATTATATAATTATTTGTGTTTGTGTTAAGGAAATGCACAGGAACAGAGCGTCATCCAATATCTACACTAGAGATCGCGAACAAACAGCAACCAGTCAATTTTAAGTGAATGCAAGCAAACGAGAGATCGTAGATTTTCATCTTGAAGGATTGTTTTTCAAATAATAAAAACAAAACACCAGAAAGCTCGTTATCGTGGAAAATGTCGTTTGTAATGATGCTGTAGTTGTGTGCATGAAGTTTATTAACCTATCAAAGATAACAATGAATACCGAAAAATTTCCATTTGACATTACACCATGCAGTCGCTCTTGTGTACCATGATGCAGTCGCTCTTGTGTACCATGATGCAGTCGCTCTTGTGTACCATGTTAGTAAGTGCCTATTATTATGTGTTTTTTCCACCAACCAACTTCACCTCTAAACTCAATTAATGAAATCAACAAATATATGTGGCACTATATAAGGACTCGAACCTAGGATATTCACATCGAAATTCCGCGCACTTATGCATTACACTATCAAGACAGTTAAATAAACAGGCTCAAATAAGCACTTACGCGGAGATGAGCATCGCGGTAGAGCAGAACATCGTGGATTTTCCACCACCCCAAATTTGCATCACTATTTCACAAACACATATCAATGATTGGCTCCATGATATTCCATTTATCAGTAATGAATTTGAAATTTTATGATGCCAGCTCAATATATTTTAAGAAAAGATCTCTCTCTCTCTCTCTCCACCATCATCATTATTACTCCCAATCCTACCAATCTAATCTTCCTCTCTTCGTCCTGTCTCTTGTTATCGTTTTGTCCCCTCATTATCGGTTGGGTGTAAAAGGGATCTGCCGTGTGTGGGCCAATCGGCTCTCTGCAGACTCCCGTTTTCTTTTGTACTATATATGTTATCTTTGTAGAATGTTACTACTTTCTATCATAAGAACAAAAGAAATTGGAAATCTGCAAAAAGGCCTACTGGAGAACACGAAACAGATCCTTGCCTAAAACCGGTATCACACTCCTTCCTCATCTATTCTCTATTTATACTTCCTTTTTCACTCATCCTTTCTCCATCTCTATCCTCTGTTCTATTCTCACTCTAGGACAATGCCCCCCTCCCTCATTCCTCCTTTCCTCCCTCATTTCTTTGTTATTATATATTTCAATTTAATTTCACTATTCCTTTCCCAACTATATCCTCTCTTCTCTGCCCACCCAGGACAATGCCATCCTCCATCCCTCCCCCTCCTCCTTCCCTCCCTCCGTTCTTATGCATTTGTATCTATTTTAATCCCAACTCTATCCTCACTCTATAATATACTCCAGAACAATGCCATCCTCCCCTACCCTCCTTTCACATCTACTCTGTATCGTATTATCCTCTCTCAATTTCCTTTTACTATTCTTTTCCCAGTCCTATCCTATTTTCTCTCCCCCTCCCCCTCCTCCCCTCCTCTTTCCTCCAACATCCTCCTCCTCCTCCACCACCACCACCTCCACCTCCACATCCTCCTCCTCCGCCTCTCATCCCCCAGCGGTATAATGATAACCGTCACGTAATATAATTGTGGAGGGAATTGATCACATTAGAACTTGATTCACTTGCGAGGTGACAACAGTGGCTTTGGGGGAGAGAGAGAGAGAGTTATATAGAAAGAAAGGGAGGTATGTAGACAAATATTGTATTCAAACAGAGAGATAATTATATATAAAGATCAGGACAGATTTATAGATAGATCGCCAAACAGACAGAGTGCGAAGAGAGAGAGAGATTTATATGATTTACACTGACCACACAGATATTACGATCCAAGCGAGGTGATCAGGTCTTAATACTAGTATATATTCTATTTTTATTAATTTCACTCCAACACCAAACACCTCTCAAAGAAATTAGTGAAAGCAAGCATGTGATCCACCGGGATTCGAACCTGTGTTACCACATACAAATGTTAAACACTCTAACCATTACACCAGCAAGGCAGTATCAGAACTCGAAATAATGGACTGAAAAGAGAGAGGATACATAGATGAGTAGGAAGAGAGAGAGAGAGTGTGTGTGTGTGTGTGTGTATGTGTGCGCGCTAGTGTTGCCATTTAGGGATTCCGAATTTGCCACTTTTCCATTGATTCTTAGCCGGGAATGACGACAAAATGCGTAAGAATGGGCAGAATGTGTTTGAGTCCTCTGTGCCGGCTTGGGTCTGAGGAGGCGGAAATATTGTATGGCCATTCCGAGCGTTGGTTTGGGTCTATTGGGTTTTAAGGGGGAGGCAGTTTTTGTTCTGGACCTCCTTCCCCTTCATATATAGCCCCATTTTGAAATTTTAAGACGTTCGCCCCATTCGTTTGTCGATTATAAGACCGTTTGTCCAATTTCTTTATCACTATCAAGACCTTTTGTGCCATATACAGTAGGGTTCGATTATTTCCTGACGGGCGATAGCGGGCCTGTCATTTTGGAGGAACCGGCCTTAGGTCGGAACATTATACTACCGAAAAATATACACATTTATCTCGAAGGAGGATCTTGGGGATAAATTATTTAGCTTGATGGAGGTGTATGAAGGAAATTATAACAATGAAATGTAAATGAATACATAAACTAATAAATAAACCCTACCCCCTTAACAATTTCTCATCTCGATGGGGGCTGGTATAATACGCGATCGCAACTTGCATACACATCTCAACGATCCGGTATACATGTATCCATGTGCTTAGAATCCATGCTCTTGTTATACACTGGAGGCTATAGGGTAAGGCAACGTGTCAATGCATTCCCACTTGCAGTACTAGCCCATAATCCCTCCTCTATCTCGCTCTATAGACAAGCTATTTATTTAAGTATCGAAGGTTCCTCAGTGCGCATTTCCAGATTCCTGCTAACACCATACGGGAGCCTTCGGAATATAGCCGGTATATTACACGAGCGCCTTTTCCCTCAACATTTATCTTTAACATTGGGCTGGCAGCTTCTGAGGTAAACTTCGTAAACAATTATGTCACGTAAGTTAATCTAGTTTCAGTCTAGTTTCCGATACCAATGCAAAAGATGCCGAAAAAAATGACGGAGCATCGGAATTGACGATAAATACTCTCATGTGACACCCCTTAAGCATTACCCTTCCCCATAATCCTCAATACTCCTGGAGCGACGAAACTTAAGCCAGGGCCACAGTGAATCCGACACAACCCGAGGATATATAAGAGACCCGCCAGCTCGCTCATAATTCGCTGCCCGTTATAACAATAGCAGTTATGTTTGTCTTCCATTACGTAGCCCCGCCCCTGGTGGGAGGAACCCAGCGAAGGAGCCTCCCACAAACATAGATCAGTTTCCCCGCTTGCCGCCAGAGGCCCCCAGGTGGCGAGGAAACGTTTTTGTTGTTGTTTGAAAAGCCGTTTCATATAGGTTTTAATGTATATTTTGTTCATTTACACATGACCAAAGATGAGTTTTTACGTGTTTGTACATTTAAGATATATAATATATTGATACAGCTAAGTTACTGTCATTCAGCAGCAATCTTACACCTATATTCTCTCAGCTATCTGTCTTGACTAATTGTGTAGGAGGAGCCGCTCTCATGTATACAAGGCCCCAGCCAATGGGCGCCAAGATTTGCAGGTGGTTGTAGTGTGGGCAGCCAATAAGGGCGGGGTTGTGTGTGTGGCGGGCCCGGTGGTAAGCTCCAAGTGTTGATCATGTAGTCAACATCGTGTAAGTGTCAACATTACTATCGAGGCTTCCTGTCCGCCGTCCCCCGCTATACTAAGGGCCGAGGCTGCCCCGCGAGCCGCCGTGCCTTGCCTCCTGAAGTACCAAGTGCCCAGGTAGCTCATGAGGCTTGAGTGTGAGGGACGCGAGGAGTGTGTGAGGGTGTGTGGCGTGGCAGCGGTGTGGTAGGGTGCGCTGCTCGGCCATGGTCATGATTCCCACGCCCTCCACCGTCATCCACACGCCCACCCGCCCCAAGCTGGGCTTCTCTATTGACAGTATCGTTGGGCGTGGTGGTATAGACTCTAGGGGATCACCGCCCCCTTCGCCAGGATCCCCCCGGGGAAGTCCTCGTCCGAGGAGTCCCATTGGATCACTTGGCGATCCACAAAAGCCCCAGGTGCGAATACCAGAACCCATCCACCCTCTGGCTCACACGTCTTTGGCTGCCTCCCTGTCTCACCACACAGCTCCACACTTCCATGGCCTGCACGGGCTACATGTTCCTCAAGCACTGCACCTAGCAGCCCTCTTACCCCAGGGGGGTCACCCATGTCTGCCCGCCACTATGCCTCCTGTCCTGCTGGGGCAAATGTCCCACCTGGGTACCCCCTTACCCCCAGCACCCGGACCCAGAGAATTCCCACTCTACCCTTGGTTGCTCTCTAGGCACTCCCGTCTACTAGGACATAGATTTCCTGGTAAGTGCAATTTGTGTATTCCTCTGTTCAAAAAATCTAGTATTAGGCCTACATACTAACCCGTATTGGATCATGTTTATATATATCGTCTTATAAGAACATAAGAAAACGGAAGTCTGCAAAAAGCCGATTGGTCCATACAAGGCTGATCCCTCTCGCACTCAACCTATCTTGTCTCATTAATACCACCTATTTTATAAGCATATGCACAATGTTTTGGATTTTTGTAGATTAGAGAACATAGGGTATTATTTGTAGCCATTTACTTGTTTTGCAGTCTGATCTAGACCTACTGGCATACAGCGAATTTTTGTAGATCTAGTAATTTTAGTCCTTTGTTGACCGAGTCGAATTTATCTATCCTTATTACCTGATTTAGGCCAACATTACATGACCTGACTCAATCTGAACCATCACAGCATTACCTACCGTGACCCAAACCTGACCTGATCTTACGTTTTAACTCTTACATGATGAATGTTATACCAATATAAATCCAAGTAATATTTCGTCCCATTACTTGGACTGAACTTACTTGTCCGAAGTTACTAAGGCCCGATATTACCGGATTCCGTTCCGAAACCCTATTTATGTGATCAAGACATATGTAGAAAAGCATAGGTGTCCTCGAATTCATTAAGACTTGTAAGCTAGATACTCCAGACATTTCTTGGTGTGATTCGTTTGATTTCTACTTACCTTTTCATGTATAATCGCTTGATATCTAGATAGCTTAACTTTGTCAAGCTTATCTAACCTAGCTTGTCTAAATTAACCACACTTATTTAACTCAACCTCACTTAGCTAACACAACCGTACACTCTAGGACATGGAAACGATCGAAGCTTTCGCAGCTATATCGAAATTAATCAAATCTTGCCACTAATTATTTACCCATTATCTACATTTTGGAAGCTCGTTTGCGCTGTTCGTGGGTTCACATTAGATCAGAATTTGCATTTTCCCTAACTTAACCATACCTTAAGTGAGCGAAATGTATACAATATTACATGTCCTCATTATGTAAATACGAATCCAATATGGCGCAGGTCTCTCTCTTAACCCCGTATATTTCATATATAAACATAGCAAACTAATTTAGTTTCTTATATAACTTAACTAGAATTTCGTATTTCTTCGGATATACGGTCATACCTCATAAAGGTACGGTCGCGCTAATAAGTCATATCCCAGCTGTCATTACGTTTGGCTCGCTCTGTGATGTATTAATGTTTGTCAGATGTTGAATAGGGTGGGTAAATGTAGGAACATGTTTGTATAAATTTTCACTCGATATGAAGAAATTAAGCTTAGATATTGCCGATACCAATTATTGATCAAAACATACTTGGTGCCGAGCCATCACTTATTAGCGCGACTGTACCACAGTGTTATGAGCGCAGCTTGCAGATATGTATTGATAGCTTATGAAAACTGGGTGATAAGATGATCCTGTTCAAGTATAGGCACACATTTCCATTTATTTAGTTCGATACGGGTTGGTAATAATTTTCCCATATATTTAGTGAAGGTAGTCATTTTCCAAGGGCGGGGTTGTGTGTGTGTGGCGGGCCCGGTGGTAAGCTCAAAGTGTTGATCATGTAGTCAACATCGTCTAAGTGTCAACATTACTATCGAGGCTTCCTGTCCGCCGTCCCCCGGTAAATAAAGGATCTAGGCTGCTCCGTGAGCCACCGTACCTTGCCTCCTGAAGTACCTATGTTGTCCAGGGCGAGTGTGAGGGGCACGAGGAGTGTGTGAGGGTGAGTGGAACGGCAGCACTATTTGGCCATAGACATGATTCCCACGCCCTCCACCGTCAACCACACGCCCACCCGCCCCAAGCTGGGCTTCTCTATTGACAGTATCATTGGGCGTGGTGGCATAGACATTAGGAGATCACCACCCTCATCTTTAGTATCCTTCAGAGGAAGTCCTCGTCCGAGGAGTCTCATTGGATCACTCGACAACCCACAAAAGCCCCAGGTGCGAATACCAGAACCCATCCACCCCCTGGCGGCCCCGTCTTTGGCTGCCTCTCTGTATCACCACACAGCTCCTCACTTCCATGGCCTTCCCGGGCTACATGTTCCTCAAGCACTGTACCTAGCAGCCCCCTTACCCCAGGGGGGTCACCCAGGTCTGCCAGGGCTAATGCCCCACCTGGGTATTCCCCTGCCACCAACGCCTGGACCCAGACAATTCCCACTCTATCCCTGGTTGCACTCTGGCCACTCCCGCTTACTAGAACATAAATATCCTGGTGAGTAAGATGCTTTGTAATACCTTGATAATCGTATATACTATTTCATGATGACCCGTTTTATGTCCAAGCTCATAAATCGCCGCATTAATGCTATATATTATGTAATGAGCATTAATGCTATATATTATGTAATGAGCATTAATGCTATATATTATGTAATGAGCATTAATGCTATATATTATGTAATGAACATTAATGCTATATATTATGTAATGAGCATTAATGCTATATATTATGTAATGAGCATTAATGCTATATATTATGTAATGAGCATTAATGCTATATATTATGTAATGAGCATTAATGCTATATATTATGTAATGAACATTAATGCTATATATTATGTAATGAGCATTAATGCTATATATTATGTAATGAGCATTAATGCTATATATTATGTAATGAGCATTAATGCTATATATTATGTAATGAGCATTAATGCTATATTATGTAATGAGCATTAATGCTATATATTATGTAATGAGCATTAATGCTATATATTATGTAATGAACATTAATGCTATATATTATGTAATGAGCATTAATGCTATATATTATGTAATGAGCATTAATGCTATATATTATGTAATGAGCATTAATGCTATATATTATGTAATGAGCATTAATGCTATATATTATGTAATGAGCATTTGCGTATGTACTTAGCGTAGTGTAATAGACAAAAGCGGCTATTTTGTTTTATAGTAATTTACCTTCAATTGCTGTCTGCTCTAGATCTGAAGGCATACAGTGAGTTGGGTCTAGTGCGTTCAGCCTATTGTTGAGAGGGTCGAATTTACCTTTCCATTTTACCTAATTTAGCCTAGCATAGCCCAACTTAACCCCACCTGACTCATCCTCATCTATCACACCACCACACAACCTTACATGACCTAATTCTGCCCTAACCTATCCTGGCTTGACCTCCTTACACATTGGTTATAATATTGATAGATGATAAATATATACAGTACATACAGATATCTCGGCCCATTACATGGTGGACCGAACTTACTTTACCGAAGTAACTAAGACCCAAAATTACAGGATGCCATTCCGAATCCCTATTTATTTGATCAGGACTTAGGTAGAAAAACAAAATGGTGTTCAAATTAACTAGGATTTAAAACTTGGAGAAAAAGGTAAAGCACGAAAACTTGCATGAAGTTGCATTATTTTTTGACCATTTTATTACTTCCAAGGGTATAATGAAAGTAATCATAACTTTAACTTTATATATTGAATACTATTGATTAACACAAGGGACTTGGTTTTTGAGGCTAGGTATGAAAAGTCTCACTTGCCACCCTGATATGTGTACAGTGTTTATTATTAATATTAATTAATTTAATATTTATAGTGTTAGCTAGACATTTAGATATTGTTCCCCTTTGGACAGTATTTTTGTTGATTGAATCTAACTTACATATACTTTGGTTTAGTTTCATATATTTTGTTATACAGTAACATGACGACAATGCACGATATGTATCCCATATTAATAATTGATTATGTCATAAAGTGGTCTGAGCATGTTTACGTCAGCTGTCCGATATTATCCTTGCCATTGCAATGTTTATGTATAGAGGGAACCACATATAATATTAATTTACAGATCAGCAAAATCATAATACGTAAACCTGGAAGCCTTTACTACGGGGAATATTTCTCTCTCTCTCTCTCTCTCTTTCTCTCTCTCTCTCTCTCTCTCTCTCTCTCTCTCTCTCTCTCTCTATATATATATATATATATATATATACTGTATATGGCGAGAGAGAGAGAGAGAGAAACATAACTTATAGAGACTCTTACGTGGCTTCTTTATACATTTATTTATTGATAAATACTCTATTATCCAATTACTTCCATCACTATATATTTCAATCATGATACACCAGAGAGACGTGAGCATAACACTACTACATTATCAACAGTGTATTTTGGCCCGATAATTCACCTCCGAGGATGTAATCACCATCAATTATGTGTTATTTTCTGTTCAATATTGAGCAAGTGTGGAGAGTGTATTCTATATATAGTCGAGGTGAGGCTAGATAAATACCCCAAACACTGAAATGTACAGTCGGCCAAATAAGTGAAGTCGCAGCACCAAGTATATTTTGATCAATAATTGGCATCAGCGGTATTTAAGGTTTAAATCATCGTTCAGAGTGAGATATACAATCATGTTCCTATCTTTAAACACCCTATTCAACATCTGACAGACATTACTACACCATACAGCGAGCAAAACATAATGACAGCGGCGACACGACTTAGTTGGCCAACCGTACCACTTTCGTATTGTTTTAATTTGCGATGAACTCCGCGTGTGACATTTTTTTTTCTGTTCAAAACGATGATTCCATTTCAATATTATTCTGGTTAACATTAAGCAATTCTGTTTAGATTAGGGTAAGCAATAATTTCTGTAAATCCTCCGACTCTCTTACGTTCCTCCTAAGCTGAATATAACCGTATGATGCTAGCAAAAATAGAATGGAAAACTAGGCGTCATCGCCCTGAAAGTGTAACTCTTCTGCAACATATACAAAAAAAAACGCTGACTTTATTAAATAATAGCGTGTACTTGTGGCTTAATGATCGTGTCCCCAACCACTAGTCCTAATACACAACCTCCGCAAATCATGCCGCCCGAGAGTGGCCCCCTGCGGGTCCCTCAACTTAAGCTTAAGCGTATTATATTTTAGTTTCCTTCAACACCGCAATTCATGCCAAAAACGCCATGTGTGAGACTGGCGGTTAGTAATTTCCAAAAGGATATAGATTATGTGTGGTGATGGGCGCGTGATTCCCAAAATTATATTGTTTTGACTGGCAGCTAGAGTATATATAAACATGTAAATTGATTCTTACACGTGTTCTGAATCTGTCTAGGCGTTTAGTTGTTCAATACTCTTTAAATATTTGATTTAATCCTACTCATATATATATATATATATATAGTATATATATATATATATATATATATATATATATATATATATATATATATATGTGTGCTAAGAGCCATGTTGGTATCACTGGTACCATTAACTTCCCTATACACAAGTATTTCTACGCCCATAACATGTTTTAAAAGTCATTCTTGCATAGGATATTATATAGTCTGGTATGTGGTAATACATTCTACACGGTCAAATTTAATATATCACCTTTTAATAATTACGGAACTAAAATGGCGCCGAAAGGAATAGATGGGATGGTCTATATTAGTATAGGGTCTCCAGTTCCCTCATGTCTCAAAATATGACAGAAGGTAGAAGTGAAATGGAACCCGCCACCAACACCGCCATCCCTCATTCCGTACCTGTAATTTCACCTCTAATTATCTGACTCGTATACCCCTAACTACCACAATCTCTCCCTCCTCCCCACCCCTCCACCTTCTCGTATACCCCTAGCTACTACAATTCCCCTCCCTCCCCTGCCCTTATTTACGACTACCACTACATTCATAAAGCCTCTGGTCATTCCACAACCACAACGTCCGGATCTGTGTGGTATGTCACGGCTACCACTGGCCCAAAACCGTAGCTGAAACAATATTGACCGTCGCTTTTAAGTTCGAATAACTACTGGCTTTATGCATGCGCAACTAACCACATTATTTTGTTAAGCATAACTACCCAAATCCCCTTCCCATTTCATCAAGAACTACCATCATCGTCCTCTATTCACAATTACAGCTACACAAATAATTCTCCATTGCTACCTCCACTACCATTTCCGTTCATTTTGTTAGAATCATGACGACTACATCGCCTTCCATATTTACAACTACCACTACCACCACCACTACTATCATTCATACAAACTCTAGTCATTCTACAACCACAACGTCCTGGTCTGTGTGGTATGTCACGGCTACCACTGGCCCAAAACCGTAGCTACAATATTGACCGTCGCTTTTGAGTCCGAATAAAAACTATGATACCGCTTCATACTTCTGGATACATAGCTACCAATAGTATTCCTTTTATTTAAACGTAACTACCAAAATCCCCTTTCCTTTTCATCCACAACTACCAATTCCCTTCAGTTTTGTTGTGACCATCGCTACTACAACCCTCTTCCTATCTGTTATTACCACAACAACTACCATTCATTCACTCTCTAGTAACTCAACGACCACAATTCGTGAATATTTCGGTATGACACGTAAATAAATACACCATTTGAGGAGGAGCACCATTTGAGTGACTTGAAGCCATCTGCGAAACGTGTTCAACAAAGTGCTGCTCCTCAAATTATATTGTTATTCATTGTCAGTTTTTTGGAGTTCAATTTAACATGTCACGAGTACCGCTGTCCCATTACGAAAGTAAAAATACTGTTTGTTTTAGCTTTTCTGCACCAATTGTCATACCAAAACGAAGGGCGGTGTGCTCCTCGGTGCCACTAGCTGAGTGGGAACCCCACATAGGCATAGGAAGGTGTCCATTTCATATCTGTCACCATTATATGCTTTTGAAACCACAGCTAAAATTGACCAATTGTGAGTTTCAGGCTATTAGAATTTGAAGACGTAAACATTGATATTTAACGGAAATACAATGATATAGTTTTATGATAGCATGCTGAATTTGATTGTTATGTAAAGGCACTCCAACCGTATTATAGTTGGTAATTATGATAAATATCGATGTCTATATCTCTAACTTCCATATAGCTCGAAACTCGCAAGTGGTCAATTGTCGTCGACCATATCATACTTCATCCACAGCTACTACCCTTCTCCAGAATACCAAAATACTATCATTACATTTTACTATCCTTCGCTCATACCTACAATCACAAACAATCGTAGTTTACCGCCTTTATCGCGCAGCCACAACTGTTACCCTTCACCCCTTGTTGTATTACCTCAACCACGGCAACCACTATTGTATCTAACTATATTATCACAACCACAACTGCCACTTACAACCCCACAACCATGGCTATCACCTCTACCAACTACCACAATCAACTTTCACAACCAACTACTACCACCATCTTATCTACTATATACTATTAATCTTTAATTCACAACCTCAACTACCTAAGGTTGTGTTCGCCACTCTCCTAGCAGCACCGAGGAGCGCGTCGCCCCTCGTTGGGGGTTGTGTTTTGGTGCAGCAGACTGTACCCTCTCTTCTCCCATCCACCACCATCCCTTTCTTCACCATCACAACTACCACCATCACCTTTTCTATCCACCGTCAGCCTTTATTTCACAACCACAACTACCACCGTCACTTCTCCCAACTACCACCACCTTTTCCATCACAACCACAACTACCATCACCACCTTATCCATCACAACCACATCTACTACCATCACCCACCCTTCACAATCATAACTACTCCCACTACCACCACTCTTTCCTTCACAACCACAAGTACCACCACTACCAATAATTAACCTTCCCTAACAACCCAAGACACTACCAGCTGTTTTTGTTATCATCATATCTCCATTATTATACCTCTCTTCTTCTTTACCAGATATTTATATTTCAATCTTGTTGTTCTTAGCCTTTAATTATTTAAGGGGGGATGGGCCGGTTTTCTGGATCACTTTCTCCCTCATGTTTAGCCCCACTAGTTTTCAGATGTTAAGATGTTTGCCCCATTAGTTAGTCGATTATAAGACCTTTCGCCCAATTTCTTCGTCAATATTTAAGACCTTTCATGCTATTTAGGTGTCGATATTTTCCCTGGCGAACGATAGTGATCCTGTAATGTTGGAAGAACCGGCCTTCGGCCGGGAAATTTTTCTACCGAAAAATGTACAAATTAATCTAGAAAGGGGATCTAATGGATGTTTTTTTTTTATTTGATGGAGGTCTAAGGAGGAAACTAGAAAAATAATGAATACATGCAAAAATCGCCCAAAAAGTGTCATTTCCACTTCTCATCACCTCTCCCCACTTCCCATCTCACATACCGGTAATCCCAGCAGAATCACCCTTTCTCATCTTTCATCCTTCACCTCATCACCACCATATTTCCCTTTTTCCTTCATCACTCATTGACACTTCTCTCCTCTCTTCACACCACCTTTTAACTCATCGCCCTTCATCTCACATCACCACCAACGCCTCATAACTTTTTCTCTTCACCCCTCAAACACTTCCTCAATCTTCTCATCTCTTATCACCACTACCCTCATCACCCTTCATTTCTCCTCCTTATCACAATCTCATCACCCTTCTCTTCTCCCATGATCACCACCACCACGGCATCATCACCCCTTTCTCGCCTCCCGTTATCACACCCCACCAATTTACGTTAACGTAATTGCGTTATACTGATACGTTTGTGTTTAATGAATAATTGAGAGCATTACTTGGTGTGTGCACGTGTTAGGGGAGAGAGAGAGAGAGAGAGAGAGAGAGAGAGAGAGAGAGAGAGAGAGAGAGAGAGAGAGAGAGAGAGAGAGAGAGAGAGAGAGAGAGAGAGAGTGAGAGAGAGAGAGAGAGAGAGAGAGAGAGAGAGAGAGAGAGAGAGAGAGAGAGAGAGAGAGAGAGAGAGAGAGAGAGAGAGAGAGAGAGAGAGAGAGAGAGAGAGAGAGAGAGAGAGAGAGAGTATTTGTGTGTGTCAGTGTGTGGTCCTGTGCTATTGATATTGAATGTGTATAACGAGTGTTGCACATACTGTACATTACTATGGAGTTGGCAGCCTCTTAATACCTTACCTTTGGAGGCAGGGGAGGCAGACCGTTTTTCTGAACCCCCTTCTCTCTCATGTTTAGCCCCACTAGTTTTGAGATTATAAGAAGTTCGGCCCATGTGTTTGGCGATTTTAACACCTATCGCCCAATTTCGTTGTCAATTTTAAGACCTTTCGTGCCATTTAGGTGTCGATTATTTCCTGGCGAGCGATAGCGAGCCTGTAATTTTATGAGTAACCGGCCTTCGGCCGGGAAATTTTTCTACCGAAAAATTTACTAATTTTATCTTAAAGGGGGATATAGGGGGTGTTTTTCTAAGCTTGATGGAGGTCTAGGGAGGAAATTATAAAACATATGAATAAATGAATTAATAGACCAAACAAACGGGCTGCCTCCCCTTAATACCTATACAACAAAATAAATACAAGGACATTTTGTTCCTAACTAGACTAAAAGGTTAAATGAAACTCAGTAATATTAACCCCTTGAGGATTATGATTACTATTTTTTTTATTCTGGCAATCATTAGTTTATTTTATGTAATTTAGAAAGGATTTAGGAGAGTCAGAGGGCAAACAGAAATATACTTTACTCCTTTGAATCCAAGAGGCCTTCCTAATTTGCATAATATCGCCTATTGATAGTCAACAATAAATTAATAAACGCGTCATCAAAAACTGAAGGAGTTAAATCAAGTTAATGTTCAATGCATTTGTTATTATCGATGAACAAGTTGCACCCTCCTACTCAGTAAAATATAATATCCACACGAATATTTGGAAGGATAATGTTACCTAGCGCTGACTGGAGAAGCAATAATTATATACGTCAGCAGCATAATTGTTCATCGATAAATGAATATGTTATCAGAGAGAGAGAGAGAGATAGAGAGAGAGAGAGAGAGGGGAGGGGGGGGGGGGAGTTTTATTATTTTCACTTAAATCCTAAAGTTTTGAATCCATGCCGCAATATAGTATAAAGGAAACGTTTGATTTTGTTTAAAACTCTGATCATAAGAATATACTGATGTCATGCTTAGATAAATTTTAAAGAAGCCTTAATCATAAATATATATAGTTCTATTATATATTTTGTTATAGTAAGTTTAAATTTAGGAAAGATATAGGAAAACACTGGTTTGGGAATCGAGTTGTTAACATGTGGAATGGACTGCCCAGAGCAGTGATTAGCTCAGGAACAGTTGCAAGCTTTAAGCGTAAGTTGGATTCCCATATGGATGATATGGGCTGGGAGTGAATGGGAGCTGCTTCGTGTGGGCCGCATAGCCTTATGCAGTTTCATGCGATCTCATGTTCTTATGTATATATTATTATTTTTTGTTTTAATTTGATGATAATGAATAACGGATCCTCCGCTTAACTAAAACCTATTGCGGCATTACCTTCATTATAACCCGGCTTTATAATCGGTTACGGGAGATAATAGACTTCATTTCATAAGTTGCTGTAATCTGGGTAACGCATGGGGCCGAGGCATTATGGCGTAAATACTATAATTTGCTAAAGTAACTGGGGGGCCTTACATCAGGGAAAGTTATAGGCGCTAGGAAAGAGAGAGAGAAAGAGAGAGAGAGAGAGAGAGAGAGAGAGGGTGAGAAAGAGAGATAGTTTGTTTATGTCGTTACTGCGAAATATATAGTTACCACATAGACCTTGCGATCCGTGGGAGGTGTTCAGGACTTATCTCTACCAGCTAGCATAGCTCCAAATTAAAGTCGGTGTACAACAAAGAAGAGAGAGAGAGAGAGAGATTATCATCGTTCATATATTTTTAGTGGCGGATGAATGTCAGTCATACTTGCAAACTTTAACATTAATTATGATATATAATCATGTATATGGTATTATAAAACTACTATTTTAAAGTCGACTCCATTAGCATCTAGTTTACAGTACCTTTATGACTGTATTCAAGAAGTAACACAGCGTTGTATTTGGTCGTCTTGATTATCCTAGGTAAGCTATGTACGGCAGCGCTAATAAGTCATGGCTCAGCTGTCATTACGTTTGGCTCGCTCTGTGTTGTATTAATGTCTGGCAGATGGTGAATTGGGTTGGTAAGTGTAGGAACATGTTTGTATATTTAACTCGAACTGAAGAAATCCTATTTAGATATTGCTGATCCCAAATTATAGAACAAAATATACTTGGTGCCGAGGCATCACTTATTAGGCCGACTGTACTAAAAAGTCTCCGGGTGTAGGTAGGATAAACCGTCTGTCAATTCCTCTTCAGATTGTTAATAGGTTAATTTACTACATATATATTTCGCTTAAATATGTGTTTGTATATATCAATTATTTATTATATATCTATTTTATATTATTCATATATTTGAAATACTATTTAGTAAATCTAAATCTAACGAATGATTTGAAATTATTGTAATTTAAAAAAAATATATATATGAATAGCCAACTTACTGTAAGAATCAGGAACGGCAATTATAAATAAGTTACCATTTTAATATTTTTTCCGTATTAGACGTCTTAATAGCTATCGGTAGATTATTCAGCTTACGAGAGACGTATCATATTCAAGGGGTAAAGATCTAGATTAACTCCTTCCGTAAAATTAGTTTTGATATATATATTCCAGATTACAGTAGATAAATTATTAATCTATGTGCATTGACTTAAGGCAGTGTCACACGAACGATTTTTTCGTCAATTTTCATTAGCAGTTGTACTCTGGCAGCTTCAAAATGTAAGTTTCGCAACAATTAAACTACCTGTCATAATCTACATTCTATCTAGTTACCGATTCTTTTACGAAAGGGCCTCAAAATAGTATGAAAACAAACTTGCTCATCGAAAATTGCCGGAAATATACTCGTGTGACGCCATTTCTATCATCTTTAGGGGTGCAGTGCCGGACGGATGTTTATATTACATTTTACCCGGATAAATTAGCCCGAGAACTTTCAGTCTTCTACTGTACTTCTCACTTCTCACTTCTCAGCTTGTTCTTCTTCTGTCCTATTGCTCTTCTCTCTTACTTTACTCCAGCCATCTGGTCTGGTCTGGATAAATTAGTAGACACTACATGTATACTTTGTTTCTATAAGTATGTGAAAGTTAGTTCTATTGCAACTGATTTGTTGATATTTAGAGACAAGGAGATAATACCTCTCACTACCGGGTGTCCATTTTTGTATTTCGTGTATTATGTTGTTGTTGTTCCCCAACCTGCCTGGCCGAACAGTCCCAAGGCCCCGAGCAAGGCCAAGGCCATAACCGAGCGCCCCCACAGAACCCTCCCTGCCGACCACAATAAAGCCTGGGTGACCGAAGCCACTCCATGGCGAGGAGCTGAGCAGGGTGCGGAAACGCCCGGGAAACCAAAGCCCCACCCAGGGCCCTGTGCCCCTCAGCAATTATGAAGAGAAAGTTGAGGGGCAAAGGAAAAATGTGACGCTTTGGCTTCCAATCTTGGTAGATTGGGAAGAGACGCCGTCACTTGAGATCTAGAAAAACTGTAAAATCGTAAGCATTTAACCCCTTCTTTACCGGCGACGTCTTTGTAATTTTCTTGTAGCAATATTTAGACGATGTTGTGCAGTTAAAGAAGGATCTGTGGTTGTAAAATGGTAAAGTGAGATAGTTCGAAGCCTGTTATTTGTTGGAGGCCCTTTTTAAACTGAATAAAATCGTCTATTAGTAGCCAGAATAGAGTGAAAAAGCCGTAGCCGATACAGAATGGGTTAAAATTTTGACCCCCATTATAACCAGTATCGAACACAAACGGGATAGTTCATTGCTTTATCATTCGCCAGAGTCTTCATTATATATAGTTTTGACGTTCAAAGATTCAAATGAGTGTAATTTTGTTACTAATCACGGCTGGACGTCATCAGGTTAAATATTATCGATAACATTAGACTATCGACATTATGATGAAGTCCCCCAGAAGCCTGTCGGAATAATCTGTCCTCATCATTGAACATTATAAACTAGTACATCATATCTGCAAAAAACAAAAAATAAAAAAGTATACATATCGATTATATATATATATATATATATATATATATATATATATATATATATATATATATATAAAATAAATATATAATTTATTTAACTCTTTAAATGTTTATCTCAAAGTAAATTACTACACAAGCGAAATAGTATCCATGTTTGTAGGAGAACTAGCAATGCAAATGCTGAACATTATGCAAATATTCAATACGCACCAAATTTGGGGCACCCTAAATAATAAAATCGCTTTGTTATTATTGAACAGGAATATATATATATATATATATATATATATATATATATATATATATATATATATATATATATATATATATTAAATTAAATTGATACATATGCAAATGAAAATACCCAGATTTGTAGGAAAGCAGACAATAAGCTCGATGAGGGTGTTGAATAATTTATCACTGGTAACACAACAGCGCTTATGTAAATACTGATCTCGATAGTGTCAGTATTATCTCGGTAGCCCCGTAATTAACTTAGCAACGTCGGTATTACTTTAACGTCAAATCATCATTGGGCTGTTTGATATTACATAGCATCAATTTTTGCCCGAGGAAGAACGCCAAGAGGTTCTTAAATTATTGAGTTTGCTTTTGTTCTTCTTGCAGGGGATTATTATCATGGGTAGGATATGCCATAGTCAGTACAATTTATATATATATATATATATATATATATATATATATATATATATATATTTATATATATATATATATATATATATATATATATATATATATATATATATATATATATATATATATATAATATATAATGTATAATATAAATAATTCCATTTTAGCTTGGATACAGGCATGTCCCACATCAAGTTGACTGTTTGGGCCATGAACTACATATCCAAACTCACGATTAGATGTGGTTAATGTAATTATCATTGATCGCCTGATGTGCTCAGATTCTGTGCTGAATTATCCCTGTCATATTTTATGACACTACTAGGAGGATTTTCATCCACATTTTACTGACGGAAAAAAATGCTTACCAAGTGCTACAGAATTGGAAAACGGAACAATAATTTCCATTTGTCCATGTATATGCAAACACACGGAGCTAGAGAAACAAATATATATACAGTACTGCAGATATAACTTATACCATGATATGTTGTCTGTTAACAAATATATATACAGTACTGCAGATATAACTTATACCATGATATGTTGTCTGTTAACAAATATATATACAGTACTGCAGATATAACTTATACCATGATATGTTGTCTGTTAACAAATATATATACAGTACTGCAGATATAACTTATACCATGATATGTTGTCTGTTAACAAATATATATACAGTACTGCAGATATAACTTATACCATGATATGTTGTCTGTTAACAAATATATATACAGTACTGCAGATATAAACTTATACCATGATATGTTGTCTGTTAACAAATATATATACAGTACTGCAGATATAACTTATACCATGATATGTTGTCTGTTAACAAATATATATACAGTACTGCAGATATAACTTATACCATGATATGTTGTCTGTTAACAAATATATACAGTACTGCAGATATAACTTATACCATGATATGTTGTCTGTTAACAAATATATATACAGTACTGCAGATATAACTTATACCATGATATGTTGTCTGTTAACAAATATATACAGTACTGCAGATATAACTTATACCATGATATGTTGTCTGTTAACAAATATATATACAGTACTGCAGATATAACTTATACCATGATATGTTGTCTGTTAACAAATATATATACAGTACTGCAGATATAACTTATACCATGATATGTTGTCTGTTAACAAATATATACAGTACTGCAGATATAACTTATACCATGATATGTTGTCTGTTAACAAATATATATACAGTACTGCAGATATAACTTATACCATGATATGTTGTCTGTTAACAAATATATATACAGTACTGCAGATATAACTTATACCATGATATGTTGTCTGTTAACAAATATATATACAGTACTGCAGATATAACTTATACCATGATATGTTGTCTGTTAACAAATATATATACAGTACTGCAGATATAACTTATACCATGATATGTTGTCTGTTAACAAATATATATACAGTACTGCAGATATAACTTATACCATGATATGTTGTCTGTTAACAAATATATACAGTACTGCAGATATAACTTATACCATGATATGTTGTCTGTTAACAAATATATATACAGTACTGCAGATATAACTTATACCATGATATGTTGTCTGTTAACAAATATATATACAGTACTGCAGATATAACTTATACCATGATATGTTGTCTGTTAACAAATATATATACAGTACTGCAGATATAACTTATACCATGATATGTTGTCTGTTAACAAATATATATACAGTACTGCAGATATAACTTATACCATGATATGTTGTCTGTTAACAAAATATATACAGTACTGCAGATATAACTTATACCATGATATGTTGTCTGTTAACAAATATATATACAGTACTGCAGATATAACTTATACCATGATATGTTGTCTGTTAACAAATATATATACAGTACTGCAGATATAACTTATACCATGATATGTTGTCTGTTAACAAATATATATACAGTATTGCAGATATAACTTATACCATGATATGTTGTCTGTTAACAAATATATATACAGTACTGCAGATATAACTTATACCATGATATGTTGTCTGTTAACAAATATATATACAGTACTGCAGATATAACTTATACCATGATATGTTGTCTGTTAACAAATATATATACAGTACTGCAGATATAACTTATACCATGATATGTTGTCTGTTAACAAATATATATACAGTACTGCAGATATAACTTATACCATGATATGTTGTCTGTTAACAAATATATATACAGTACTGCAGATATAACTTATACCATGATATGTTGTCTGTTAACAAATATATATACAGTACTGCAGATATAACTTATACCATGATATGTTGTCTGTTAACAAATATATATACAGTACTGCAGATATAACTTATACCATGATATGTTGTCTGTTAACAAATATATACAGTACTGCAGATATAACTTATACCATGATATGTTGTCTGTTAACAAATATATATACAGTACTGCAGATATAACTTATACCATGATATGTTGTCTGTTAACAAATATATATACAGTACTGCAGATATAACTTATACCATGATATGTTGTCTGTTAACAAATATATATACAGTACTGCAGATATAACTTATACCATGATATGTTGTCTGTTAACAAATATATATACAGTACTGCAGATATAACTTATACCATGATATGTTGTCTGTTAACAAATATATATACAGTACTGCAGATATAACTTATACCATGATATGTTGTCTGTTAACAAATATATACAGTACTGCAGATATAACTTATACCATGATATGTTGTCTGTTAACAAATATATATACAGTACTGCAGATATAACTTATACCATGATATGTTGTCTGTTAACAAATATATATACAGTACTGCAGATATAACATACCATGATATGTTGTCTGTTAACAAATATATATACAGTACTGCAGATATAACTTATACCATGATATGTTGTCTGTTAACAAATATATATACAGTACTGCAGATATAACTTATACCATGATATGTTGTCTGTTAACAAATATATATACAGTACTGCAGATATAACTTATACCATGATATGTTGTCTGTTAACAAATATATATACAGTACTGCAGATATAACTTATACCATGATAATTATGTTGTCTGTTAAAAACAAATTTATATACAGTACTGCAGATATAACTTATACCATGATATGTTGTCTGTAAACAAATATATATACAGTACTGCAGATATAACTTATACCATGATATGTTGTCTGTTAACAAATATATATACAGTACTGCAGATATAACTTATACCATGATAATTATGTTGTCTGTTAAAAACAAATTTATATACAGTACTGCAGATATAACTTATACCATGATATGTTGTCTGTAAACAAATATATATACAGTACTGCAGATATAACTTACTGTATACCATGATATGTTGTCTGTTAACAAAATATACACTATAACGAACCCTGATTAAATACTCACTTGTAATTTTACAAGGATAAAACGATATCACGCATATGAATATAATATGTTTCCTTTCACGTGTTTACTGGAAGAGAATTTAGCATATCTAAACGTGTAAAAGAGCGGGATAAAACCAATTGTGCAGATATCATGTTTGGGGTATGAGCTGTTAAATACCCAAGTTCAAATATATAAAAATAATCGGTCCCAATTATCTTGAATGTAAATGCACTTCTTAACCCCCACTGTACCGGCGACGTCTTGTTACTTTTATTCTAACTAAAGTTATACGATTTGTGCAGCTTAAGAAGGATCTTCGGTAATAAAATGGGTTCAGTTAGATAGTTCGAAGCCTATTCATTACTGGGGGCCCTTTTGAAATTGAATAATATCGTCTATTAGTAGCCAGATTAAAGTTAAAAAGACGTCTTCGGTACAGAAGGGGTTAATCCGCTTGAAATGGCGAGTATAAAATTTTTAAGCATACAAATCGTATGGTAGTAACCAGATTATAAATATATATATATATATATATATATATATATATATATATATATATATATATATATATATAAAGGGGAGGATTATATGTTTTCTAAGCTATATGTTGTAGAAAATATTGAAGAACACATGGAAGCTCAAATACTAAGAACACATGGAAGCTCAAATACTAAGAACACATGGAAGCTCAAATACTAAGAACACATGGAAGCTCAAATACTAAGAACACATGGAAGCTCAAATACTAAGAACACATGGAAGCTCAAATACTAAGAACACATGGAAGCTCAAATACTAAGAACACATGGAAGCTCAAATACTAAGAACACATGGAAGCTCAAATACTAAGAACACATGGAAGCTCAAATACTAAGAACACATGGAAGCTCAAATACTAAGAACACATGGAAGCTCAAATACTAAGAACACATGGAAGCTCAAATACTAAGAACACATGGAAGCTCAAATACTAAGAACACATGGAAGCTCAAATACTAAGAACACATGGAAGCTCAAATACTAAGAACACATGGAAGCTCAAATACTAAGAACACATGGAAGCTCAAATACTAAGAACACATGGAAGCTCAAATACTAAGAACACATGGAAGCTCAAATACTAAGAACCCATGGAAGCTCAAATACTAAGAACCCATGGAAGCTCAAATACTAAGAACACATGGAAGCTCAAATACTAAGAACACATGGAAGCTCAAATACTAAGAAGTAAAACAAAACCCGATGTTTTTTTTATTTAATGGTTTACATGGGGTTATAAAAATCATATATTTGACCAATTTTACGTGTATGTGATTTTGAAATATAATGTTAACGGATGATATACATGGATGATTGTGACTTGAGTAGATTAATCGAAAAACAGTTTGTGTGTACCATATTGTTATCAAAAAGCGTTAATAATATGGAGTAATGGTATGTGTTTGTATACAGGCAGGCAGGCAATCAGATGAGAAGCAAAGTTACCATTTATACGAGTCCCAACTTCATTAAGTTATAAAACAAAATACTGATAACTAATACTCAGACTAATTATTATGTTCCTTCCAACAACCAACTATACTCCTAAAATCGATTAATGAAATTTACAAACACATGTGGCAGTCCGTGGATTCGAATCCAGGATGCTCACACCGAAAATCAACACCTTATGCATCGCACCACGAAGACAATTGACAGAATGAATAACGTACCCCATAATTTTGAGGAGCACTTTATTGACAACGATTCGCATAGTTTCATAAGGCCAATGACATATACCAGAACATTATACAAATTTACAACTTCCTTCTACAGTATATGTCCACCCCCTTTCGAATGATTGCCGAACACCGGGAAATTCTGACATTCTTTGCTTTCGCTCCAAAATGGCTTAGGCCGACTCCTGGCATGTTTGTCCTCGACTTTGATAGCATTAGGGCTTGTTGACGCAATGCTGATGAGACTTGCACGCAGTTTTTGTTAGTTTTTAGTTTTTATTAATTATTGTTTGTTTTTCTTCTTTTAGTGTACATACTTTTCGAGCGGTGAAGGTGTCGTTTTAACATACACCAGTATATCAATACCCTTTTTCCTGTTTGTGATTACATACAGTCATCACTCATAAAAGACAAGTTATCCTACTTTCCGTGGAATACAACTGCAACACTTAGTTTTACATAATTTTAGTTTAATTAAAGTCAAGTTCAGTGACGCAGTCACTTAGATATTTCTGAACACTGCTATATTGCTATTGAATAAATTGTAAAGACAGTCGTATTAAACTATTATATATTGTTATCAACGTGCAACTAGGGATCTAGCTTGCAAATGTACACATGTGCACACCAAGTCATTAAAGAACACCTTCCCACCTACCAACAAATATATGCCGTATATGTATACAAATAATAACGTCCCTTGAATTTGGCTCTGTCATTCTTTTGACTTTGGGGAGACACTCGTTACAGGCAACCTGCCTTTTTTTCTCCTTCATACACATAGCAAACAAAAATAAATAAATAATAGTTTAGTTGCTACTTACTGGTAAATGACACATGTTGATCACTTATGTATACATAGTATGAGTATGTTTACTATATAATAAATAGTGTGATATAGGTTGGGCTAGGTTATAATTGATAATTTTATGATAATTTAGATTTGTTAGTTTTAAGCAATTTTCGTGTATTTCTAACCAGGCTGTTGTGTACATAGTCTCCCATAGGATCACAATGGAGTTACCGCACACCATTGCCCTCCCCACACCTCATTACCGCACACCATTGCCCTCCCCACACCTCATTACCGCACACCATTGCCCTCCCCACACCTCATTACCGCACACCATTGCCCTCCCCACACCTCATTACCGCACACCATTGCCCTCCCCACACCTCATTACCGCACACCATTGCCCTCCCCACACCTCATTACCGCACACCATTTTCCCTCGATAATCTCTCCCCTCCCCCTTCCTTCAACCCCATATTCCCTCCTTCCTCTCCCCTCCCTTCACCCCGTCTCCCTCCTTTCAGCCCCATACTCCCTCCTTCATCTCCCCTTCCTTCACCCCCATCCTCCCTCCTTACTCCCTCCTTCCTCTCCTCTCCCTTCACCTCTTCCTTCACCCCCCATCCTCCCTCCTTCCACCCCCCTCTCTCTCACCAACCTTCTCTTCTCTTCTACCCCCCTCTCTCTCACCTCTCCCTCCCCCCCCCCCCCCCAATTGCCGGGTGGTGACAACAATGGTGGTAACGAGGGCAGAGCGAGGGGTGGCCGGAGTGAAGGACTATCACCGCCGAGATCGCACCCAATCGACATTTATATAACCGACATGTTGTATACCCACCGTTGTACAGTCACTTAAACAAATTCGTGGGCCTCCTATGTTTTATATAACCGACATGTTGTATACCCACCCTTCTGTTTTTCTTTATGCAATTATAACTATATGGATTGATTTTTGGATGGCACTTGTTTTTCAATAAATAAACTAAATATAGTTTTGTAGTTAATGTGTAGATAATTATATTCATAAATTCGTCTCCAGAGACATACTGCCATAATTAGAAATAGATGAGGTCCGCGAATGTTTACTAGTGGCTGTGCTATTGTATATAATCACCGTGATGTATGTCTGGCAAGGTGTTCTGTAGGCCGACCGGTGTTGCATAGCAGCCATGTTGCATTAAATGTTCTGCCTGCCTCCCAGTGTAATTATGTATAACAACCATAATGATAACCTAGCCATGTGTTACGAGTGCCTCCACACGTTGTGTACTAAAAAGCAGTCACAATATATATATATATATATATATATATATATATATACTGTATATATATATATATACTGTATATATATATTTTTTTTTTCCTGCATTTACCCTTTATCGACTACTTTATTCTGGCATAATTTTAAAGGTTTTCTACGGTGTTATCGGCAATTTAATTGATAATAGCTTATTTATGATACATTAGGAACAGCTCCAAAGGTGGGCCGGTATATGGATTAAAACACACAATTTGTTACTGTTGCATTTTTCACACCTATGATAATAATTGTTTAATATACGAATACAACCAAGTGCTCTAGGGTGTCTCTCGCAAGCCCGACCAACATGCAGCAGGATTCGAACTATTGACAGAACGTCACGTAGGCCAAAGTACCAAGCTTTAACCAACCTAGCCATAAGGTCATCTACTGTAAAAAGCTGACATAAATTCACCAATCGTCCAATAAACGTCTTTATAGGGGTCGGGTGGGAAGTAGGGATGGTATAATATGTATGATGTAGGAAACTAGGGCACACGCACGGGGGTTGGGTTAGATTTACATAGATTTACATAGATACACTGGCCACACAGACCTTGCGATCCAAACGAGGTGGTCAGGACTTAATTCTAGTAGAGATGGCATATCCGTTAGAAAAGGAAAGTTGAAGGAAAGGATAGAAGAGAGAGAGAGAGAGAGAGCAGGCAGACTAAATTTAAACACCTTTATGTTTCGTGTCATAGATATGGCTTATTTTAATTATTAGGATTGCAAGTTTCGAGCAAACTGGACATTATTTACTTTTGCTGTATTTATTTGGACCATCTGATGTTAATGCGGAGAACTTAAGGGGGTCACCTGTTTTTATTTATCTTTCTCTCCTTTTCTCTCTTTCTCTGACTTGTATCCATTTGGCCCCATTCAGCCAACTGTTTTAAGACGTTTATCCCCATCCAGGTGTCGATTTTTTCCTGACGAGCGATAGCGAGCCAGCATTTTATGAAGAAATCCGGCTTCGCCGGAGAAATTTTTCTATCGAAAAATGTACAAATTTAGTTTGCTGTAAAACAAATATATATATATATATGCTGGCTCGCTACCGCTCGCCAGAAAAATATTGACACCTGGATGGGGGGAAACGTCTTAAAACAGTAAGCTGAATGGGGCCGAATGAATACAAGCCAGAGAAAGGGAGAAAAGGAGAGAAACAAAGGCAGGTCACCCCCGTTTAAGCTACTCTTATGTTGAATATAGCAGTACGATTATTGTGTCACATGTCTAACATTAATTGGCTTTTATACAGATTCAATATCTATTCGATGGCATTAGTTAAGCACCTCGCTAGTAATAAGCGATTTTGTAAAGCTTATGAAAGATCTATTTTAAGGGGGGTGACCTGTTTTTGTTCTGTCCTTTTCTATCTTTCTCTGGCTTGTATCCATTTGGCTCCATTCAGCCTACTGTTTTAAGACGTTTATCCCCATCCAGGTGTCTTTTTTTTACTGGTGAGTGGTAGCGAGCCAGCATATTTTTTATTTTTGTTTGACAGCAGGCTAAATTTGTACATTTTTCGATAGAAAAATGTCTCCGGCGAAGCCGGATTTCTTCATATAATGCTGGCTCGCTATCGCTCGCCAGGAAGAAATCGACACCTAGATGAGGATAAACGTCTTAAAATAGTTGGCTGAATGGGGCCGAATGGATACAAGCCAGAGAAATAGAGAAAAGGACAGAAATAACAAAAAGCAGGTCACCCCCCTTAAAGGCTTAATCACCTTTTACATTGCATCAGCGCTATTTTTGTATTCCCATCATTTTCTTCATTTGAACTTTGCCGCGTTTGTTTACTCTATTCAATATATACAGTATATATGCTTAGTTATATTGTCTTGTATTTTTTTTTTGTAAACTTGAATTATTGATAAATCTCTGCACTTGTATGACATGCGTAGAAAGTACTTCATTTGACATTAATGCGTACCACTTAAGTATAAATACATTATTTTTTTTTAGCGATGATAGTTTGATTAAGGGGGGATGGGCCGCTTTTTTCTGGACCACTCTCTTCCTCATGTTTAGCTCCATTAGTTTTAAGATGTTTGCCCCATTAGTTAGTCGATTTTAAGACCTTTCACCCCATTTCTTCGTCAATATTTAGACTTTTCGTGCTATTTAGGTGTCGATTTGTTTTTCCTGGCGAACGATAGTGAGCCTGTAATGTTGGAAAAACCGGCCTTCGGCCGGGAAATTTTTCTACCGGAAAATGTACAAATTAATCTAGAAGGGGGATGTAATGGATGTTTTTTTTTTTAAATTCGATGGAGGTCTAGGGAGGTAACTAGAAAAATAATGAATACATGCAAAAATCGCCCAAAAAGTGAACCATCCCCCCTTAAGTATAAATACTGTACATTCATTTTTTAAGCGATGATAGTTTAATTAATAATATTGTAACTATATACCAAGTGAAAGTTTCTTTAGTAGTTCGACACCTTGAAAGTGTGTGTATGTTTCTGAAGCAACTTAATACAATTTATTTTTAGATTTTCAACGGGTTTCATTATTCGTGTTAAGGCTTTGAAGAGTATTCTGTAAACTGATGTATACCTAACAAAAAAAAAAATCTGCAGTTTGGGTAAATTCTAGTTGATGTGTGTGAAAAGTATACATGCGCATATAACATGGCATGGAGAGACATTTCGATTTTTAATAATACTCCGTAGCCTCAAATTATCGGAGTATGTGCGAATGTCTCTGTGCATATTTTGGCGTAAATGATTATTGAAGGGTACGGAATGTAAAATTGGCGGTATTGGAGGATGTAGAGCAATATAGTTTATGTTTAATATATCATTCTCAGATGTCTGAGATTATTCAAGTACGGTCGAGGTTATGGGGAGATTTCCACCTGGAGGATTTTTTTCTGAACCTCTTTCTCCCTCATGTTGAGTCCCATTGCTTGTGAGATTTAAAGACGCTTGCCCCATTAGTTTGGCGATTTTAAGAACCCTCGCCCCATTTCTGTCAATTTTAAGACCATTCGTGCCATTTAGGTGTCATTTTTTTCATGGCGAGCGATAGCGAGCCTGTAATTTAAGGGGAACCGGTCTTTGGCCGGGACATTTTTCTACCGAAAAATGTACAAATTTATCTTGAAAGGGGGTCAAGGGGGAGTAATTTTAAGCTTGATGGAAGTCTAGGAAATCAACTGAAAACCTCCCCTTAATAAGTGTTGTCAGATATTTCACAAAGTTTCGGACACTGACTAATACTCTGAGGGATAAGCACTTGCCCCAGTAACTATAACGATACCAATAACACTTTTTGAGCGTAAACCACTGGAATCTATGACAACACTTAATACCCCCGATTGTACCGTATGATTATATTTATCAACACCGTTTACACCTTTGAGGGGCAACATTTGATCACTATAGCTCCATTACGCTGTTTGTAAATTATATTGATTCTTATCAACAAAGATTGTCAACTTGATATTATACATTTGCATTAATGTAAACAAGTTATTGCATTTCGGATATGAACCATTTTGAATAGCGCCGATTTTTACTCTAACCCATAGACAATATATACCGATTTTTACTCTAACCCATAGACAATATATACCGATTTTTACTCTAACCCATAGTCAATATATACCGATTTTTACTCTAACCCATAGACAATATATACCGATTTTTACTCTAACCCATAGACAATATATACCGATTTTTACTCTAACCCATAGTCAATATATACCGATTTTTACTCTAACCCATAGACAATATATACCGATTTTTACTCTAACCCATAGACAATATATACCGATTTTTACTCTAACCCATAGACAATATATACCGATTTTTACTCTAACCCATAGACAATATATACCGATTTTTACTCTAACCCATAGACAATATATACCGATTTTTACTCTAACCCATAGACAATATATACCGATTTTTACTCTAACCCATAGACAATATATACCGATTTTTACTCTAACCCATAGACAATATATACCGATTTTTACTCTAACCCATAGACAATATATACCGATTTTTACTCTAACCCATAGACAATATATACCGATTTTTACTCTAACCCATAGACAATATATACCGATTTTTACTCTAACCCATAGACAATATATACCGATTTTTACTCTAACCCATAGACAATATATACCGATTTTTACTCTAACCCATAGACAATATATACCGATTTTTACTCTAACCCATAGACAATATACCGATTTTTACTCTAACCCATAGACAATATATACCGATTTTACTCTAACCCATAGACAATATATACCGATTTTTACTCTAACCCATAGACAATATATACCGATTTTTACTCTAACCCATAGACAATATATACCGATTTTTACTCTAACCCATAGACAATATATACCGATTTTTACTCTAACCCATAGGCAATATATACAAGTCTTACGCGACGTGTAAGTGATCCAAGTGCAAAGGAATTAGACACTATGGAAAGTTAGAGTATATAATATGTGTAGATAATTCATGTATAAGGAGAGACTCGATATATTAACTTAGTGTATTAAGGGGAGGTCTCCACTTGAGGGATTTTTATTCTTGACCCCTTTCTCCCTCATGGTTAGCCCCATTGTTTTTGAGATTTTAAGACGTTTGCCCCATTAGTTTGGTGATTTTAAGAATTTTCGCCCCATTCTGTCAATTTTAAGACCTTTCGTGCAATTTAGGTGTCGATTTTATCCTGGCGAGCGATAGCGAGCCTGTAATTTAAGAGTAACCGGCCTTTGGCCGGGACATTTTTCTATCGAAAAATGTACAAATTTATCTTGAAAGGGGGTCAAGGGGGTGACATTTTAAGATTGCTGGAGGAGTAGGAAACAAACTAGAAACCTCCCCTTAAGTTACTAGAGGTTAATCCTTTGAGTACCAGTGACGAATTTTTATTATATTTCAGTTACATTTAAACGGTTTTATGAAGCTTAGGAAGGATATATGGTAGCTATAAATGATAATTGAGATAGTCTGCAGCATTTTAATTGGTAGACGCCCTTCTTAAGTTGAATATAATCGTCTAATTATAGCCAGACTATAATCAAAAAGGGATGTCGTCGGTACACTGCTGGTTAACCATAAATCAAAGGTGTGTATGTTTATGTTAGCTCCGGTAAATCACAGCGAGCGGGAGTAGAAAACAATATTGGCGATGGTGGGGATTCAACCAATATTGGCGATGGTGGGGATTCAACCAATATTGGCGATGGTGGGGATTCAACCAATATTGGCGATGGTGGGGATTCAACCAATATTGGCGATGGTGGGGATTCAACCAATATTGGCGATGGTGGGGATTCAACCAATATTTAATATACAGTTTAAGGGGGGGGGGGGTGACCTGCTTTTTTTCTCTCTCTGGGTTGTATCCATTCAGCCCCATTCAGCCTACTGTTTTAAAACGTTTATCCTCATCCAGGTGTCGATTTATACCTGGCAAGCGATAGCGAGCCACCATATGTTGGATGTGTTAGACAGGTGGGTCAATTTGTAAAAAAAAATCGATAGAAAAATGTCTCCGGCGAAGCCGGATTTCTCCATAAAATGCTGGCTCGCTTTCGCTCGCAAGGAAAAAATCGACACCTGGATGGGGATAAATGTCTTAAAACAGTTGGCTGAATGGAACCGAACGGATACAACCAAGAAAGAGAACAAATAGCAGGTCACCCCCCTTAAGACTGTTCAGGGCATAACACAACGATGCCTCGGTATAAAAACAAATTCGTGTGAACCAAAATTGTACCTGATACGTGTGTGTGTGTGTGTGTGTGTGTGTGTGTGTGTGTGTGTCGAGTAAAAGTGTCCGATATTACAGCGTGCGGGGATAATCCATGCATAATATACACTGCATCGAGCTGTCATGGGTATCGGGTGTATAAGGGGAGAGGGGTCGTTTGTCTGGTCCTCCCCCCCCCCCCCCCTTGTTCCTCATGTTTAGCCCCATTAGTTTTCAGATTTTAAGACGTTCGGCCCATTAGTTTGGCGATTTTAAGACCTTTCGTCCCGTTTATTTGTCAATATTAAGACTTCGTGTCATTTAGATGTTGATTTTTTTCCTGGCGAGCTAAAGCGAGCCTGTAATTTAAGAGAAACAGGCCTTCGGCCGGGACATTTTTGTATCGAACAATGTACAAATTTATCTTGAAGGAGGGTCTTGGGCGGGTGTTATTATAAGATTGATGAAGGTCTACAGAAGAAACTAAATGAACAAAAATAGTAAAAAGATACGTAACATAACTGATCAAATAAATAGGCCCGCCCCCCCATAAAGGCAGGTGTGTTTGAACCTTGGGTAAACTGTGTGTGTGTGTGTGTGTGTGTGTGTGTGTGTGTGTGTGTGTGTGTGTGTAATAATAAATAATAATAATAATAATAATAATAATAATAAACGGTTTATTAAAGAATGGCAGCCTCATGAGCTGAAAATACACATTTTACAATTTAGTGGATGAACATGAGATGTACAGATATGAAGATGGTAAGCTCAGTTTACAAAAATTAAATAAATAAGTACAATAATGATGCAGGTGCAGAATACAAATTATCATAAAATAACTATGTGTGTGTGTGTGTGTGTGTGTGTGTGTGTGTGTGTGTGTGTGTGATAGATAGATAGATAGATAGATAGATAGATAGATACAATACTTTCTCTCGAACTCCTGAACTTATAACCGGCCGCCGTTGTAACTCCGGAATCGCCTGACCATCATCCCCGTGGCCGGAACCGGATTACTCGTCAGTGGCCGGCAGGTTTAGTCGTCCGGCCGGCCAATCTTCGCGTCACTCCGGCCCTCACCGTCATCATTACGGGGCCGGATTCGGTTACATTATGCTCTTATGTATTCCATTTGGTGCCTTTGGTGAACGATTTGCGTAGGGGAGGGGATTTTGTAATTTTGTACGGACGCCAACGTCTATGTGTGTGTATGTGTATGTGTGTGAGAGAGAGAGAGAGAGAGTGTGAGTGAGTTCTCTACAGTGAGTCCATTGTTTTGCAATAGGTTTTGTTACGTGTTAAGTATCTTTTAGAGCCCGTGTGAAATAAGGCTACCATATATATTGCAGACGCGAAAGGTCGAAAGTTCCGTCCCCTTTGACACTTATTTGACCCTTACAAATATTGCTTGCCGAATTTAGAGGTACTTTAGATCAGTAGCCCTATTTAATGCTAGCACCTGATTAATGCCATTTACTTCATTACCCTAATTCCATTACAGGTTACACTCACAACCACAGCCATTCCACCAGTACTTTAACATGTGTTTCTCACCATACATACAAGTTTACCAAGCCTTAAGGGGGGATGGGCCGGTTTTCTGGACCACTTTCTGCCTCGATGTTTAGCCCCATTAGTTTTCAGATTTTATGACGTTCAGCCCATTAGTTTGGTAATTTTAATACCTTTCGCCCCTTTCGTTGTCAATTCTCCCTACCAACAATTACTTGAGACCTCTGGTTGACGCTTCTGAACTAGCGCCAGAGCTACGACTGTAGACATCACTATACCCAACACCTAGGATATGCACAGTTTATCTCAATTTTTGTGTGATTCTACACGTTTTTATTATACAGTATACGACTACACTAAGTGCTTATATAGTATAGTAATAAAGGGAAAGTCCATATGCAGCTGATAATGACTACAAACATAATTATAAGCTGATTAATTATCATAACAAAATTGGTGCGAACATACCTGCTGACTTTGTATTGTTTATATACGTTATTTATGAATATGGGTGATTTTAAAATATATAAAACAAAAGTATGCATAGACCAAAGTATGTGTCAGCTACAGAAATTTCGATTAACTGCATATATTATAGAATTGTTGAAGGAGAGGGAGGGTGGATAGCTCCACGATGTCGCCCATTTCCCACAATGCACCGCGGTAAACCTACCGTTCAGCGCCTCTATCGGCCACTGTAGGCATTTATTGGTAGGGAGAATTGTAAGACCTTTCGTGCTATTTAAGTGCTATTTAAGTGTTATTTAAATGTACAAATTAATCTAGAAGGTGGATCTAATGTACAGTATGTGTTTTTTAATTTGATGGAGGTCTAGGGAGGAATCTAGAAAAATAATTAATACTTGCAAAAATCGCACAAAAAGTGAACCATCCCCCCTTAATCAGACACCATGATACTGTATAGATACTGTCATTGCCACCTTGGGATTAGCTAGGCCAGTCCATTCAAAACTGATGGTGTATAACAACGAAGAAAAAAACACCACTTATGGTTTAGCGCCTACCATATCAGAGGCACAGATTAATTTCGTTAAGGGGGGATGGGCCGGTTTTCTGGACCACTTTCTCCCTCATGTTTAGTTAGTTTTCAGATATTAAGATGTTTGTCCCATTAGTTAGTCGATTTTAAGACTTTTCGCCTAATTTTGTCGTCAATATTTAGACCTTTCGTGCTATTTAGGTGTCGATTTTTTCCCAGGCGAACGATAGTGAGCCTGTAATGTTGGAAGATCCGGCCTTCGGCCGGGACATTTTTCTACCGAAAAATGTACAAATTAATCTAGAAGGGGGATCTAATGGATGTGTTTTTTTTTTTTTTAATTTGATGGAGGTCTAGGGAGGAAACTAGAAAAATAATGAATACATGCAAAAATCGCCCAAAAAGTGAACCATCCCCCCTTAATGACCCTTACCCCAGCCCTTAGTTTATCTATATCAATGTTTATAATTATGTGTATTTGATATACATCATCAGACCTTACATCTATGAAGACAAATACTGCATTCCCTCAAATCACCATACCCTACCTAACCATTGTTATGAACAGGATTATTATATTCATTGCCCATCAGAAATTTGGGTTGTTATACTCAACCTAGATGCGTGTGAATTTGTGTTTTTATCTGTGTTTGTTCGTTGTTTTATGTTTTTTTCCCCTGTTCTTGCTCTGTCTTGAGTCGGCCACCCCCAAGAAAAAAGAAAAACAAAATAATAAAATAGAATAAAATAAAAATAACAATAGGATAAATGGGGATTGGGCCTGAGCATATAGATAGATAGATAGATAGATAGACCTAATTTTACAGTCATGAAGAGGACCATTGTGTTGCATTACATAATTTAAACTCGCTATACCTCACCTAATCTTACAGTAAGCCAACCTTTTGTTTATGCTTGATATCTGTTTTAAGTCACCCTTCCTTTCATTTGCAATCATGGGATATCCCGCTTGTGAGTTTATTTAATGCAATCCAGTTCTAACCATTTGTTCATAAGACAACACCGCATCAAATCTATACAAGATGGGTTGTACATTATAGACCGCATCCCTCTCGCCTGTAGCCCCCAACACCCCGACGTTATTGAAGCAAGCACGAACGTTGTTCTTCCCTCGGTAACATGAGTTTAGGACAGGACGTTTTTTTGTTTTTGTTTTTTTTTGGGGGGGGGGTTACGTCTTGGCTCCTTTGATTTTTTGGGGGGAGGGATTCGATCGGTGGCTCTTAATTGACGGGATTTGTTTTTGAAGGCGTGTGGAGAGAGAGAGAGGGAGAGGGAGGGAGTTTAGTTAGTGTGTGCAAAATAATTTAGCTGATTACATTGGCTACAGACTACTCACAATCGCAACCATTCCAGTCGTACATTAGTAATCAACGTGCGTTTATCACCATGCATACAACCTAACCAATCCAGACTCAGCCATCGTGGTACTATACATCGGCTGTCATATTCCTCCGACTAACTTTTTGTTATTTGATCATTATTATTGTTTAATATATTTGTGTATCTATTATCTCCTTACGTTATCAAAATACCTATTCCCACTGTTATGTAACCCTTTGCTACATATCCCAGACCTTATCTCTCATTCCTGATCACCCCCAATATCTACCGCAACCTCCCCCTCTCCCTCACCCACCCACCCACACACTCACCCACTCACACACGCACCAACCCACACACGCACCCACCTACCCACACACCTCCATTCATTCCTACTTTCGCTCTCATTCCCAGTTAGCACCTACTGCCTCTCAACTCATGCCCAGTTTCCCTCCCAGTAATTCAGTAGCTTCTTGAGCCTAATGCTACTCCTTCACATCCCATAAAATATGATAGGCATATTGACGAGACGGGGTGCGTGTGAAAAGGGATCTGCCTTGTGTGGAAAAATTGGATTTCTGCAGACACTCATTTTTATTTGTGTATGATATTTGTCACCTGCCTTGTATTTCCACCCAACACACATATAGTATACTCCATTTTAACCCCACCCATACAGTATACCCTATTACCATCCCACACATATACATCCTTCTCACTCATGTGCAGCCTAGAGGGGTCACTAGGCCTGTTGTTGCTTGATTTCCTTTGTACTCCTTTGTACCCCATGCCCACCTCAATACCACACACATACATTCTATCTCTCTCTCTCTAGTGGATATGAGAGAGAGAGAGAGAGAGAGAGAGAGAGAGAGAGAGAGAGAGAGAGAGAGAGAGAGAGAGAGAGAGAGAGAGAGAGAGAGAGCTAGATCCTTATCAGCCAACCAATACCACCGTGAAATTATGGTTTAGGTTGGTACGTGACCCAGCCGCCAACACCTTAATTGGTTCCCACCTCCGCCATATTGGTTCCCACGGCGGTCATCTTGCATACCTAGTGATATCCTACCCGGCTTCTATATATGTGCAGACTGATTTAAGGGGAGATGGGCGTATATATTTGCTTATTGTATTGTCTTCTTTTTAGTTTACTCGCTAGACCTCCATCAAAGTGTAAAAAACACCCCCTAGACCCCCTTTCAAGTTAAATTTATAAAAAATTTAGTACAAATATGGTCCGGCCGAAGGCCGATTACTCTTAAAATTACAGGCTCGCTATCGATTGCCAAGAAAAAATCGACACCTAAATGGCACGAAAGGTTTTAATATTGACAAAAAAATGGGACGTAAAGTCTTAAAATCGCCAAACTAATGGCCCGAACGTCTTAAAATCGAAACACCATTGACGCTAAATATGAGAAGGGGTTAAACAAAAACCCTGCCCATCCTCCCTTAAAATGTTTGGACAAATCCCTAATGAGAAGTTATGTAAAATCAAACTTTTTATCAAGGGGTCTAAATTTCGAAATTACACTTACAGTAAATGACGCGAGCAAGTTTCATCATAAGATTAATGCAGCTTCGAATCTCCGACTGACATTTGCGATTAATTAGAGCGTTCTCATTCATTAAGGGCTAGTGTAACCGTATTAATTCTTAAATTCAAAAGCTGAATCAAATCATCGTCTATTGTTAGCCAGAATAAAGTGAATTCGTCAAAATGCTGAAAAGGTAAACATTGCAACCATCATGGCCCAGGTGGTGGTCAACATGGCGGCTGTGGGTTCTCCTAAAGTCCTCCAGCTCCTATAATGGGTGGGTAAGGGGGTACTGCTTGTGTTTTGGTCTGTATATGTACAGTATGTATTTTATATATATGTTACTTTCCTCGCTAGACCTCCATCAAGCTTAAAAAAACACCCCCTTCAAGATAAATTTGTAAATTTTTCGATAGAAAAATGTCCCGGCCGAAGGCCGATCCCTCTTAAAATTACAGGCTCGCTATCGCTCGCCAGAAATAATCGACACCTAAATGGCACGAAAGGTCTTGAAATTGACAACGAAATGGGGCGAAAGGTATTAAAATTGCCAAACTAATGAAAGGAACGCCTTAAAATCTCAAAACTAATATGCTAAACACGAGGGAGAAGGGCGTCCATAAATAGCGAGTAGTACCCCCTTAAGACGATAAATAGGCGTTGCGTGAGAGATGCCTTTATAAATGGGGGTATAATGGCAATGTGGCCCTATGTTGTTTACGCTTATCAAGTGGTTGTTTATTATTGGTGTTTGTGTTTACTGTGTGTACATGTATTAACCCCTTGAAGCTCTGACGCGTTTTAGCAGTTTATTTTGGCTATCATTAGACGATTTTATGCAGCTTAGGAAGGATCTGTGGGTATTAAAAGGGTAGATAATATCTCAATCAACCCTTTGACTTCCGTATACCGTTACTAATCTGAATACAATCGTCTAATAGTAGCTAGAAAACAGAACAGAAACGCGTATTGGGGCTTGAAAGGGTTAAGTTTTATATATAAATTACTGTTTAGCTACACAAATCACAATCACAATAACAACCGATACGATCATTACAATCACTTCATAACCACAACAATAATACTAGTAATATATAAACACACATGCACCAACCACTACCATTACATCATCACTACCTATAACATCTAGCTCATAGCACGTGGCATTACGCGTCATCTGTAAAGAGCCACACTGTAAAGATTAACACTCAATTGTAACAAATGGTACACATAAAGAGTGTTTTATTCGTGTATGTGTTCTAATACATATATATGAACTGAAGAACGCTGTATATGTATACTATTTTTGTTACATATTCCAACCCAAGAATTGGCACATTTGCTCGGTCTTTCTTCTACTCAACAAGTGAACTCTGGAACTCTCCGTCAATCAATCTTTCCTTCATCATATGACTTAAACTGCTTTAAGGACGTTGGTCCGCTTAAGGGATACATTTTCCCCTAATTAAGCTAGGATGCTGGAATGTTTACTGATAGTTGCGTGCCCCATGGTGATTAATACTAGTGAATTTTAATTGAATTCTATGTATTTTGTTTACTATTTATATAGAAATATTACACTAAATTTTTCCATTTTCATCTCGCATCTAGTAATTTGCTATTGAGAGTTATGCCTTTGATAAGTATGGGACATGCTTGTAAAAACTCCTGCACTTTTATTGCTGTAGGTCCAACGGTTGGGTTCTGCTCTTCTAACGAAATCACTTCACTGCATTTTTACGCCTACATGAAATTTAAACCGCACCCACAAGTAAAATATGTACCTTACAGACACACCGGTGCCGTATTTTTTTTTTAGAAAAAAGTAAGCTAGACAATACAAAAAAAAAAAAATGAAAATTAAGCAAGAATTGCAAAAGTAATAGCAATTTGAAAAACATTGAATTTGCAAAATAAAGTTTCTGGGAAATCTGTGTCAAAGTTTAAAAAAAAACAAAAAAATTATCCTCCTGCTTAAATAAAATATAATATTGGTTACCAATGCACTACTTTACCAAATGATGCCATTTCTTCACGACAGTGTTGCCAACACATTAAAACTACTTTCTAGCAAGTTTTTGCAATTTTTTCAAAATTTGGGACATAATGGTCCCAAAAGAGAACATCCGTCCGCTTCGTGTGTCCAGGCAGTTTGACCCAAACGTCTCTTGAATTTGGCTCTCGTGTCACGTTTGGCTTTGGGGGAGACACACGTACAGGCAGCCTGCCTTTTGTCTCCTTCATACACATAGGAAAAAAAAATGGTGGCGATGTACAGTACGACCAATAAGAACCATACGTCTGTTATCGTTCGGTAAGAGTTGTTATTATCACCAAGTTTGAAGACATCTAGACTTTTTTGTTCCGTGAGTAGTGTGTCTGAAGTTTCCCTAGCGGGTATCTTCAAAGAATATTATTCATTGTTCTTCGATACAGGCGTGTTGAAAATCATTACAAGGGGAATTATGTGAAGCTAATGGACTGATGATGCGAGGTGTGTGTGTACAAAGGAGTACAAAGGTATATATATATATATGTGTGTGTGTGTGGGTGTTTCTCTCTCTCTCTCTCTCTCTCTCTCTCTCTCTCTCTCTCTCTCTCTCTCTCTCTCTCTCTCTCTCTCTCTCTATATATATATATCTATATCTATCTATATATATATATATATATATATATATATATATATATATATATATATATATATATATATATATATATATTTATATGAGAGAGAGAGAGTACACGAAAGGGCATTGGAGAAACATGTGTATATTCACCTATGTGCGTGGTGTGAACATACACTTACACTGTCATACACTCACTCATAGATACTACAGGATAATCAATAACCCCTTGCAACCCTAGATAAAGGTAACCAGGCAACTCAACCAATACACCATTTCAACCAGTAGACCCAACCAGCTCCTACTTTAACCAACCAGCAGACGATTTCAACCAATATATTGTTATCAGTTCAAACTCAACCAATGCTGTTAGGTTAAGGGGGGGGAGGGGGGGGGGTTAGTTTTTGGTATATTTATTCATTCATAGCCTATATTTTTTTAGTTTCCTTGCTAGACCTCCATCAAGCTTAAAAAACACTCCGTAGACCTCCTTCCAAGATAAATTTGTACATTTTTCTGTAGAAAACTGTCCCGGCCGATTCTTCCTAAAAATACAGGCTCGCTATCGCTCGCCTGGAAAAATCGATACCTAAATGGCACGAAATGTCTTAAAATTAACAAGCAAATAGGGCGAAAGGTGGTAAAATCACCAAACTAATGGGCCGAACGTCTTAAAATATTACAACTAATGGGACTAAGCATGAGGGAGAAGGGGATAAAAAAAAAATTATATCTCCCCTCAAGATGCTATCACACGGACAACTTTCGCCAAATATAGCAGCGTTTCACTTAACACATTTCGCTTGGCAACTTGTCGTAATTGGCACACAGTACCTAGCAGTTTTGTAGAGCAAAATGAAACACACGAAGACCTATCATGAATGGACAATAATATATGTTTTATGAAAGTGTTCTGTCTTCAACTTGGGTTTAATATCTTTGAAATAGTATGAACATTATGCTTATTATTATTATTATTATTATTATTATTATTATTATTATTATTATTATGCAGCTGATGACTGGAAGACAGGCATAATAGTTCCCCTATATATGGGTAAAGGGGAAAGAGGAGTGTGTGGTAACCACCGAGGAATATGTCTTCTAAGCGTAGTAGGGAAGGTGTACAGTAGGGTAGTGATTGAGAGTGAAAGTGAGAACGGAGAAATGGATAGGTGACGAGCAGGGCGGTTTTAGGAAGGGAAGAGGATGTGTAGATCAGATTTTTACCCTGAAATGTGTTGCAACAAAAGCTGTATGTTGCCTTTATGGACTTGGAGAAGGCCTATGGCAGAGTTGATAGATAAGGTATATGGAAAGTACTTAGAATATATGGAGTAGATGGCAAGTTGCTGAAAGCAGTGAAGAGCATTTATGAGGGTGCAAAGGCGGCAGTACGTGTGGAGAATGAGCAGAGCGAGTTCTTTGATCTGAATGTTGGGTTGAAACAGGGGTGTGTGATGTCCCTGTGGTTGTTTACTGTATATATGGATGGAGTCATGAAAGAAATACAAGGAAGAGCAGTGGATGTTGGTGTATCGCTGATAAGGGAGGGAAATGAGTGAAAGCTACCTGTACTGCTGTTTGTTGATGATACAGTTCTGATGAGTGATAATTAATGGGAGTGGCAGGGTCTGGTATATATGTTTGGAACAGTGTACGAAATCTGAAGGTAAATGCGGGGAAGAGCAAGGTTATGGTCTTCGAAAGGAGTGAAGTCACAGAGTGTGAGGTGAATTTCAACAGTCAGGCTATGGAGATTGTCAGCTCATTTAAGTATCTGGGCAGTGTGTTGAGTAACGATTGGACTATGGACGAAGAGGTGTGGGAGAGGGTGCAACAGAGGAAGAGGGTTGTAGGAACGCTGAAAGCAGTAACAAGAAATAGGGTGGCCAGTATGGAAGTGAAGAAATCCTTGCATGACAGTGTGGTAATCCCGGCACTGACTTACGGAAGCGAAGTATGGACGTTGGTGGAGAGACTCAGTGAGTGAGAGGGGTGGAAATTAGTTACTTGAGAAGTGCGTGCGGAGTTACATGGAGGGATAGACATACAAATAAGGAAGTAAGAAGGTGGTGTGGTGTTGAGGTATATGTGCTGGAAAGTGTGAAAAGGAACACCTTGAGATGGTTCGGCCATATGGAACGTATGGGAAGCAAGAGAATGACTAAGAGGGTGTACGAGAGCGAGGTGGAAGGACAGAGAGGGAGAGGTAAACCAAGGGAGAGGTGGAAGGATGGAGTGAAGAAGTATATGGATGAAGGTGGTGCTGTTTTTTGGGAGAAAGGGCGTCGACTGACTGGGGACAGAGGTGCATGGGGGCGTTTCGTTCTTGACCACCCCTTCGGGGATCACGGCGTCAGGCAATAGATAGATAAATAGATAGATTATTTTTGTTTCATTTGTTTTGTGGCATATGTCAAAATTGATCATTCCGACAAATCAATGTTTGGAAATCTAGTGTGTATAATAACGGATTACATTATGAATATAACATTCCCAAGAACTGTGTAAATACATTTGAAAAACCGTATCCAGTCTCCAAATGTGTGTGAATGTTTTTGGCTTCGAACGACAGCTGTTAGTCTCGCTACAGATGCAGGCTTCTGAAAGCCTTTCCCTCGAGGAAGAATACACGAAAATATATAACAAACACGCACACAAACACACTTAAAGTCACTCAAACCCGAACACACACCAATAAAAACAAAATGGCGTGTGCTTCCTTCCTCCTTTCCCTCCCCCTTATATCCTAATTCCTCCCATGAAGGTATAATAATTCTACTTCGACCATGATTCCTCCCGTCCCCCTCTTCCTCCTCCTCCTCCCTCTACCTTACCCCTGCACAAATATCAGCCACTATAATTATTCACAGGCAGGGTAAAGTTATTATTTTTATGACCGAGGATCCCGCAGTAGTAAAAACTCAACATTTTCCTGGTGTGCCATCAAGGGGGCTAAGCTGGAGTCACACGAGTCATTTTTCGAGCAATATTTACGGGCAATTATGGTCTGGAAGCTTCAGAAATTACACTATCAGAATTCAGCTATCTAACATAATCTACCTTCAGTCTAGTTACCGATACCAGTGCGAAAATGTCCTGAAATTACACGAGAAAAAACTTTCTCGTGGAAAATTGACGGAAAAAGCGCTCGTGTGACAGCGGCTGTAGTATGGAAGAGAGTGTCTGTTGTCCTGGGTGAAGTAGAAACCCTATTGTTACAGAGATCGGCCAACCTCCTCCATATTGGTGCCAGTGATGTCATTAGCCTCTCCCAGTTCTCACAGATGTCCTAACCTGTAATTAATTATCAGCGACACCTGTCTTTGGATCTAAGTATTACATAATCGGAAATATAATATGAGTGAGTGTATCCCGAGTGAAGTAGAGATCCTTTAGTAAGAGAGATCGCCCATCTGTGTGTGTGTGTGTGTTTTTTTTTGTTTTTTTTTTTGTTTTTTTTTTTTTTTTAATATAAGAACATAAGACAAATTTAAATCTACAAAATACCTAATTTCGTTCTAACCAACATACCTACGATAAGCACATCTCCCACTACAACTTATGCCCGTTACACTTATTTTTATGTTGATTTGGTACCGGATTTATCAAACAACGAGTTGATACTTTATTCTTGATCTTGTAGAATATAGATCCAAAGGCCAAACTCTATTTCCTGTCTCAATAATTTGTGATGTTATGATTGGTATGTTATGTATACAGTATATATGAGTGTATACAGTATAGATGTGGCGGAGGTAGGTCGGTCTGTGTTACTATATAGCATAAAGTAGTACTGTTCTGTGTTTGTTTGGGAGATAATAGGAAGAATGTTGACTGATATATAATATACAGTATATATATATATATATATATTGTATATATATATATATATATATATATATATATATATATATATATATGTATATATATATATATATATATATATATATATATATATATATATATATAGAGAGAGAGAGAGAGAGCTTGTGTAGTTTGCTTCATGTGTTTGTTCTTGCTTACTTGCTTGTTTGCGTTTGTGTTGTCCTATAACTGTGTTTATGTACTTTGCTTGTGTTTGCCTGAGCGTTATACAAATTACTTAGGGAATAGCCAGTCATTATTCGGCATCCAATCAGCTTGGTATGTCGCGGGCACTGCTTTATACTTCAATCAGCTTGGTATGTCGCGGGCACTGCTTTATACTTCAATCAGCTTGGTATGTCGCGGGCACTGCTTTATACTTCAATCAGCTTGGTATGTCGCGGGCACTGCTTTATACTTCAATCAGCTTGGTATGTCGCGGGCACTGCGTTATACTTCAATCAGCTAGTTATGTCGCGGGCAATGCTTTATACTTCAATCAGCTTGGTATGTCGCGGGCAATACTTTATACTTCAATCAGCTTGGTATGTCGCGGGCACTGCTTTATACTTCAATCAGCTTGGTATGTCGCGGGCACTGCTTTATACTTCAATCAGCTTGGTATGTCGCGGGCACTGCTTTATACTTCAATCAGCTTGGTATGTCGCGGGCACTGCGTTATACTTCAATCAGCTTGGTATGTCGCGGGCAATGCTTTATACTTCAATCAGCTTGGTATGTCGCGGGCACTGCTTTATACTTCAATCAGCTTGGTATGTCGCGGGCACTGCTTTATACTTCAATCAGCTTGGTATGTTGCGGGCACTGCTTTATACTTCAATCAGCTTGGTATGTCGCGGGCACTGCTTTATACTTCAATCAGCTTGGTATGTTGCGGGCACTGCTTTATACTTCAATCAGCTTGGTATGTCGCGGGCACTGCTTTATACTTCAATCAGCTTCGTATGTCGCGGGCACTGCTTTATACTTCAATCAGCTTGGTATGTCGCGGGCACTGCTTTATACTTCAATCAGCTTGGTATGTCGCGGGCACTGCTTTATACTTCAATCAGCTTGGTATGTCGCGGGCACTGCGTTATACTTCAATCAGCTTGGTATGTCGCGGGCAATGCTTTATACTTCAATCAGCTTGGTATGTCACGGGCACTGCTTTATACTTCAATCAGCTTGGTATGTCGCGGGCACTGCTTTATACTTCAATCAGCTTGGTATGTCGCGGGCACTGCTTTATACTTGCTTTATACTTCAATCAGCTTGGTATGTCGCGGGCACTGCTTTATACTTCAATCAGCTTGGTATGTCGCGGGCAATGCTTTATACTTCAATCAGCTTGGTATGTCGCAGGCACTGCTTTATACTTCAATCAGCTTGGTATGTCGCGGGCACTGCTTTATACTTCAATCAGCTTGGTATGTCGCGGGCACTGCTTTATACTTCAATCAGCTTGGTATGTCGCGGGCACTGCTTTATACTTCAGTTTGCCGCATTCTTGTGTCATTTTACCGCAGTTGTAAAATGCTTTCACATGATTCGGTTCAAAACTCACTAGGGATTCGATCTGATGGGGACTCGGTCTCTCTGTATTTAAATTGGTTTAAAATCAAAACAGCCAAACTCCTAAACGGCCAAAACCATGTGGCTACACAATCTCCTAACCTAATCTGATCTAACCTAACCAAATCCTAGCTAATCAGATTAGGTTTTGACCTAACCCCCCCCCCCCCCTTCCCACATTAATATTTGGATTTGAAACGACATTAGCAAATGATTCTACTAACTCCACTGACTGTAATCAAATCATTGTGTCCGAAAAATGTAACTCATTTCAGAGAAGAATATTAATGTATTCTACTGTATATAAATTATTATATTCATAAAATTGTATAACATATATGTTTATCTGTCTCTGGTCGCCTATCTCCCAAGTTTTAGCAACTATGGAAATGAGACTTGGATTGGGTATTCAGGTGGTCTCAGATTAGGTTTTTACCAAATTTATAATAATTAATAAAATGAACTAATGAAATAATATATCTCAGATGAGAGAGAGAGAGAGAGAGAGAGAGAGAGAGAGACCGGGAGGAGGGGGGAGAGAGAGATAGAGAGAGAGAGAGAGAGAGAGAGAGAGAGAGATGGGGAGAGGGAGGGAGGGGGGGAGAGAGAGAGAGAGAGAGAGAGAGAGAGAGAGAGAGAGAGAGAGAGGGGGGGGGGGAGGAGAGAGAGAGATGTAGTGATGGTAGACAAGAAGAGAGAGACACTCGGGCAGCTGTATAACATTAGTCAGTGCTGGTAGGAACAATGCTTCCCCCACCAGGTACCATTAAAAGGGGGGGGGGGGGGGTACCAGGATGGTATAGGTACGGAGGGGGGGGGGGGGGGTAGGCTACTAGGATGGTATGGGTACAGCAGGATTCCATGGTTCACCGTGATTTTGGATGTGACGCCGGTTTGATAAAGGCTAAATTCGCTGGTAACGAAACTAAGCGAGGCGATTAACAGAAAAATTGATAAAGGTGATAAAGGTGGGTGGAATAAGACTTAGAATGTACCGTAGAGTTATGGGGAGATGAGCCGAAGTTTGGGTCTATTAATTCATGCTTTCCTTTATTTCTTAGTTTCCTCGCTAGACCTCCATCAAACTTAGAAAAACACACCCTAGACCCCCCTTCAAGATAAATGTGTACATTTTTCGGTAGAAAATTTCCCGGCCGAAGGCCGGTTCCTCTCAAAGTGTCAGGCTCGCTTTCGCTCGCCAGGAAAATATCGACACTTAAATGGCACGAATGGATTTAAAATTGACAACGAAAAGGGGGGAAAGGTGTTAAAATCGCCAAACTAATGGGCCGAACGTCGTATAATCTCAAAACAAATAGGGCTTAACACGAGGGAGAAAAGGGACCAGAAAAACGACCCATCTCCCCTTAAGTAAATTAGGTACTCCGGTGATAATTGGAACTGGTGATGGTCAGGATGTCAAATCAGAGACTTTTCCATTCTCTGTATAGTTATCATTAGTAAAATATACAGTGATATATTAATGCCTAACCCTTTGAGTACCAGCGGCGTGTGATCTGTTATATTCTAGCTAGATTTAGAAGATATTGTGCAGCTTAGGAAGGATCTGTGGTAGTTAGAAGGATTGCTTGAGATAGTCTGAAACCTTATTATTGCTCAAGGTCCTTCCTAAGCTGAATACAATTATCTAATAGTTGCCAGAATATGAAGAAAAGGACGTCCCTGGTTTTTGTTTTTGTTTTTTGTTTTTTTCTATATTCCAACTTACTTCCTCTCGGGCATAGGCTGAGAGCCTTAACATTCACCGCTTTACAATGAACAGTGAAGCCCGTGAGGTCTTGTTCCAGTCTAGGGAGTGAGACATGTGAAGCACGTAGAGTACAACGAGCACCTGCCATCTTGCCTTCACATGAGGCACGGTGCTCACTCATGGCCCGAAACGACCCCATCTCTGAAGCCACCTCGTTCCCGTGCTTCACTGCCTCACCCCCGACACTCGGACTCTCACACTTTCACACACACAATGCCACCTGTTGAGCAGATAACTCACCAGGCATTGCACCCCTATAGCATATTTTGAATATGGGAATATTCATACAGTGCTATTTAATCAGGGAACAATGAGGGTATTTTATTGACGTTTCGGTGGGCTTGTGGTAATGCACTGATACCAGGTACAGCACAAATTCCATCCCAATAATATCTTCCCATTGATACATCGGGATTTGAACCAGGGACCTTTGGATTACCAGGCCAGTGGCAAGACCACTCCACCACACCTCACCATTGCATGGGTTAAGTTCATATTACGTCCTTGAAAGTGATGAAATGGCCGAAAACTGTAAATTCATGGGAATTTTCCAACTCACTTTTGCAAATTCATTCCAATGACTGATGAGATGGGTTGGGTGTGAGAGGGATCTGCCTTGTGTGGGCCAATCGGCTTTCTGCAGACTCCAATTTTCTTATGGTCTTATGTTCAATCATAAACATGTGGCGGTTAATGGGTATCAGAATTTTGTTGATAGCGAAGTAAGACAGAGAAAGAAAGAGGAAAGGAAAGTTTACAGAGTAGCCAATCTATACACGAATAAGCCAGAGAAAGAAAGAGGAAAGGAAAGTTTATAGAGTAGCCAATCTATACACGAAAAAGACAGAGAAAGAGAAGAGGACAATTTATAGAATAGCCAATATATACACGAATAAGATAGAGAAAGAAAGAGGAAAGGAAAGTTTATAGAGTAGCCAATCTATACACGGAAAAAACCGAGAAAGAAAGAGGGAAGGAAAGTTTATATCTAGAGTAGCTAATCTATACACGCACCTGTCGTTTATCGTTCATACTTTAAGGGGTGATTTTTACTTAAGAGGGTTATTTTCTGGCCCCCCCTTCTCCCTCATGTTTAGCCCATTAATTTCGAGATTTTAAGACGTTCGCCCCATTAGCTTGACGATTTTAAAACCTTTCGCCCAATTTCTGTCAATTTTAAGACCTTTCGTGCCATTCAGGTGACGATTTTTTCCTTGAGAGCGAAAGCGAGCCTGTACTTTAGGAGGAATCGGCCGGGACATTGTTCTATCGAAAAAAGTACAAATTTATCCTGAAGGAGGGTCTTGGAGGTGTTTTTGTTAAGCTTGATGGAGGGCTAGGGAGCAAACTAAAAATCTTAACTTTTTGCATTGTTTTCCTGTTTTCCTTTGTTTTTCTCCCCGTACAGTATGTCTCCCATGGTCTTGTAGGCTTGTCCTTTCCACTGGGAGACTTCTGTATTTTTATAATAATAATACTACTACTAATAATAATAATAATAATAATAATAATAATAATAGATACCAACAATTATAATAATTACTACAACAACAGCAAGCAATTCCAAATAAAAATCACCCTCACCCTCAAGGTCACCTGTCAAAGCTAGCGATCTGACAGTCTCACTTACGAGCCTGACGAGCGATAACCAGACACCCAATCACTCAACACCGCTAGACAGGGTCACCTATCAAGTCCGCTAGATAGCAAATATAGGCTGAAAATAGCTAGAATAATGGTGCAATCTCTACAATATCGCTTTAATAATGGCTCAAATGTACAGAATATCGCTGGGAAATATGGCCCAATTTCTACAATATCGCTTTAATAATGGCCCAAATCTACAGAATATCGCTAGTATTCATGTCGATAAAAGTACAAATTAGCCTCTAGATCGAAGAAAATACCTCTAGATCTGGCGGGAAAAACACCTCTAGATCTGGCGGGAAAAACACCTCTAGATCTGGCGGGAAAAACACCTCTAGATCTGGCGGGAAAAATACCTCTAGATCTGGCGGGAAAATAGCTAAATTGGTAACGCTCCCCGTAGGTTCATTTCACCGGTAATTTAGACGGTAAGTGGCTCTCATATTAAGGGGACATGGGCTGTATTTCTGGTCACCCTTCTTCCTCATGCTTACCCCCAATAGTTTTCAGATTTTATGACGTTCGACCCATTAGTTTGGCGATTTTAATACCTTTTGCCCCATTTCGTTGTCAATTTTAAGACCTTTCGTGTCATTTAGGTGTCGATTTTTTCCTGGCGTGCGATAGCAAGCCTTTAATCTTAAGAGTAACCGGCCTTAGGCCGGGAAATTTTTCTACCGAAAAATGTACACATTAATCTAGAAGGGGGATCTGATGGATGTTTTTTTAAGTTTGATGGAGGTCTAGGGAGGAAACTAAAAATAATAATAAATAAATTAAAAAAATCTACCAAAAAGTGAACCATCCATCCAGTCGGGGAGGAGCAGGGATAGGGTGGAAGGTCGAATAGGAGATTGGATGATAGATTGACGCAGAGGTGATTGGGGATTTAATAAATATGGGTAGAATAAGAATAAATACAAACATTAAAACAAGGGGATTAAAACATTTGGAAGGATTAAGGATTACACATTAGAAGGAAGAATGTGAATTAGAAGGATTTAGAAGATGCAACAAACTGACACAACATGAAGAAAGATTGAACATGTACGTGGATTGGGAAGTGTGCTGTGACAAAACGACTAATATACTCTAAATCATTGTATGGTTCTTATTCGTTGACTAACATTAAATGGAATGAAGAACACAGTAGGTTTCTTGGAAGAACGAAAACTGTGGCTACGAAATTAGATCATAAGGAGAAATGTGTGTGTTTGTGTTGGTGTGTGTTTGTGTTGGTGTGTCTGTCTGGGTTGGTTTGTATGCATGTGTGTGTGTGTGTGTGTGTGTATGCATGTACTGTATGTGTGTGTGTATATGCATGTGGGTATGTATGCATGTGTGTGTGGATGCTGGTGTGCGTGTGTGTGTGGATGCTGGTGTGTGTGTGAGTGAGTGAGTATGTGTGTGTGTGTGTGTGTGTGTGAAATTAAGGGAGGCTGATGATCCGTCAAGATAACACAGGGCAATACACGCACTCTCGCCTTCCTCCTCAACTTCCTCCTGTCTCGGGCCTGCTAAATGGTCAGATGAGAGAGAGAGAGAGAGATGGTTCAAGAAGAGAGGAGATAATCAATGAGATAAAGAGATGATTCAGACGATAAAAAGAGAGACAGAAAGAGATGCAAAATAGATAATCAGATAAAGAGATAATCAGATAAAGAGATGATCAAAACAAGAAGATGATAGCTCTCACTCTCGCCCTCTTCGCCAACCTCCTCCTCCTATCTTGATCCTGCTAAATGCATCATTTAAAGTTTTACAGCGGAGGAAGTTTGGGGTAGTTAGTCTTCACTTTCGCTATCACATTTTCTTTATTTTATATATTTATTGTTTTATTCATTTATTTATTATTTGTTTAGTCTGAGGGACAGTTGATGACACCCTCCTTTACTTTATATGTTTATATATTAATTTATATATTTAATATTCAAAGGAAAATATGGTGACACCCTCCTTTCCCCCCTCCCTATGGCCCCGACACAATGAACTCAATATAATCACATTTTTTTTAGTATTGATTACACTGTGCTACTTACTATCAATACCGAGACTACTTCAGACCGATGCAACCAGAGTGTAGCAAGGAAGCTGATTTATTGTGTTTCTGCTCAATTTAAGGATGTCGCACTCGAAAAATATATTGGATTTTATAATTAGTATAGCCTCTATCATTCCTTGCTTGTTTTTCATAATTTAGATAAATTAGGGGAAAGCAAGGCCCACAGATTATAACTCTTTTGGGTGGTTATTTACAAGGAGGCATTATATCACCATAAGTAAGTTGACTCGAGTTTATATTGTTTATGAAATTAGTAATATGTACTAACTTCACATTCTTATATTATTAAAAAGACTGACTGTAAAGAGTTGCTTTATCCCAATTCCAATTTCATCCAACTATGGTATTGACTGGCCTAATGTATAAGGAACACACACACACACACACACACACACACACACACATGCACGTCAAGTAACAGAGATCATCACCTAAAACCTAAAGTTGCCAGTTATTATACTATTGATTGAGGTAAGTGCTTGGGGACTACTTACTAGCATGAAACACATACAAACACACATAGACACATACAAACACACATAGACACATACAAACACACAGGCTTCTATTCAACAGCTGAGCTCTGGAACTCTCTCCCTAAATCCATTGTTCCCTCATCCTATGACTTATATTGCTTCAAACTCCGTGTGTCCAGGCATTTTGTCTCGACGGTTCCTTGATATTGGCCTTGTCACTCTTTCAACTTTGGGGGAGGCACTCGTCACAGGCAGTTTTTCCTTTGGTCTCCCTCATCCACATAAACAAAAGGCACATATACAAACACACATACACACACACATGGACACGCATACAACCACACACACATACAAACACACAAGTACATAATTATATAAGCACATATTAAAACACATGGATACTCATACAGGCACAAATGCAAACACACAGACAAACATACAAGCACACAGTCACGCATACAATCACACATAAAACACATACAGACGCACACATAAATACAATACAAAATAATACAACAGAGCACAATCTAGGTTAAACAAATACGTTTCAAAATACACATAGCAACTTGGTCGTTAGTGCTTCAAACAATCTACAGTATATTATTTAGGGGATAATTCCACTTGAGGGATTTGTTTCTGGACCCCTTTCTTCCTCATGTTTAACCATATTGCTTTTTAGATATTAAGACGTTCGCCCCAATAGTTTGGCGATTTTATGAACTTTCGCCCCATTTCGGTCAATTTTAAGACCTTTCGTGCCATTTAAGTGTCGATGTTATCCTGGCGAGCGATAACGAATCTGTAATTTAAGAGGAACCGGCCTTCGGCCGTGACATTTCTACCGATAAATGTACAGATTTATCTTGAAAGGGAGTTTAGGGGTTGTAATTTTTAAGCTTTATGGGGGTCTAGGGAACAAACTAAAAAACTCTCCTTAACTCCAAGCTAGATAATGTTCTAGTTTTTTTTATCACCCCCCCCCCCCCCCCCCCCCGTTGCCCCTATTACAGTATTGATTGAGCTAAGTGCTGAGGGACGCCACTCACACTCATATACTGGGCTGCCGATCACTCCTGGGGGACTCCGGTACATTAGTGGTAACTGTGGGTGTGTGTGTGTGTGTGTGTGTGTGTGTGTGTGAGAGAGAGAGATAGTGAGAGTGAGTGAGAGAGAGAGAGAGAGCGGGGGGGGGGGGGTAGACACAAGAGGAGAAGGGATTGGAGGCGCGATATCTGCAGTAGAACACAAGAGAATTACTATGAACACACGAAACGTAGGTAGATTTCAGCGGGGGAAAAAAACCAGAATTAATTAAATGAGAGAGAGAGAGATCACCGATGTCAGCCACTGGGGGATATCAGCTGAGACATCGGGGACTATATATGCTAATGTCTCACCCGCGTCTAATGAACCTGACACAGGGAGGACAGGCAAGATTTTTACTTTTTGTATGTATATGTGTGTGTGTGAGAGAGAGAGAGAGAGAGAGAGAGAGAGAGAGAGAGAGAGAGAGAGAGAGAGAGAGAGAGAGAGAGAGAGAGAGAGAGAGAGAGAGAGAGAGAGAGAGAGAGAGAGAGAGAGAGAGTTTTTTTTTGGGGGGGGTGAACAAAAAATGAAATACTCAATGGGAGTTAGGACCGAGAATGAGCGGAAATAATGATGAACAAACTACATGAGAGAGAGAGAGAGAGAGAGAGAGAGAGAGAGAGAGAGAGAGAGAGAGAGAGATAGGAAACAATGTTTCAGATCTAGGAGGGGTGAGGTTGAGAGGGCTTTGTGAGATATTACATGATTGGGCTGTACGTGTATTTTTTTGTTACTATTAGATGATTTTTAACAGGTTTTTCACAATACGTAGACGGAGGTCTTTTTATATTAGATGATTATATTATGATATGGAAGGACTTGTAAGACTTAAAGGTTATCCTCCCTCGTCTCATTCCGATCGAAGCGCCTCAAACACGACAATGATATACACAACACATTGTGAGTGTTCGTCATATATTTACACCTGTACAGTTACAAATTACCATATATTTTCCAGCAAAACGAAAATCTATTCAGTATTCAAATTCCATCTTTGCTCAGGTGTGTTGATATTGCTCTCCTCATGGCATAGGCTAATAACGTTGCCACATAGAGAGACCATAAGCCTAAACTGAGCGCAGGTGTACTCTTGCAAAACAATGATACACACACTGGAGGCCTAAGACACCAGACAGACAGAGAAACTGACAGGCAGGCAGGCAGACACACAAATAATGTTAATTTGCTGAACAAGTTAGCAATTGTTTTGAGAGCAGCTGTGTTTTGTATTTTTAGATAAAATTAGTATAATTAATTTGTATGTATTGAGGAGCTGGGCTCCATACTTTTTTTTATTTTCATATGTGAGCCAAATAAAAATATTCTATTCTAAATATTCTATTCTATATTCTATTCTAAATATTATATTCTATTCGAAATATTCTATTCTATATTCTATTCTAAATATTCTATTCTATATTCTATTCTATATTCTATTATATATTATATTCTATATTCTATTATATATTCTATTATATATTCTATTCTATATTCTATTCTAAATATTCTATTCTATATTCTATTCTATATTATATTCTAAATATTCTATTATATATTCTATTCTATATTCTATTCTATATTCTATTCTATTCACAGGCCCTGACGCAAGAGGTTTTTTTCCGTGTGACAATGAAAATGGTGTAGCGTAACTTGAGGCATAAAAACTAACCTTGACGCAACTGCTTACCTTCCTTCAACACTAGTGGCAAATTTGACATCCATTTCCTGTGGGTTTTTTTTTTTTTTGGTAAGAAAATAGAGGAAATTAACCATAGGCCTATATAGGTAATACATACTGTAGTTTATTAGTTATTGTATTTTATTTGTTCAATTATTTGTACTTTTACAAAATGATTCAGCATCCAACGGTTATTTTAACAACGAATGGCTATGCAACTAAACGATATATTAGTATTGGAAGAGTGAAGAAACGAGCAGATTATCTCTGGCAATTTTCCTCCTACTCAACGGGACAGAGAAAGGGGCGAGGTAACGCGAAAGTGGTCCCGGACCCTAATAATTGTAACTTCAAAGGTTTCTGTTCAGGATCTGTCTCGAGTCGGCCACCCCCAGTAATGAGGTATGTGCCTGAGTATATACAGATATACAAATTTTCCTCCAGTAACATTTGTTCGCGCAATTTTCCGATCATCCCTGTTTATATATTTTGTTTTTGGAAAGGGGGGGGGGGTATTTTTTCGTGCATGGATATCGAAATGTAGACCGAAGTACTACAAATAACAGTAGTTGACCGATTTATAGAACGCTTTCATTTAAAGATTCTAAACTAGACTCTCTCTCTCTGTCTGTCACTGTCCCACACACACACACACACACACACACACACACACACTCACTCTCTCTCACTCTCTCTCTCTCTCTCTCTCTCTCTCTCTCTCTCTCTCTCTCTCTCTCTCTCTCTCTCTCTCTCTCTCTCTCTCTCTCTCTCTCTCTCTCTCTCTCTCTCTCTCTCTCTCACAGATAATACCGGGCTTGGTGAACGTCCCCTCGCCGTATAATTTAACTAAGTCGCCGTAACTCATCGGAAATTTGCCAGGGTAGATCTTGATAGGGCTCATCTGGCAGCTGTCTGGGGCGAGAGAGAGAGAGAGCATAGATTTATATAGATATACTGGCTACACAGCCCCTACGATCCCGGTGAGGTGGTCAGAATTTGAATTCTAGTAGAGATAGCAAACTCAATAGTAAAGGATGAATTGAGAGAGTGAGAGTGTGTGTGTGTGTGAGTGAGAGAGAGAGAGAGAGGAAATAAAGAGTGAGAGAGAGTGAGAGTGAGAGAAAGAAAGCCAAATAATCAGTATAGTAGACATAAACATATAATCCCCCGGAGAACAATCGGTGGATGATGGTAGCGATAGACCCCGCGGCCAGGAGGTGTTGACGGGCCCCAGGTATTGTTTCTCTTACTGGGGGGGAGGGGGGGTTCTAGCCTGTCACTCCTCGGCTACTGTACACCATTTTTACGGTCTTTTTCTTCAGGCGGCGATTTTGTT
>CM064520.1:14591336-14648836 GCA_032716605.1 Paralithodes platypus
TTAATATTCATCATTGTCTTTCATTTTGACACCCAAATATATGATGGTAGTTCCTGACTGCTCATTGGTTGTTGGGTATTGAATAAGCTCCTCCCTAATCCTCTCCCCCCCCCCATTTCACCCCTCTTATACACACACACCTCCCTGCTTTTATTCTATGTCTCCCCTCCTTCCGTTTCCCACATTCGCTCATCCCCCTATTTTCCCTCCTTTCCCCCCCTCCATTCTCCCTCTTCCCTCTCTCCCTCCTTATTTCCTTCTCTTTCCCTCCCAAGCTCTTTCCTTCTCTTTCCCTAGTTCTTTCCCTCTGCTACCCTTCCTTCCTCCCTCCTTCCCTCTCACCCTCTTTCTCCACTCTCTCATTCCTCCATCTTTCCTCTCTCCTTTTCCTCCCTTCCCCCCCCTCTCTGCCTCCCTCCCTCCCTCCCTCCCTCCCTGTTTCCCACCCTGTCCCTCAAGTTATTCAATATCTCTTTATCCTCCCCCCTTAGCCCATTTTCTATTGTGCCCCTTCAGTCATTCACACACTCACATTCTCTCTCTCTCTATCTATCTATCTATCTATCTATCTATCTATCTATCTATCTATCTATCTATCTCATAATTGTATAATTTTCTCTCCTTAATTGGTTACGTTTCCTTCCATATGATTACACTGATCTGAGCACTTTCCTTTCTTCTTACTTTCCCCATGATCCCCAGTACGTCCTTCCCTATTCTCCCCATTTACCTCCCTATTCACTTTCCCATCCCTTATTCCCTCTTGTTCCCAGACATTTTATCCCCCTCTATTCCCTACCCCCCTTTTCCTCCCCCACTCCTACCTCTCTCGTCCCTTCCTTCCCTCTCTCTCTCCCTTCCTTCCCTTCTTCCCCCGTCTTCCCTGTCACAAAGTTTTCCCATTGACGGCAGAGTTCACAACCCCACCACGATACCCCCCCCCCCCTCTCTCTCTCTCCTCTCTCTCGTCTCTCCTCCTCGTCTCTCTCTCTCTCTGCTCTCTCTCTCTCTCTCTCTCTCTCTCTCCTCTCTCTCTCTCTCTCTCTCCTCTATCTCTCTCTCTCTCTCTTCTTCTTCTCTCTCTCTCTACTCTCTCTCTCTCTCTCTCTCGCTCTCTCTCTCTCTCTCTCTCTCTCTCTCTCCGCTCCCTCTCTCTCTCTCTCTCTCTCTCTCTTGCTCGCTCTCTCTCTCTCTCTCTCTCTCTCTTTCTTTTGATAAGCTAAAGGTAATAAAATAATGGTGTGTATGCTTCAAATTAAATAATCAAATGGCTTCGTTCGATGTGGTCAAGACTGATTTATTGACCTTGGAAAACTTAATTTAGTGTTATTAATATGGTTCATTCATAGACTTACTACAATATTTTGTAATTATATCTGCCAGTGAAATTAAGAGGATATGTTTTTGTCTCCGTTTTTCTGTCTGCTTTTCTGTAAACAAGACATATCAAAGGTTATGAACCAATTGTCACGAAATGTGGTGGGCAGATAGGATATTCGCCAAGGAAGAAGTGATTCTATTTAACCCTTTGAGTACTAGCGACGTGTGTTATATTTTATTCTAGCTATATTTAGATGATATTATGCAGCTTAGGATGGATCAGCAGTAGTTAAAAGGGTTGGTTCAGATAGTTTAAAACCTTATTAATGCTAAGGTCCTTGCTAAGCTGAATAAAATCACCTAATGGTTGCCAGAATATGATGAAAATGACGTCCCTGGTACTGAACGGGTTAAGAGGTGATTGGTAAAGCGCATGCCTACGCCAGAGTTGGTGACTTCCAAAGGTAAGAGCCGGTGTTCACGAATTTGGTAGGCAGACAGGATACGCACCAATGAAAAAGTAATTTCATTTAGGATGCGATCGATATAGCGCATACCTTCGCCTACGCTGGCGGAGGTATACGCACTGATTACCCATCTCGTTATTCTGTTGAGTGTGTCGGGTTTCCTTGATTTACTGGGTCGGAAAGAATGATCCAACATGCATGGTTCCTTTCATACTAAAATATGATTTGTAGGTTTGTAGTTATCATGAACTTGTAGGATGAGTAATAATTTATCAATATTACGATTGTCAGAGCAGAGCAAATTGTATTGGTATTCTAGTTTGGATTACGTTAGTGAATCAGGGTGGGTTTGTATGTTGACGACTGACCGTGTTGGGGTTAGCGTGTGCAAAGTCTGTCAACGCCAGGGGGATAGGGGGGGGGGGGGATATTACCTTATATATGAGGACCCCCGCGGTGGCAACACACAGCTATACACACGCACCAGATATTAGGCCCAAAATCACATGGTAAAGAGAGGGGTTATCAACCTTTGTGGTTGCAATAGTGAATATATATATATATATATATATATATATATATATATATATATAATATCGACTATATATACAGTATATATATATATTATAGTATATATATCTTATATGTGTATTTTGCTTTTGTGTGTTCATTTTTTCTGTCGTGTTGTCCCTATTCGGGCTTTGTCTTGAGTCCCCCGCTCCCCCCCCCCCCCCTAATAGGAAAAGTGGGGATTGGGCCTGAGTATATATATATATCTATATCTATATATTTATATTACAAGTATTAGATATATACTGTATATGAGTGAGTGATATCGATGTAAATGTACAACACAGCAGCGTCTCATCATTTGCAGACGACACAAAAATTACTAAGTCTTAGGAATAACCACAATAGAAGACAAGAAAGAAAATCTTTGCAAGCAGACATGACACTCTGTATTTCGGTGGTTGGACCAAAGATAAACAACATGCAATTTAACGAAAGACAAATTGCAGCTGATAAGGTTATGGAGGGAGGAAATGGATGAAACTTAAAAGACACCACAACCTACTTACACAGAGCCCCTCCTGCCTAATCCCCCGAAAATCACGAGGTTCAAAGATCTTGGCGGTAATAATGTCAACAAAACATGTTCTTGCAAAGAACATAATCAGGCCAAGTCAGTAGCGGCGAGGAAACTTGTAGGTTGGCTATACGCACTTTTCAAGACGCTCAAGAAGAACGGCCAATGATAACACTTTTCAAATCGTGGTTGAGTCCCACGACTGGAGTATTGCAGCGTGTCTGACACTCTACACCACAAAGCCGGGGGAAATATATGACAAATACACGAGGAGTATTCAAAGAAGTTTCACGCCCACATCAGCTCGGTAAAACATCTTCAGACTGGGATAGGCTCGAAGACTCTTAAACTTTATATCCACTGGAGCGAAGAAGAGAGAGAGGATCCTTGATAATGTTACAACATGGAAAGTTATTACGAGAGGGTCTAGTGCCAACCCCTTCACACCACAATATCATGGAACTGGAGTGACAGAGGGGGTAGGTATTTGTAACATCACCAACCCAAAAGTGTAGGGGAGCTCTGGGCAAACAGAGGGACTCATGGTTGATAAAAACAGGGGACCGAGCCTTCTTCAACAAAATGCCAGAGAAACCAGTGAGAAACCTGATGGACGTACCAACGGAAGTCGTTTTCAAAAAAAGCCTTGGACCCCCCATCTCAAGTCGTCGGTTGCTTGATACAGCCCACTGACACTTGCGCGGCGGGGGGACCGAGCCCTGCCCTCTCGAATTGCCTGCTGCATCAAAACACTGGCAGCCTTATAACATACTCGGGGGGAGCAACTCTCGCCGAGGCCGCTGAGGAGGCCGAAACAACTCAAGTAAACTCAAGTAAGTAAGTAAAAGTAAGTAAAGGGAGATACTGTATTGAAAAAGTAACTGGTAGACTGAATGACTGACTTGATTAATTAGATACACTACAAAAAGATAGACTGTTTGTAGCTAGTTTTCCTTCATTTCCAAAAGGGCCAATCTTCCCAGTCACATTTCCCCATAGAATATTTAAGCAATAACCTTAATCATTGAAGACAGTTTCACAACCCCGCACTATACTACTTTCAATGGGATAAGGATGAAACTAGACATTCCCATGTTGAAAACAATCGCCCTGGTTTCTGCACTTCCTTTCGATGTTAGATAGAGATATATTCATTATGACTTTTATATCTGCTACATTTAAGGATGACATTTTTAGTTTGTGGAGCTTAAGGGGAGACAGACCGTTTGTTTGGTCATTCATTCCTGTATTTATTAGTTTCCTCACTAGACCTCCATCAAGCTTAAAATAAAAAACTCTAGACTCCCCTTCAAGATAAATTTGTACGTTTCGATAGAAAAATTTCCCGGCCGAAGGCCGGTTTCTCTTAAAATTGCAGGGTCGCTATCGCTCGCCAGGAAAAAATCGATAACTAAATGGCACGAAAGATCATAAAATTGACAAAGAAATGGGGCGAAAGGTGTTAAAATCGCCAAACTAATGGGTCGAACGTCTTAAAGTCTCAAAAAAAATGGGTCTAAACATGAGGGAGAAGGGGGTCCAGAAAAACGGTCTTCCTCCCCTTAAAATAGTCATTGTGGTGCTGTCCAGGTGGTGGTGGTGGTGGAATATAACACTGTCAGCTTGTTGGTAAGAGAGGCTAGGAGGTGGAGAGGAAGAGATAAGAGGAGAGGGGAAAGGGGAGTGGGGGGGGGGGAAGCGACAGTAGAAGGTAAAAGAGGGGACAAAGGGGGGAGGAAAAATAATGCGATTGATAGGGATAAATAAGGAAATGCGGCAATGAAGATTAAAAATGGAAGAGAGACGAAGGGAATGAAGAGGAAAGCAGGATAAAAGTGGGGTAAGGGAGGAAGGGAAACTCGATGGAAGAAACGACGTGAAGTGAGAGAGAGAGAGAGAGTGTGTGTGTGTGTGTGTGTGTGTCATGGTTGAAGGGAGCATAGGGAAGGAGTGGTAGTATAAATTAAATGGGGAAATGAGGAGGGTGAATGAGCTTCTGAAATTTAGTTATGGCCGGTCAGTGGCAATATGGTGTATGTTATGTTAGATTAAATTGGATATGTAATGATTTATATATCATATTGAATAGACTTAGGATATTATATACAATGATGTGTTGAATTTGTCTATGAGTTCGATTATGTTAGGCAAAGTATAGACTGATTAGGCCTATATTAAGTTGTATACAGTATAGATTAACTTGGAATAGGATAAGTTAATGCAGTGTTCATAACATTAACAGATACTTGTGTTGACATGAACATATCTGTGTACAATTGGGTACACGTTAATTTAGATTCCATACTTCACAGCTTTTCGTGATAACCTAGTCAAAAATAATCAAATTTATCTATCTTATTTAAAATTCTTACCACAAGGAACAGAGGAGTATGTCTCTTTCCGAGCATTATTTCCAAGGACAGCCCTCAGTGGGATATTACATCGTGGTTATCACTTACTTCAACACCGAGTCATATCAAAGAGCCTTGGACATGATAGTAGGACCTTGTTAACACCTCTTGGAGAGATATACTTGACACTGATTGTAGGAGCCTTGATGGAGAAGGGTACTTGAATGAACTCGGAAACAAACCACATTTGTTCTATTAATTTTTGTCAGTAGTTACGTTAAACTATGGGTGTGTGTGAGTGGATTTAGTAGAAGTAGCCGTTCACTCGCTGTTTAAGGTAGAACATATTGTGTGTGTATAACTCTACTAAGTCACTTTAGTAAGTAAACGACATATGTTTAATCAACATAATTATTATGTTGTGCAATGTTATTAACTCCGTATCAACATTCATCCAATATAGAATTATATGAGTAACTAAATATAACTTTATTACAAGAAAAAAAATACAGGTTTCAAACGGAAAGATTGTCTTTCCTAATTAGATAAATAGTTTTTTTTATGGTGTAACCTGCTTTTAAATCTCTATAACGTAAGACATATTAAAATGATTCCCGTAATTATGAAGACAAAATTAATAAAAGTGCCTCCTATACTGTCCACTTTATTCCGCCAAGTGATACAATCCATAACACGACCCTTATTTATATACAGCATTAGCCGGAAATATGATACCCCCCTCGCCGATGATAAGCTACAGGTGGGTTTCGTTAACTTGGTAAATGGTATATTATATGATATACATCCCAGGTAGATTACAGGTATCAGGGGCCGGTAAATGGGAGGGGTTGGGGAGATTGTGGGTGTATTTCAGGCAGATTAATAGCTGGGACCATTATTTCCCAGGTTTAATGAGAGAGAGAGAGAGCGAGAACCGAGAGATTCGAGAGAGATGAAGAGATCTCTTGACGGAGGAGAAGTATGAGGAAGAGAGGAGAGGTTCGTGAGTATGAGAGGGAGAGAGAGAGGACGAGGAGAGAGAGTGAGGAGAGGAGAGAGAGAGGAGAGAGAGAGAGAGAGGGTAGATGGGTAGAGAGATGAGCGAGACGAGAGACAGAGGAGAGGAGATGATCGCGAGGGAGAGAGAGAGAGAGGAGATGGATTGAGTGAGGAGAGAGAGATTGAGAGATGGGGAGAAGAGAGAGAGAGAGAGAGAGAGAGAGAGAGAGAGAGAGAGAGAGAGACGAATATGCAAACTTACAATGAATATATTTAAACTAATATGTACTTCACTCTAGTAGTCAAAATATATATAGAAGCTACAATGTTATTTGTACTGTATTAATCTCTAAATGTGTAATTACTTAAATGGTTTACTATATTTTATATAGTTCAAAAGCTATTGATTTAGTATTTAGTATTACGCGAGTTGTAGCTGCATAACCAAAATACCCTTGTAATCATATTAATTAACCATACAAGAAAATTAAATTGTTATACTTATAATATTACATCCTTTATACCCACTCACGATCAACTAAATACCACAAAACCTCTACATTATTTCTAGATACATTTCCACCCAATTCAGAATGCCCCAAACCGATTATAATATTTCAAGATACATTACCACCAGATCGATCGTAACACCGAGGATGATGATGATGATGGTGCGTGCAAGTGTCACAAGATATCCTCCGGGGGACTTTATATCGCGGGGACAATATCAGGCTTTCTTTGGTCACTCCATGGTAAAGGCGGTTGGCTCTTGAAGATTTGTTTTGTTTTGTTTTAATCTATATATCTATCTCTATATCTATCTATCTATCTATCTATCTATCTATCTATCTATCTATCTATCTATCTATCTATCCTATATCTCATATATCTCTCTCTCTCTCTCTCTCTCTCTCTCTCTCTCTTATCTATACTCTCTCTCTCTCTATCTATTCTCTCTATTCTATCTCACTCTATCTATCTAGCTAGCTAGCTAGCTAGCTAGCTATATAGCTATCTATATATCTATCTATATGTCCATCTATCTTAATTATATTAATCTATATATTTATCTAGTATATACTTATATATATCTAGTAGCTATATAGCTAGCTAGCTAGCTAGCTAGCTATCTATCTATCTATCTATATATATATCGTTACCATGTAACCTTTTATGAAATAATGAATTAACTAACCAACTATCTATATATCTATCTATATATCTACCTGTCTATCTGTTCATCTATCTATATTTTTATTGATTTATTTTTCTATTCAAAGGACGTCTATGATGTACTAGCGTTGTGTTATGAAAAGCCTTCCGCTATAAACAGAATGCAGCTAGTATAATCATCCATTGAATTATAATATTGGAATGTCCCTTGACGAATGTGTGTTGATGTAGGGATCAATGTATTACCCTCTTCCATGTCTTACTTTCTCTTCTATGCTTCCCCTATTCCCCCTTTCTCCATTTCCCTATTCCTTGTCTTACGTTCCCTTCTCTTCTTCCTATATTATTCCTTCCTTCTCCTCTTGCTCCCCTCATTCCCCTCTCACGTGACCATATTTTCTTTATGTTTAGTATTTCCTTTTCTCGTTTTCTTTCAGTTTTGTTTTTGTTTTTACCGAATTTATCTTTTTATGTTGATTTACTTTTTGTTTTTTTCTTTTCCTGGTCCTCTATGCCATCGTATTGTCTTTATTTCCTCTCCTCGCGTTTTCCTCTTCCAATATTATTTTCCCCTTTCCTATATGCCTTCTTCCTTCTCCCCTATTCCGTTCTCACCCTTTTTCCTCTGTCCCTCTGTATCTCTCTCTCACTACCCATCTCGATCCTCCATTGCATGACCCTTCTTCTCCAACACTGGCAGGCGTCACAGGGAACTTCACCACACCGGGTTACTCTGCATGACGTTTTCCCTTCTCCTATCTCCCCTCCCCCCCCCCCCCCTTCTCTCTCTCTCTCTTTTTGTTTGTGTAGGTACTATCATTTGCTTCTCTTTTCTATTTTCCCTACTTTACTCTTTTTGTTTTCTCTCTATCTCTCCTATCTTTCCTCTCTCGATTGCTCTCCTCTATTTTGTTTTTCTTTCTGTACTCCTTTCCTCTTGTATTTCTCCTTTCCCTGTTTTGCTTCCTCTCATCCCCTTTTCTCATTCTTCATTTTCCCTATATTTTTCTCTCCCTCCCACCCCCACCCCCTCGCATGACCATCATTCTCCAAACTGGCCGATATCATGAGGACCTCCACCCCCCCCCCCCCCCCCCCCCCCCCCAAGTTCAGTGCAAGACGTTTTCTCCTTTCTCGTTATTTATAATTACTTTTTCTTACTCGTATTTCAAGTTTATGATCCTATTCCTCTTCCTCTCACTCCTTCACTCCTGTTTCTCTCTTCTATTTCCATTTTGCTCTCTCTCTCTCTCTCTCTCTCTCTCTCTCTCTCTCTCTCTTCTCTCTCTCTCTCTCTCTCTCTCTCTCTCTCGCTCTCTCTCTCTCTCTCTCTCTCTCTCTCTCTCTCTTCTCTCTCTCTCTATCTTCATCTCTCTCTCTACTCCGCTCTCCTCTCTCTCTCTCTCTCTCTCCAGTTTCCTTTCGTTATTCTTTTTTTTTCTTTGTCTTTCTTATGTTACCCTTCCTCCCTCACCTGTTCGCTCATCTATCCGAGCTACAAAAACATTCCCTATTTTCCTTTACCATATATCTGGTGTGTCTCCGCCCCCCCCACCCCCCCCCCCCCCACCCCCACCCCCCCACCACTCCCCCACCCCCCCCCCCCCCCCCCTCCCCCCCCCCCACCCCACCTCTCGCATGATCATCCTTCTCCAAACTGGCAGCCGTCATAAGGAATACCCCCCCCCCCCCCCCCGAGTTCTCTGCATGCTGTTTTGGTCCGGAGCTGTCTGGAAGCTGTCTCAATCTCTGTTTTGGCTTGATATGCTTGTCCTTTGAGGCTATTTGGCTGTCTAAATGTGTATGTTTCGTTATTATCTTCACTTATGTGCCTGACCCAAGTTATAGGTAGTGTTATACTTCTTTTTTTTTTGGGGGGGTGCTTTCTTGGTAGTTTGAGGTGTGTGTTTTTGTGTGGTGTGTGTGTGTGTGTGAATTGAATTGAATTTAATTGAATTGAATTAAGTTTATTAAGTTTGAATTCAATTTATTTTGCTCAGACTTGGTAGTTTGAGGTGTGTGTATGTGTGTGTATGTGTGTGTGTGTGTGTGTGTGTTTGTGTGTGTGTGTTCTAGCTCTAAGCAAATACCTTGACAGATTAACGCAAATTGGTGATAACATATATTGATACACAAACACTCCAATACTCTTAAGAAAACTATACAACTATAATACCTATAAATTGCCCACTTCTCTCTCCCAAACCTCGCACATTGTTCTAGCCAAGGTTAACCCATTCAGTACCGGTAACGTCCTTTTAACTCTGTTCTGGCTACCACTAGACTATGTTATTCAGTCTAAAAAGGGCTTCCAGCAATGAACAGGCTTCGAACTATCTAACTTAACCTCTTTTACTACCACAGATCCTTCTTAAGCTGCACACAATCGTGCTTAAATCTATGCTAGAACTCCAAATTAAAAAGACGTCGCCGGTACAGAAGGGGTTAAAGGAGGAAGAGTCGGCCATCTTGTCACGGTAACGGAAGTAGTGTGTGTGTGTGTGTGTGTGTGTGTGTGTGTTAAGTGGTTATAGGGAATGTTGAGCAATATACCTGTTTTAACTCTCTCTCTCTCTATATATATATATATATATATATATATATAATGAGTATATATATTACAATAGTATATATGATATTATATATATTATATATATATGTAATTACTCTATATATATATATATATATATATATATATATATCTGGGAAGAGCAGAGAGTGAATATTATCAACGCATAGGGATATCACTTCTTTGCCTTCATAAAACTCGCTTCAAGGTAAAGTGAGTATACTCAGCCCTTCAGACAAAACCGATCAGAATAATCACGACCCGCCAGTCACTCAGTCACTTTGTTAGCCAGTCAATCATGCAGTCAATCAGTTATTCAGTTAGTCAGTTAGGTAGTCAGTCAGTTATTCGGTCGGATATAAATTACTTCGTTCACTTTACATGCAATTTAAAGTCGCTTCGGTCGTCAGGTTAAGGTCAAGGTAGACTTAGGAATATACTGAGGTTAGATTAAGTTACGGTCAGGTAGACAGCCAGTCAGTCAGTCAGGCATTCACACAAAACCAGTCAGCCCAGTCCTCCAGTTAACATACAACAGTTACCCCTCGTTACGAAAATCACAATTCCGGTAACTTTATTTAGTCTACCTGGCATTCACTTCATTGGGGTGATATGTGTCCGAGTTACACCATGGGATCAATTAGTCATTCCATCCAGTCAGTCAGTCAGTCATACCACTCTCTCCAGTCAGTCCCACCATTCCCCCCAGTCCCTCCAGTAAACATATACACACCAGTTACCCCCCCTTAGGACAATCACGGTCACTTAGCCAGGTTTTACGGTGGCAATTTACCCGCCCGTTTATTATTGCTGTTCTCGGAAGTTGGTGTTGGACTCGGAATATCGCGTGAGTTAGATTATATTTGGACTTGATGGGCCAAATAAGGAATCATATTTAGCCTTTCATTCCGTACTTGGACTTATATTACACTGCTCTCGCCGATTTTCCATGCTATACGTGTGTGGTCTAAAGGGGAGAGGTTTTTTTCTGGACTCCCTTCTCCCTTATGTTTAGCCCCATTAGTTTGAGTCTGAAATTGAAAAGGATGTTTTGTTTTCTTCCGAAAACTGTGTACATTTATCGCGTACTGGGGTCTTGGCGGTGTTTTTAAAGTTTGACGGAGGTCTAGGGAACAATGTTCCCCGCCCCCCACCCCTTTAATGTGAGATTGTTTCTATTTCCCTCTTCCTTGTCTTGCGTTTCTTTCTCCTTTTTCATATGCTTTCCTTCCCTCTTCCCCTGGCGTTCTCCCATTCATCGCTTTCCTCTTTCTCCACTCATTCTCCTCTTGCATGATCACCTTTTCCTATTTTTTATCATGCCCTCATCTCCCTTTCTCTCTCAACATTCTTCGCTCCCTTTTTATCCTGTATGCATTGAAACACTAGCATAACTTTTCTTTAGCCAGGACGTATACCGTATTTAATCCTAACGAAACCGAACCTAACCTACACTGTACAAACTCAACTCTTTCTGTCATACCCCTGACCCTGAAACGCGGAGTTCGTCATCAGGCTATCACCCTCGATTTGTTTTAATAGTCGTAATAATTCAGTTCCCCGACGGAGACATCATATTCCCTTTACGCTATATTTTCCGGTCATTCCAACTCCCGTATCCCTGATGAGGTCGCCACGAAAGAAACGTGTGAATAAGTTAACCCATTCAGTACCGGTGACGTCCTTTTCATTATGTTGTGGCAGTTATTAGACGATTTTGTTCAGGTTAAGAAGGACGTCTACATATTAAAAGGCTGCATACTAACTCAGTTAATCCTTTTAACTACCTTAAATCCATCCTGAGCTCCATAAAATCGTCTAAATAGAGCTGACATCAAGTATGAAAGAAGGGTTAATAACCAGACCAAAGATATAATTACTAAACATTTACTTATATAATTGCCGTGAGCTACAAATACCATAGTAGGCATTTAGTCTTACTCACTATTTTGCTTAACTCCTATACTTGAGTTGTTAAGCTAGTCATAAGATACTTGGCTCAACCGTTCGATTTAAATATGCCCCTATTAAATTGAAATAGTCCGTTTAACGTCACTAACGGGTAAAAAAAAAAAGGCGTTATGTACCTTTTCGTATGTTGATACCCAGTAAACTGAATAAAAACTGAATAAAATTAATAACAAATTCAATTAACTTCCAATAAACTACTATACTGTTTTTCCAACTACGGCCTGGCTATTTTCCTCAACTTGAAATGTATCCTGATTAAAAATTAACTTAAATAATTACACCTAAATACAGAACATGGACACTGATCGCGCAGATTGGCCAGCATAAGTTCAAGATATGTATCGGCACCGACTTTTTTTTACCAGAATGGCGTTCTATGATTGTGTGAGTTTTATCCACTATGCAAATGACTAGGCTCCACTAATGTCCCCCTCCCTGACACACACGGCCGATAATTATAATGAATGGCCTAATGATTGGGGAGTCTAGTAGCGCCCTGATGCATTACAGCCCAGTTTGACTTTCACTTCAGAGGCTTAGTGACGTCTGATTGTCGCTCATTAATATATGGCAAACCTTGATTAAATGCGATGAAATGTATTCTGTTATTACATTTGTATACGGCTAATGTATACATCTATTACTATATAATGTAGTGAAACCGTTCGTATCTACAATATATTATACAGTAAACTAAATTCTGTTATGTATCCCACAGTAGGACTTTTCTCCATTATTCATGTTGTTATATATCCCGATATAAAGAAATGATAAGGCCATGTATGTATGGTACTATTGGTGACCTGATAGATCTATATATAGATAGACTATATATATATATATCTATATATATATATATAATATATATCATATATTTAGATATATATAATATATATATATCTATATATATAAGCGAGATGGAGAGAGAGGCGAGGATGGATTGTCTCCAGGAAGGAGTTCGGAGAGGAGAGAGGAGAGGAGAAGACGGAGGGAGAGTTGTCGGAGAGAGTGTTTGTAGAGTGAGGAGAGAGGGAGAGATTGGTCTTGGAGCGGAGGAGAGGATGAGGGATGAGGAGAGAGAGGAGAGGTAGAGAGGAGTTAGGACGGCGTCGAGAGGAGAATAAGAATCAGCAGGCAAATTGTAAAAAGAGAACATAGATTAACTATGATACAAGCATGATAACTTGGCTTAAGGGTCGTGATGAGAGAGAGAGAGAGAGAGAGAGAGCGAGAACAAAAATAAGTACAGGGAATACAAGTAGAACAGGGACTAAAAGCAGAGTAGACAAGCAAAGTAGAACAATACATACAACTAGAACAGGGACTAAAAGTAGAACAGAGAAATACAAAAGAAGTACCGAGATCCCAGAATAACAAACGTGCTAAATGGCTAGGTACACGGACAGACAGACAGACAGACAGACAGATGCGAGGGTAATTACACTAAGCGTCTGGTAAATGCAGGGGGTCGTATGTAGCGAGTAATTAAAGAGCAAGGCCCCTTTTAAGATCATTTGAGGTGATAAGAGAAATGAACCATCAGACCCCCTACACTCCCCCCCGCCCCCCCCCCCCCCCCCCCCCCCCCCCCCCCCCCCACCCCCCCCCCCCCCCCCCCCCCCCCACCCCACCCCCCCCCCCCCCCCCCCCCCCCCCTTCCTCCCATTCATTACCCCATCCCCCACAAAACTCCCTCCCCCCCTCTCCCTTTTGTGTATTCCTTTCGCCCCCACACATGTTTAAGATATGGTCAACCTATATATGAAATTAACGCCCATTTTTAGTCAGATATTATCAATATATATATATACAGTATAAGGTATGTATTATAGGTTATTATTCTAATCATTGTAGGGGTCCTTTCTATTTACCTTCTTTATGTAGAATGCAATAAAGACTTCTTAGTATTGTAATGTAACCAGTTACGAGTATTCCCTTTCTCCAAGAAGTTGTCATGATGCAACTAAGTAGAAAGTCAAGTGAATACATAAACATACCATTTTAGTAGGAACAATGTATTGGCAATTGCCCTCTGACCCGTGACTAGTGTGGACGTCCCCAGTGACCGCTAGTGTACCGGTTTACCCTTAGTGAGGTCCTAGTGAACTTTCATAGTGATGGCTGTTGTTGATGAGTCCTGCTGTCCATCCCATTACTCTCCAGCTTGGTCTTGCTTTGCAAGAAAGACTGGAGAGTGTGGAGCAGGAGATTCAGTGTCTCAAAGGAGAAAAATTTGGCCTTGAGACTAGCTATGGCGGAGAAGAATGTGTGAGGATACCGGAAGTGTTCCCAGGGATCGTGGAAGCCCTTGGGAAAGTGCTTTTGTCAACTAGTGCAACGGCCTGCAAGCGGAAAAGGCAGCCAGTCAAGACCCACAACAACTTCAGCACCTTGGCTGATGAGAGTGATGGCGATGAAGTGGCGATCATCGAGGCAGTGAGAGGGGAGGGGGGGAAGTCTGCTGCTGTTGCTGCAACAACTACTGCCTACACGCCGGACAAAAGGAAAAAGCTAAGTCTGTTTTCATTGTCGGTGATTCATTGGTTAGATAACGTGGCAGGGCAACAAAGACTCAGGTTGGTAAAGTTGTCTGCGTGGCTGGTGACGGAGCGGGGAGGGTGGCTGAGACGATAGATGCTGCCCTGGAAGTGAGTGGGGAGGACCCCATCATCTTCCTCAAAACGCAGGGAGAGCAGCAACGACATATGGAGATGCAGGTACTGAGGAGTTGCTCTCCAAGTATCAGGAAATGTTGGAGAGGATCAAGGAAAAAGGTGGAGTTGCCTGTGGTAAACAGTATCCTTTGCCTAGAAGAGGCGGTAAGGAAGGAATAGGTACCTCCAGGGCTATTGGTTGTGAAATAGCCTGGCTTGGATGAAGTATTGTAAGGCAAATACTATTCCATTCCTGGATAAACTGGTCCCGCTTTTATAGTAAGGATGAACTGTATGCCCAGGATGGAGTACAGCTCTCTCGACTAGTAGTTTCGACCTTCGCCAGCGGCACTCGACAAGATTGTTGATGGGGTTTCCGTTAATAAAAAAACCTGGGTGTGTAAGTAAAATACTGTCTCCATATGGAGCAGGTACTTCATGTGACAAACCAGTGAGTACAATAGAAATAAAAAAAATCAGTCAAGATAGTGCGGATATAGTGATGTGTAATAGTAGTATCGATAACACTACACATGTAAACTGATAGTAAAGATGAGAATTAATGATAGAGTAGAATTTCCGTCTAGAGCTAGTAGTTCAACAGGAAATAATAAGTTAGCTAAACACAATTAGAAAATTAGTTGGCAAATAAAAGTAATAGGTTGAGGGTAGATTATACAAATTGTAGGAGTTTATGTAACAAAATGAACGAACGTAGAGCATCACATCGTTAGCACAGAAAATATTAGACAGAATAGCGCTAACTGAAACGTGGCTTAATACAGAATCTAGGCATTTTTTAGCAGAATTTGGATATTCCAGGATTTAGTTTGTTTAAATATGGACCGCAACAAGTAGGAGGGGGGGGGGGTATAGCAGTGTTTGTCAAGAGTACCTTATTAAAAAGCTGTATTAAATCAGGTATTAGACTAAATACTGATAATGTAAAGTGGTTGGGTAGAGTGTTAACGAAGGTACGGAGACTCATAGTTAATTGGGAGTTATATAGAGACCGCCTAATATGCGTAGAAAATTGGCGAAAAATCGTTAGCGGAGGAAATTAATAATAGCATCAAGGCTGGGCGCAATGTGTGCATTATGGGGGATTTTAATTTCCTGAAACATTTATTGGCTAGCACGAACTAGGCGACTCCGATTCAGTAGAGTTTATAGATTGGTAGTACAAGATAGTTTTTTATTTCAAGTCATAGATACGCCGACTAGAGGTATTAATATTCTTGATTTAGTTTTCAGTAACAATGAACATATGATCAATAATGTAGAGATTGCGTGACCACCTAGGGGAAAAATTAACATAGCGATCACATTAAATCTATTTATTTTAATATACAATGGACAGGGAATGCTAAAGAGAATACGGACCATTATCCCAGATTTCAGAAACAGCCGATTATGGTGGGCTAAAGAAGAGACTTAAGGGTTGGACCCTATTGTTAAGCAACTTATATGCCAGGATATGCCAGAGTTAAAAACTTGCCACCTCCATATAACCAGTTTATTGCTTCACTCCACAATGCTCAAAATAAAATATATCCCGAAAAGAAGTATTTATGACCGACGCAGAATCCCAAAAAAATGGATGACTACTAAGCTAATAGATCTTATTAGGAAAAAAAGACAAGGATATTATTATCGTAAAAAGAAAGAAAGGTGAAAATCATTTACCTATATACTATCAGACTCTATTCAAGACAGGTCAAAAAGGGAAATCAGGCAAGCAAAAAATAAGTACATATTAACGGATAGCGTTGCGACTCAAAAAATAACCCTAAAGCTTTTTACCAACTATATAAAATCTAAAAGTAGCAGATGTAATCGGCCCCCTAAAAACTTCCAAAGGAGAAAATAACAGAAATACTGATTTCGAAATGGTGCCTAGTACATTAAATAGTCAGTTTCTTTCAGTTTTCACTAATGAAAATTTGGCACAGATTCCAGAAGTCAATATGGTATATAGGGATAGTATAGAAAATATGTTAAGTACAGTTAGTATAAAGTGAGAGCAAATGATGTGATTAAGGAAATTGACAGACTGACACCTCAAAAATCGCCTGGTCCTGACGAGGTATATGCTAGAGTATTAAAAGAATGCAGAGATGAGTTAAGTAGTCCATTCGCATTCATATTTAACAACGTTCTTAGAAACAGGTTTTCGTTCCAGATATGTATGTGGGAAGCTTGCAAATTGTAGTTCCGATCTTCAAAAAAAGGTGATAATACGATAGCATCCATATTACCGTCCCAGTAGTCTCACATCAATTCATAGGAAAGTTGCTATTTGAGGTCATTTATTGCTAGGGAAAAATTAGAAAGCCCCATTAGTTAAAATTTAAACTTAATAAATTCTTCTCATGCATGGATTCACTCAGGGGAAGTTCTTGCCTTACTAATTTGCTTAGCTTTTTCTCAGAGGTATATTGAAGCAGTAGTAGATAGTGACAAGTCATATGATATTATATATTTAGATTCAGTAACAGCTTTTCGACAGAGTCCCTCATGAGAGATTGATGAGAAAGGTTGAGGCACATTGGAATAGGCGGGGTTCGTTGTTGGGATGGATTAGGTCATGGCTAATTGGTAGGAAAGATGCAGAGTCAGCATAAATGGGTTACCAAGTCCAGAGTGCGGGAGCAGTCAAAAGTGGTGTCCCCCAGAGGATCGGTCTGAGGTCCCTGTGTTTTCTTATATACATAAAATGGACCCTAGATTTAGGTATAACTAGTAGGAGAAGTAAATTCGCAGGACGATATACTACAAATGGGTGAGATCAATTGAATTCAGGGATGTTTAGCGATAGAGCGAGTGCCTCCAAAGGGATCTAGATTACCTTACATGATATGGTCAGTTAAATTGGCAGTTGAAGTTTAACGTGACAAAATGCAAGGTATTAAAGATTAGGGAAGATGCAAACAAATGGTAATAAATATTAAACTAGCTTAATTTAGAATTAGAAAAGTTCAGAAGACTGCGAGCAAAGATCTAGGTGTTGTGTGTGTTAGCACAATGATTTTGAAGCCTAGAAAAACAGTGTATACGCGTTCGTAATAAGGCACAACGGGATTCTCGGGTTCATCTCTAGGATGTGTGAGTAACAGAAACTGCTGATGTTATCTTAAAACCTTACTTGTCATTAGTGAGACCCCATATGGATTATGCTGGGGGGTCCAATGTTTGGTGTCCTTATTACAGAATGGACATAGATTCATTGGAGAGGAATTCGCAGCCGACTTTCCTAGCAATGACAAACTTGAATGATCCACTGTAACCAGTATTAGAAATTTTCCGTATGAAAGAAAAGGTTGAAGAAATTAGGTTTACATTCGTTAGAGAGACGCAGAGTTAGAGGGGGATATGATTAGAGGGTGGTTCAAGGTTGGGTAAGTGGGATGTAACAAAGTGGGACATGACAAAAATGTACTACACAAGCTCAGTGATAGCGAAAGAGAAAAGAGAAGAAAGAAACTCGTACCCACTGGTTTCAAAATTAGATACAATTTTCGTTTCAGAAAAGCATATAGGCAAATTTTGGTTTGGTAACAAGAGTTGTAGATGGGTGGAATAGGCTACCAAGTGATTATAGTGGGATCCCAAGAACGATAGGGTAGAACCTTTAAGAAAAAAATTGGATCAAGCATATGGACCGAGAAGGGTTGGGTGTGAAGGGGATCAGCCGGGTTGGGCCAATCAGCGCTCTGCAGAACCACCGTAATCCTGCGTTAATCTCTAAACGGTTTGGTAAGATGATCCTAGGGTATTAGACGGTGTTGAGCCTATAATTGGGCTGGTGTTAATTGGGGTTGTGTGGGACAGGGATCTGCCTTGCTTAGGCCAATCGGCTTTCTGCAGACTCCCATTTTCTTATGTTCTTATTAATTGACTACTTGCGAGTTTCAGGCTATAAGGAAGTTAGAGTTCTTTATACTGATATTTTGGAAATTACCAGCTAAAATATGGTCGTAGTAAATTCATAAATACATAAAACCCAATTCAACATACACTTTAGCCATCATAAACCTATTATTGTATTTCTGTTAAATATCGATGTTCAAGGCTCCAACTTCCTTATAGCTTGAAACTCGCAAGTGGTCACTTAACGTTTCGCCAATAGCTTCTTCAGTGACGTGAAGACACTCTTTGTGACACCTTAAAGTTAATTAAGCAAAGTAAAAAGACCTTAGAGTTACATATTGCGAATCAAAGTAAAACAAACCCGAAAGAATTCTATAGTTATATCAGAAAGAAAAAAGTAGTTACTTCAACTGTTGGACCGTTAGTCGATGAAAATGGAGAATACACCAAAGACGAAGTACAAATGAGTAATGCCCTCAATACCTTCTTTGCATCAGTTTTTACAACAGAAGACCTCAGTGATATCCCTACACCATCGCCGATTCAGATTGATAATTCAGATGTTCTAAGCAATATCACCGTTACAGAGAGAGAAGTATTGAATTGTTTTGATAAATCAAGGTAAATAAAACGCCTGGACCTGATACAATCTCGCCTAGAGTTCTAAAGGAAGCTAAGGATGAGCTCTCCAAACCACTGACATTACTATTCAATAAATCCTTGCAGTCTGGAACTATGCCTGATCAGTGGAAGATAGCCAACGTAACACCGATATTCAAAAAAGGCAGCAAATCCCTACCAAGTAACTATCGTCCAATTAGCTTAACCTCGTTGTATGTAAAATGCTAGAAACGGTCATAAGAGACAGACTCGTAAATCACTTAGAGGAAAATAACATACTTAAAGATACTCAACACGGTTTCGAAAAAAAACGTTCCTGTTTAACAAACCTCTTAGACTTCTTCCACGATATCCTCAACCTCTACGATGAGAGTAAAGCTGTAGATATATATACCTTTTTTTCAAAAGGCCTTTGACAAAGTTCCCCACAAATGTTTACTGCTAAAACTAAAAGCGCATGGAATACAAGACGGTGTGTTGAAATGGATAGAAAATTGGCTCAGCGACAGAAAGCAAAGAGTAGTCATAAACGGTAAGGCATCTAAATGGACCAATGTAAGTAGCGGGGTACCCCAGGGATCGGTACTAGGACCAATTATCTTTCTAATTTACATCAACGACATAGATGAGGGTCTCACCTGTACAATCTCAAAATTTGCTGACGATAACAAAAATTGCAAATAGCGTACTCGCAAAAGATCAAGTTGACGATATGCAACACAATCTAGATAAATTGTCACATTGGGCCCAAATTTGGCAAATGAGTTTCAATGCGGATAAATGTAAAGTACTACATATCGGATACCTAAATGAGAAAGCAAACTATTCGATGAATGGCACTCAGCTTAAGAATGTAAACAGAGAAACCGATCTGGGAGTAACAATATCGAGTAACCTAAAACCGAGTCAACATGTTCAGAAGTTGTTAAGAAGGCAAACAAAATAATTGGCTTTATAGGCAGGTCATTTGAGCATAAATCCAAAGACGTTATCCTAACCCTTTACAATGCCCTCTTCTGGAATACTGCGTTCAATCCTGGTGCCCTTATTACCAAAAAGACATAAACAAGCTAGAACGAGTTCAACGTAGAGTTACCAAAATGATACCTAGCCTAAAGAACAAACCATACGAAGAGCGTCTTAGAGAATTAAATCTATTTCCTTTAGCCCAGCGCAGATTAAGAGGTGACTTAATTCAAGTGTTCAAAATCATCAAAGGCATCGACAATATGAACTGTAGTAAGTACTTCACTATCAACCAATCTAATTACACGCGGGGAAACAGTTGCAAAATTATTGGTAAATCTTTTAACTCACACGAATCTAAGAATTTCTTCTTCAATCGAGTTGTCAACTTGTGGAATGGGCTTCCCCGAGACGTTATAGACTGCAGCACCGTTGATTCATTTAAACTCCGCCTAGACAAATATCTCGCATCAAACCCGCGACTGACTGCGTTTGTAAATGAATAACTTTATTTTATCTCCATCTCAGTTACTAACCCATGTCCCTACTAACTTCCTAGTCCTGCCACGGACATTAGTTCCAGGGCAGTAGTTCCCTTTCCAATGTTCCCTTACCCACTCTAAACCACTGTTTGGACATTTGATCCTCAGTGTTTTGGAGGACAAGCAGCCTAGAAGGATCAATTAGACCTGTTGTTGCTTGATTTCCTTTGTACTTCCTTTGTACTTATCAATAAAGTGTTCCTCCTAAAATGGCGATTTGATTCATTCTGTTAATTTTTCGGAATTGAAAGAAGTAAAGACATTTATACCAGTATTTTGGACACTGATCTGATGGCAGTGTTTAAGAGGCATCTGTTTTCCCTGTGTGTGTGTGTTTTGTTTTGTTTTTTCCTCCGCTTTTTATTATGATTAGGTCTCGGCTCTAGTTATCCCGTTTTAGGAGATCTGGATTGCTTACTAACTGACCGACTTAATATTCGTTATTCTATCTCGTCATACTGCACTTTAATCTTAGTGACTCAATTTGAAGCTTACCAACATTTGTATTTTTCACGTTTGAATTTATCATATACAGTACTCAATAATTCTGTAATGCACCAGTGTTCACTCTATTTCTAGTATTGTTGATTCGTCTTAAATTTAACATTAATTCTAGACTTTTAGTATATATCATTGGCTCATTTTAAATCTAACAAAACAAATCATATTCCCATAATTTCAGGATTCCAGTAGTTATTATATTTTCATTTAGTCGTGCACTATTTTCTGTCTACTATTATAATCCCAGTTTTGTCATGCAATATCCTCTCCATCCAACCCCCCAACCCCCTTCCCCTCCCCCTTATTCCAGTTGGGGGCAATTCCATCTCGCAACCTGACAATTAGGTCCATGTTTATTGTTCTAAAAATACGACTCCCCCCTTCCTCTCTCCCGTCTATGAATTTATTTTTTGCAACATTGTTTTGACGATTCATCCACGCGTTACACCACCTTCGTTTAATTGTGATATGTTAGCTGTGTATCCGTGTAGACATTTGAAACAAAATATAACATATTATCAATCATAAGAATAAATTAAGGTCTTATATTGTGTTAGACTGTTAGTCATTCATACTGTACATGTATGCAGTTGCCCGTATACATATACAATACAATGCATACTCTCATACATGAATACAGTTACCCACATGTCCAGCTTTTACAGACCTGATTTTAATTATGATATTTTAGCTGTATATACAGTATGTGTAGAAATGGAACCGTAAATCGAACCGACTGTATCATCATAAGAATAGTTTAACGTTATAGATTTTGTATACAAAAACTCTTGATTATATTATTCTCTGTATCAATTGAGCATCTTGCCGGTAAATGTACGCCGGAATAAAAGGAAAAAAGAAGGACGTCATCGTAATGAAGGGGATACTAATGTAGGTTACATAAAAACCCTTCGCCTCCCTGCTAAATACTGGGGCCCGGGCTTCTTAATTAGTTCAGTTTTACGCCTTCGTCGGGGTTTATAAGTCCTTGGAGGCCCCGGTAAATTGTGGCTTCCAACACGCGGGGTGGGGTCCTTCTGTGGGAGGGACTGCAGGAGGGGTGAGAGAGAGAGAGGGAGAGGGAGAGGGAGAGGGAGGTGGTGGCGGGTTGTTCTGTGGGAGGGGCTGCAGAAGGGGTTAGAGAGAGAGAGAGAGAGAGGGGGGGGGAGGGAGAGGGAGGTGGTGGCAGGTTCTGTGGGAGGGGCTGCAGAAGGGGTTAGAGAGAGAGAGAGGGGGGGAGGGAGAGGGAGGTGGTGGCGGGTTGTTCTGTGGGAGGGGCTGCAGAAGGGGAGAGAGAGAGAGAGAGAGAGAGAGAGAGAGAGAGAACACACACTTAACATAATGGGGCGTGACTGAACTACCACTTTAGGAAACTAACTGAACACAATGACACAGTTTACCTGTATAGTCCAAAATAGAAAAAAGGCATGTAAAGGCTTCAACTATCGAATACTGGACAGCTAATAAAGTTGACTCGAGAAGTTTGTTTTTCCAATATCACATATAAATTGTTCTTCAGACATATGTGAGCACTAACGCTTGCTCCAAAAAAATAATAATATATATATATACCGGTATATATATATATATATTATATATATATATATATATATATATAATTATATAATATATAAGTATATATATATATATATAATATATATATATATAATATAATATTTATATATATTTTTCGGTATATATGTGTTATTTGTTATTATGCTAATAAATAGTATTCAACATAAATGGCAAGGAATGCTAACATAGGGTTCGGCAAAAGAACTTCTAAAATCAACCGTACAAGGCAAATATAAAACTCAAATGGACCCTTGTTTTTGGAGTCATAATGGCTGTAATACATACATGATATAAGAGCAAAGTTTTCCTCAGTAATATTGACAAATATTTGTTTCCTGTATCAAAAGAGAAAACAAAATAGTGTAATTGTCATGAAGGTCGAACATGACTTATTCGCGTGACTGAACTCCGCTGTTAGACGCATAAAGGCCGCGATATTGGTGTTCTTTAGTGTGTTTACCGTCCATTGTGACCGGTTGTATCCGTGTCATCTGCCCTTTCATCTATCGCCATTTGTTGCTGTTATCATCCGCTTTTATTGTTGACAGTAGGGGTGCGGGGGAGGGAGCGAGAGGAAGGGTAGGAATGGGAGGGGGGGGGGGGGGAGGGAGGGGAAAAGGGTAGGAAGAGAGGATAGAAGGGGGGAAGGATGGGGGTAGAAAGAATGGAAATAGAGAGAGAGGGGGAGGTGAGTTAGGGAGGAGGGGGGCGAAATATGGGGGAAAGAAGAATGGAGGGAAGATGGAAGGGATGAAGAATGGAGAAATGCAGAATATAAATAGGGATAGGGGGAGTGGTGAGACAGGAAGGAATAGGGAGATTTAGAAAGGGAAGAAGGAAGAAATGGAGGAAAGCTGAAATATGGAAAAAGAGGGAAAGGAAGGGGAGGGAGGGAGGATGGAGAAATAGGGATTGAGGAGAGAAGGAAGGGTGGAAGGAAAAATGAAGGGAGCGAAAAGAAGGGGGAGGGAAGGAATTTATTGGGAGTTTTAAGGGTTGTTTTCATGTCATTCTGTATTCTCGTGGAGGTGCAAATTTTGTTTGTTCACGATTTTGTTTACTACAAGTAATTGACATTAGGTATTAGTGTGTGTGTATGTGTGTGGTTTTATTCATTGCAAGTCAGCCGAGATATATATATATATAATGTGTGTGTATGTGTGTGTGTGTGTGTGTGTGTGTGTGTGTGTGTGTGTGTGTGTGTGTGTGTGTGTGTATTCAACACTGTATTGCATGCCAAAGTTATCCTATACATATTTTCATAGCCAATACAATACTTTATTGGATATTGTCCAGCAATCATGATATGGATATTCCCTGCACATTATCCAATCAAGCACACAACTTCTGTAATTAAGTAACCCTCATAACGATATGGACAGCCAATCAAATCCCTAATCCTGTATGACATTCGCTTCAGCCATTAATTGTTTGCCTTAACGACCAATCAGAAAACAAGATCGGTGTAATGGCTGTCGCTCATTGGACGAGATGTGTTCACCAATTACATCGCAGGGTTTTATGGCAGTATGTCCCACAAGTCATTTCGCTAACAGTTACATCGCTGGGTCACATTTAGTGTGTCTGCTTATACCTAGCCTGGATCGAGTTAAAACGAGCCTAATTACGCTTTCATAAAATCCTATTCTAAACTTGGAATATCCTAACCGAAGCTAACAAGACAAAACATAACATGATCTAACCTACTAATTATATTTTTTGATGTATGACCAGACCGGGCTTCGAACCTGGCTCCAAATTCAACTAACCTAACCAAACCAAACCAAACCGTACTTGAACTAACCTAATCCTTCATAATACGAAGAAAAATACTAACCTACTCTTGTCAAACCTAAGCTAAAATACCCTCCTAATATTACTAAACCTTACCTAACCTGTTCAAACTATAACTCAGATAACCTAACCAACTAAAAAAAGTAAAAAATAAAGAAAATTAAAAAAAAAAAAGCCTTGTATGCTAAATTACCTGCAACCAAACACCACGGTCATTTCACTCCCACATTTGTTTGAGGTTAAGCTATAAATTCGGTGGTTTTAATGGCATTTTTAATAGGGTTTTACTTTTGTCTGACATTTAAAGAGGCTGATATCCGTGTTTTGAAAATCGATCAAGATATAAGTACTTGTTTTATTGGTGTTGAATTACTTTTTTTTTTTTTTTTCCAATATAACAATTACGAAATTTGATGAATATAAATATTTGTCCCCTAGACTTATTTGTACAGCGAGTTTACAATAGTGTTTCTAAATTTAAGAATGGGATTGCATTGTAATCAATGTGTTTCTTTCTCGATTTTACATCGAGACTTTCACTCTCTCAAATTTAAGGGAACACTTGTTACAGGCAGCTTTGCCGTTTGTTTCTTTCATACACATAGGATTAAGCATTCTAATTGGACACTCACTTATAAATTAGCTTGTTTAATTCATACCTTTTTCATATATTTTTTGTAATGTATAGTTACTAAGGGTAATGTTCTACCCCACTCAGAGTTACATTAATTATCTGGCTACTGTACTTGTATGTTTATATATTACATTAATTATCTGGCTACTGTACTTGTATGTTTATATATTACATTAATTATCTGGCTACTGTACTTGTATGTTTATATATTACATTAATTATCTGGCTACTGTACTTGTATGTTTATATATTATACATAATTTGAAAGACCGGGTGGTTCACACAAGATGCGGTTTCAGTCTTACATCCTAATGGCGGCGTTCTAGGTAGCCCTATTCACTTTTAATTTTGAGTTCAGAGCGTACAATTGGATTGGGTGTTGAGGATTATTCCCTAGCATATTGGTATACACATGCAACTACTAAGCAAGAGCTCAAGCAGTCACTCTAAACCCACAAAAGCTGTCTAACGAGCAGATTATAATATACAACGTGGGATAAGGGAACTTAATAAATGAACCGTACCATTGATGATATGGATCCGATACATGCCGATAACGATATAATGTATATAGGTGGTCATTTAATGTACCTAAATTTCATCGGTGTTCAAGATGACGGCAAATAATAATACCTCGGGTGCCTATATTTGGATTCTAAGTGCCAGAACAAAACGATACACATACCGTGATCAAGGGGCTATCTCGAGAGCTCTTAAAAGGATGCAAGTGACTCAAGTTACCAGCGAATTCTGTCTCGATGGACACGACTCAAGCTAGTAACCAAATCCGACGATGCAACCCACGCATAAGATTATTAATACATGCGCTTATACTTAGTGTGTGTGTGTGTGTGTGTGTGTGTGTGTGTGTGTGTGTGTGTGTGTGTGTGTGTGTGTGTGTGTGTGTGTGTGTGTGTGTGTGTACCGCCTACGTTGGCTGATTCTCTACCATTAATATCATAGGTCTAAAACAATATCTAAATCTGGGATCCATGATAAGTCCCGGATCGCCTCCTAAATTGAAACACTTTTTCCTTGGTGCACATCCTATCTGTCCACCAGAAAATTAGTGCATAGCTTTGTAAGATCTTGTTTACAGACAGACAGATAAACTACTGAAGGCGAAAACATAATCTCCGTTCAACTTCGTTGGCGGAAGTAATGAGCCAAAGCAAACCATCCTCGAACCTTGACAGTTATCAAAAGTAAAAATACAGAGAGAGAGAGAGAGAGAGAGAGAGAGAGAGAGAGAGAGAGAGAGAGAGACAGAGAGAGAGAGAGAGATAACACAAATAGACATAAGACAGGTATAACCAAAACAAATTAAACGAACCTCGAACCTTGACATGAAGAGTGCGAGAAAGATATCAAAAGACAACAAAAGACAACGCAAACAAAATAAAAAATAAAAATAAAAACTAGCCAAACAAATCAACCTCCGAGGCTTGTAATCCCCGCTAACAGAGTGTGTGTATTTCCGACCCTAATTAAGCGGGAGGTACGAGGTCGCAAAAAGTGACACCGCGATTACATTCATTACGGGAGTCGTTATGGTGACTTACGCCAAGCTCTCACGTAGACTGGGGCTTCACGGTCGCTTCGCCGTAAAACCACTTCGCTTTTGGTGCGAGTAGATAGATATAATAGCTAGTTAGATAGATACGTACAAACTACTTTACAGCTTCTCATTTCGTATCATAATAACCTTCCACTTAAAACACAATTTGTTTCGTAGTATTTATATATAGTATTTGTATAAATATAAATAGATAAATGGATGGATAGAAAGAAAATAGGAAAATCACTTAGCACAACCATTTCACATCACAACCAATTTGCCTTATAACCCCTTTCCATTCACTACCACTTTACCTTATAACCCCTTTCCATTCACTACCACTTTACCTTATAACCCCTTTCCATTCACTACCACTTTACCTTATAACCCCTTTCCATTCACTACCACTTTACCTTATAACCCCTTTCCATTCACTACCACTTTACCTTATAACCCCTTTCCATTCACTACCACTTTACCTTATAACCCCTTTCCATTCACTACCACTTTACCTTATAACCCCTTTCCATTCACTACCACTTTACCTTATAACCCCTTTCCATTCACTACCACTTTACCTTATAACCCCTTTCCATTCACTACCACTTTACCTTATAACCCCTTTCCATTCACTACCACTTTACCTTATAACCCTTTCCATTCACTACCACTTTACCTTATAACCCCTTTCCATTCACTACCACTTTACCTTATAACCCCTTTCCATTCACTACCACTTTACCTTATACCCCTTTCCATTCACTACCACTTACCTTATAACCCTTTCCATTCACTACCACTTTACCTTATAACCCCTTTCCATTCACTACCACTTTACCTTATAACCCCTTTCCATTCACTACCACTTTACCTTATAACCCCTTTCCATTCACTACCACTTTACCTTATAACCCTTTCCATTCACTACCACTTTACCTTATAACCCTTTCCATTCACTACCACTTTACCTTATAACCCCTTTCCATTCACTACCACTTTACCTTATAACCCTTTCCATTCACTACCACTTTACCTTATAACCCCTTTCCATTCACTACCACTTTACCTTATAACCCTTCCATTCACTACCACTTTACCTTATAACCCTTTCCATTCACTACCACTTTACCTTATAACCCCTTTCCATTCACTACCACTTTACCTTATAACCCTTTCCATTCACTACCACTTTACCTTATAACCCCTTTCCATTCACTACCACTTTACCTTATAACCCCTTTCCATTCACTACCACTTTACCTTATAACCCCTCTCCATTCACTACCACTTTACCTTATAACCCCTTTCCATTCACTACCACTTTACCTTATAACCCCTTTCCATTCACTACCACTTTACCTTATAACCCCTTTCCATTCACTACCACTTTACCTTATAACCCCTTTCCATTCACTACCACTTTACCTTATAACCCTTTCCATTCACTACCACTTTACCTTATAACCCCTTTCCATTCACTACCACTTTTGTCATGACCCCCGAGTAACACGGACACTTGGTATCAGAACACTTTAATCACAAACCACAGTCCTCTTTATATACTGTATATACCGGTATATATATTTTTGTTTTATTATTATTCAATTGACGGATAATTTACTATCTTACTAGCTAATTCCTCGATACATACTTGGACACATTGATGACAACTGTACATGAGTGTAATTTTAATAATAGGTTTATACAATTCGTACTTGGCAATTTACAATCAGCCATGAAAAAACATACGAGCTATGGCCAATCTGACTTCAAGTATGTAATGATCTAGCTCATGCAAATAGCGAAGTATTCAGGATGCGATGTAAACACGAGGCAAAATAGTCATGCGGCGAAGTGACCTGTTCTCACAAATAGCAAGGGTGTTACTAGTGTGTCCTGGGGGGGGTATATATTCCAGACATTTTTTAGGGTTGCGGTGTCATCATTGTATTGGGTTTCTTTTGTGCAGTTGATGTGTCTTATGTGCGGGGGCGGTATACATTTATTCAGTTGTTATTGGCTTGATGATAGGGTTGTATACTATTATGTATACAATAATATGATTATTCATCTACGTGTTGCTATAACTATACTTATTTATTTATTTACTTTGTTCTGCGAGTCTTTTTAAGGGGGGTCACCGTTTTTTGTTTGTTTTATCTTTCTTTCCTTTTCTCTCTTTCCTTGGCTTGTATCCATTCGGCCCCATTCAGCCAACTGTTTAAGACGTTTATCCCTATCCAGGTGTCGATTTCTTCCTGGATAGCGATAGCGAGCCAGCATTGTATGGCGAAATCCGGCTTCGCCGGTGACATTTTTCTATCGAAAAATGTAAAAATGTAGCTAACTGTCAAAACAAAAAATATATATATCCTGGCTCGCTACCGCTCGCCAGGAAAATATTGACACCTGGATGGGGGTAAACGTCTTAAAACAGTAGCCTGAATGGGGCCGAATGGATACAAGCCAAAGAGAAATGGAGAGAAAGAGAAAAAAACGAGGTGGGCTCCCTTAACACCATTCATCCATTAGTCCATCATTCTTCCACCAAGCCTTTCATTTTACCATGTCTCCAACTTCCCTTTCCACCTCTCACTAATCTCACCAAACCCTACCATCATAACTTGTGCATTCCCTGGTTTTTCCTGACTTCCTGTTGACGCCTTTCCTATCTGGCTTTCCATGGGTTCATCCCCGTTTGCCTCCCTCCTCGTATTCATTTAATCCATCACACTCCCCATTTACCGCTATGTCCCCACCATTCCTCCAATTATCCCCTCTCACTCACCCTTCTCCAGTCCCTCCCAAACACCCCATCAGAACTCCCACTCTAATCCCTCCTCTCTCTTTCTCTCTCCCATATTTCTTACTTCACCCTCCTCATTTATCTTCCTATGTATTACCCCCATTAAACATTCCTTCCACCACCATCTCAATCCCTACCACCTTAGCTCCCCATCCCTTCCCTCTCAATCTGCTACGCCCATGTCCCCCCTCCCCTCCCCCCCACACCCGCCCATCTATCCTCTCACTATAATTATTACATACGCCCATGCTATAATCAAGCCGGACACTCCCACATAATTTTCATAATAAGATCCCCCTCCCCCCCCCCCCTCTACCCCTCTTCGTCATCCCCGGTTCAGCGGTGTAATGGTTTAATTCAATATTATAACTTTCAATTTCTGGGACGATGAAAAGGGTGGTTGAGTGAGAGGTGGGAAGGGTCGATTGTGAGAGAGAGAGAGAGAGAGAGAGAGAGAGAGAGAGAGAGAGAGAGGAGAGAGAGAGAGAGAGAGAGAGAGAGAGAGAGAGAGAGAGAGAGAGAGAGAGAGAGAGAGAGAGAGAGAGAGAGAGAGGAGAGAGAGAGAGAGAGAGAGAGAGAGAGAGAGAGAGAGAGAGAGAGAGAGAGAGAGAGAGAGAGAGAGAGAGAGAGAGAGAGAGAGAGAGAGAGAGAGAGAGAGAGAGGTGGGGGGAGAGGGATGGCAGAACGAAAGAAAAGCGAGAATATCCTGTATAACCGAGAATACATAAAACAAAAAACATATATAATTTTGATTTGAAGTATGCGTATGAGGAATTATTAGGGAAGCATTCTACTATGAAATGTGAGCGAGAGAAGGAGCGATGAAAAGGAATAAATAAATTACACGAACAAATAAGAGAAAGGGGCTGATGGATGAGAATTATTAATGTAATGAACACACACACACACACACACACACACACACACACACACACACACTAGCTTAATTATTGTATTAATTTCTTTTTTTAATGTAAAGTATATTATACTCACCCATTGTAAACTGAGCTTACCATTTTCATATCTGTACATCTCATGTTCATCCACTAAATTGTAAAATGTGTATTTTCAGCTCATGAGGCTGCCATTCTTTAATAAACCGTTTATTATTATTATTATTATTAATACACACACACAAACACATCAACGCACGGCATAAAATCAGATAAATAGTATAACTTTAAGATAAAATTAGATAGGCATATGGACGAGATGGGTTGGGTGTGAGGGGGATCTGCCGGGTGTTGGCAAATCGGCGCTCAGCAGATCCCCGTAATCTTGTGTTAATCCCTGACCGTTTTGGTGGGGTCAGTGCTCAATGTATTAGTGAGTTGGGCCTATAATTGGGCCTTGTAATTGGTGTTGGGTGTGACAGGGATCTGCCTTGTGTGGTCCGATCGGCTTTTTGCAGACACCCATGTTCTTATGTTCTTAATATATTATCGAAATGAAGTTAAAACCAAGCGAGGAAAATAAAGGGAAAATTACGAATGTGGCTAGGTGAAGACATGCTAAAGAGGAGGGCCAAAATAACGAGAATGTGTACGTCAAGATAAAATAATTAAATGAAGATTAATCTTATCAAGTTATTGATGTTCTGCGCGTTTGATGGCCTCCTCGCACGAACCACGTACCTGCGGAGGGATAAACGATAGAGATAAGTAAGAATAAAACAAGTACAGGATAAGTAAGAATAAAACAAGTACAGGATAAGTAAGAATAAAACAAGTACAGGATAAGTAAGAATAAAACAAGTACAGGATAAGTAAATAAACAACAATGATATAGAGATAAGTAAGAATAAAACAAGTACAGGATAAGTAAGAATAAAACAAGTACAGGATAAGTAAGAATAAGACAAGTACAGGATAAGTAAGAATAAAACAAGTACAGGATAAATAAATAAACAAAAATGAGATAGAGATAAGTAAGAATAAAACAAGTACAGGATAAGTAAGAATAAAACAAGTACAGGATAAGTAAATACACAAAAATTAAATGAAATTAAAAATATATGACAACAAATATGAGAAAAAAGGATGAGGAGGAGGAGGAAGCTAATATTCCTGCATATGAGTAACGATACGGTAATATTAGTAACGGGATAATTACCAGTATCGCGTTACCTGGATGGAAGACCCACACGAGAAGCCGAGGTATTTTTAACAACGATAATAATAAGGAGAAAGGGAACAAGGGTGTGGAGGAGAAGACAAACAAGGAGGAGGAGGAGAAGAAGAAAAAAGGGAAAAGAAAAAAGGAGAAAAGAGGAAGGCAGAAGAAGGCAAGGTATTTTTAACAACAACAATATCAAGGAGAAAGGGAAGAATGGTGAGGAGGAGGAGGAGAATAAGAAAACAGTAGAAAAGAGAAGAAGAAGAAGAAGAAGAAACAGAAGAAGAGGAAGGAAGAAGAAGAAGACGACGACTAATGCTTTACATATGAATAACGATACAGTAATATCAGTAACGGGATAATTACCAGTATCGCGTTACCTGAATGGGAGGCTCACACGAAAACCCAGGGATTTTCTGTTCTAATAATAATAATAATAATTAATAATAATAATAATAATAATAATAATGAAAATAATGAAAATAATAATAATAATAATAATAATAATAGAAATAATACGAACCTAAGGATACTACTTGCTACTACTAATCAGCGTAATCATAATTAGTAAAAACAAGAAGGAATTATAACAAAAACAACGAAAATTATGAAGAAAATAGAAATAGAAAGGAATGATAAGAAAACGACGATGATTAGGAAGAATTCAGTAAAATTAGGAAAATAATAAGAAAACGGTGAGGTTGAGAAGGAGGAAGAATAATAGCAAAGACAAAATAATACATATATGAGTATCGACTTCCTACGATGGGAGCTTCACACGAGAATTCATTTTTTTTTTTTTAAAGGTGGTGGTGCTTTCTTTATGGGGGGTCAGACATGTAGGGAAATTAAGCTGGGGGGTTGCAGGGTGGGTAGAGAGAGAGAGAGAGAGAGAGAGAGAGAGAGAGAGAGAGAGAATAATATCTATATACCAATAATAGAAAGATAATACTATTTATATTTTATCCATATGAGAAAGGAGACAAAACATTCTTTGAATAAATATATGCGAGAAAAGGAGAAATGCAAAGTGTGTGTATGTGTGTGTCCGTCCTCGATTACTGAAAGTGTTAAGTAAGCCTGAAGCATGTATATTTAGCATATATTTGACTTTTTTTGTTCTTTTTCTTTTTTGCAATTTATTCAGACACAAATATGTATTCGAACTCGAACTGATTAAATGTACCCCCGAAATGTAAATAGCTGGTAAAGAATTAAATAAAAAGATTCAATTCAGCCCGAGACAGCTTCGCATATGTGTCAGAATAAATGGCTGCGACTGTACACTCGAGGAAAATACAATTTTTACACTGGTGAGCTGTATATAATCTCATGTGAACGGAATGAATCGGGTGAAACATACGTCTGTACTCTATTATCACAAGATTTCGACCCACTTCCATAATGTTTAGAGCGTTAGTGTAAAAAAAAAAAATCCTTGAGTGTACATTCCAGGCCCATCTTCTGCCCCAATCCTAAAGCCAACAAATATGAGCCTAATTATCAACACTAATCTACCGTGGAAGAAATGAGTATGGCGTGGAGTGTGTTTAGATTCTTCTGTTATTGTTCTTTCTACTGTTAGTGTTATTATTAGTATTAGTATTCTCTCTCTCTCTCTCTTTCCCCCCTGAATAAAATGTCGAGAATACTCTAAGATGGCCTCGACTTGATTACCTAACTGACCACCTACACGCCATTTTCTCCCATTTATTTATTGTATTATTGTTGTTTATGTTTATTATTGTTTCAGTGACTTTACAATTATTCATATGTTTTGTAAACATTGCTTTCACTTAACCATGTTAGGCTGGAGACTTTTAGCTAGTGTAATTTCGCGCGCTCGTAGGTCCAAACGTTGTTGATCTCTAGGTTGACCAAATTTGGTAATTTGCCCTATAAAGGGATAATGTCACCATCGTTTTAATAATGATCATCTATATTTTTTTTCCTCCATGTTGTCTGTTTTTTGCTTTTATTTTCCCTCTCTCCCACATAGCTTTCGTTTTACCTTCATTTTTTTTTTTTTTTTTTTTTTTTTTTGTTAAACCTTTCATTTACTGTACTGTATAGTGTCGTCCTACCCTTCCTCTTAATTGAGCCATACAGAGGATTTAGGTCCAGCAAGGATAATATTGTATAAGGGAAAGTAGTGAAAGGGTAGAGTGGTGAAACGTGGGAATATTAACGAATGGATAGATGAGTTTTGCAAGGGAAACGTTGCCATGTACATTTGCTATTTTGAGTAGTTGTTTTGTCATCTGCAGAACAGGATAGTGAACTGTAGCATGTACTTGGATGTTCAGTATGTCATTAATCAAGATTGGGAAGAATTAGGGTACTATCTATGCTTCTACTACTTACATTAGCAATCTGTGTTTGTGTATAAGGGTGTGCCTAATTATTTGCATAGGCCTATGTAAGGGCATGTGTTTCTACAGAATATTACCTGAATATTTGTGACTACCTATGTGCGAGAGTATTCTGGCAGCCTATGTGTTCTCACCTGTCTGCGACCAGTCTGTGTGTGTTTGTGTCTGTTTATACGTGTGTGCGTGTGTGTGTGTGGAGGAGAGGAGGACCCCCCCCCCCCTCAAGAAATGACTATATTAGCCCAGCTCTTGTGGCCGGTCCTCCCTCCTCGTTCGTAGTCTTAATTTTATCGCGGACGTCAAGGCAGCGGACTAGGGGTGTAATCTAGTGTACTTAGTGGACTTAAGACCAGCCGTTCGTGTTTCCATTATGGTCCTCAAATTGTTGGTGGGGAGAGAGAGAGTGAGACTGAGGGAGTGAGTGTGTGTGTGTGAGTGAGATAAATTCACATAGAATGATAAAGGTACGCTAACCAAACATATCTTACGATCCGTGCAATGTAAACAGGACGATTTACTTACAGTAGATATATGTTGTACCAAGAGAAAAAGAGAGAGGAGGGGCAAGTTTATGGTATTAAAGTGATGGGATATTATTGTTCTTTAAAAATATTTAATAGAACAAAATATTACTTTCAGAGATGTCTAGCCTCCTGCCCCCCCCCCCCCCCCTCTCTCTTCCGGGGAATGGTAAACATTTTAATATCGTTAAATTGTCCCACATAGTCTATTAAACATTTACCGCAAACGTAAGGTCTAATGATTAATGCTAAATAACACCATTTTATTGTAGTTGTTGTCGGAATGCTAATCTAATTAATATAGCTTTAAGAGGGGACACTAGGATCCCAAACTGATCAGTGCCCCCCCCCCCCCAAACCCAATAAGCAAATTTGAATATTTCCTTATTTACTCATGCAATATGATCAAATATATTTGAATGAGAATCTAGTGTCGTCAAAGTTTCAATGGTGTTGTTTGGCATTCACATGGTTCTGTTGAACAACGGAGCCCGTGTAAAGCGAACAGATTAAAACCGGTATCAGGAATCTTCTTAAATAATTCGGTGACCTCAATTAATATGTTTACAGTCTAGTTATCATTACCAGTGAAAATCATCCCATAGATATTGCCAACAAAATTATAACCATAGAGAGTTTTTGAAAAGAAGATTCTTGTGATACCCCATTAATAGTTAGGCAGACTAACACACAAACAACACATAATTTTGTTATGAAGAAGTGAAAATTTGATTACAAATTTGGTTAGTCATATTATTAGTAAGCGATACTAAAAATAGAACAAGTGAAGTGTACCAAAATTAGCTCCACTGAAAATATTGAGAGGTATTTGATATTCTTAACATAATTAAGTAATAAATAAAAACATGGAAAGGCTTCGTGATCAGACCTCCAGGGCAGAGAAAAGATGAGCTAATATCGATATCCTAAAAGAAAATATGTATAATATTGATGTTATAATATGTGTGTGTGTGTGTGTGTGTGTGTGTGTGTGTGTGTGTGTGTGTGTGTGTGTGTGTGTGTGTGTGTGTGTGTGTGTGTGTGTGTGTGTGTGTGTGTGTGTCAGGGAGGAAGGATAATGAAAGGTTGAGCCACAGGAAGCTGACATGTTAACAACAACAACAATAATAATAATAATAATAATAATAATAATAATAATATAAATAAAATCATAATCATTCATATAGTTGTAAATACAAATAATATATAATAATAATACTAGTAAAAAGAAGGTAGACTCATGAGGAGACATCGTACACAAATTCTCGGAGTAGAGAAAAAAGGTCTATTGTTGAGAATATATACGAACAAATCTCTAATATTGATGTTATAAGGACAAAATGTGTCTGCTTTAATTGAAAAAAGAAATGGTTATGTTTAGGATGGAAACAGAAGTATTGGGTCTAATATTGATGTTAATAGGAAAGCAAAGCGTAATATTGATGCTATGAGGAGAAAAAGTCAGATACTGTTGTTTTAGAGAAAGAGAGAGAGAGTGTGCGTGTGTGTGTGTGTGAGAGAGAGAGAGAGAGAGAGAGAGAGAGAGAGAGAGAGAGAGAGAGAGAGGAAGAGAGAGGGAGTGTGGGTGTGCGTGTGTGTGTGTGTGTGTGTGTGTGTGTGAGAGAGAGGGGGTGTATGTGAGTGTGTGTGTTAAGAGAGGGAGAGTAGTAATAAGAGGGTAGGCCACAAGAGGCTGACGTGTTAATCAAGTCCGGAACCTGTCTTGGCCACGCAGGAGCATCGGGAACACCTTAAGGGGTGTCACCGGCTTTTGTTTTATCTTTCTCTCCTTTTCTCTCTTTCCCTGGCTTGTATCCATTCGGCCCTATTCAGCAAACTTTTTTAAGACGTTTACCCCCATCCAGGTGTCGATTTCTTCCTGGCGAGCGATAGCGAGCCAGCATTGTATGGAGAAATCCGGCTTCGCCGGAGAAATGTTTCTATCGAAAAATGTACAAATTTAGCTTGCTGTCAAAACAAAAATATATATACCGGTATGCTGGCACGCTACCGCTTGCCAGGAAAATATTGCACCTGGATGGAGGTAAACGTCTTAAAACACTAGGCTGAACGGGGCCGAATGGATACAAGCCAAAGAGAGAGAGAGAGAGAGAGAGAGAGAGAGAGAGGGAGAGAAAGAGAAAAAAAGCGAGGTGGGCCCCCTTAGCATTCTTAACTCCTTCAGCACCGTGACGCCTTTTTAACTCCTTCAGCCTTTTTAACTCCGCTTCTGGCTCAAGTTAGACGATTTTATGAAGCTTAAGAAGGACCATGTTGAGATCGTATTTACACCTTGGAGTCCTAGAGGTAGATTATAAGGTCGAAGAAAAGCAAATATTGTCAACCATAATGCCATGAAAATGACGTCACGGTGCTGAAAGGGTTAAATGGGTTAAATAACGTCACGGTGCTGAAAGGGTTAAATGACGTCACGGTGCTGAAGGGGTTAAATGACGTCACGGTGCTGAAAGGGTTAAAGTACGTCACGGTGCTGAAAGGGTTAAACTACGTCACGGTGCTGAAAGGGTTAAATGACGTCACGGTGCTGAAAGGGTTAAATGACGTCACGGTGCTGAAAGGGTTAAATAATTATTTTCCTTCCCACCGCCTTTAATGAACGAAATAACTTGACAAATGACGATACCTTTATAAATGATAATGCTACTCCGTGTATTATTTGTAAACGACCCTCATTCCCACAGTATTCGTTCGGTATCAGGCGCTGCGAAGGGAAGGAATTGTTTAAAGGGAGATGGTTCACTTTTTGGGCGATTTTTGCATGTATTCGTTATTTTTCTAGTTTCCTCCCTAGACCTCCATCAAATTAAAAAAAAAAAACAAACATCCATTCGATCCCTCATCTAGATTAATTTGTAAATTTTTCGGTAGAAAAAGTTCCCGGCCGAAGGCCGGTTCTTCGAACATAACAGGCTCACTGTCGTTCGCCAGGGAAAAAATCGACAACTAAATAGCACGAAAGGTCTAAATATTGACGAAGAAATGGGGCGAAAGGTCTTAAAATCGACTAACTAATGGGACAAACATCTTAACATCTGAAAACTAATGGGGGTAAACATGAGGGAGAAAGTGGTCCAGAAAACCGGTCCATCCCCCCTTAAGAATACAGGCGGTAATATCCTGACCTACTGGGTTATTGAAAGGAAATGTTAGATGGGAATTTGTGAAGGAGAGTGTAGTTGAGGAAGAACTGGAATAAATCAAATAAGTGGAGGTATATGTGGAGGGAAATAATAGTGGAGGATTTGTGGTGGAAGTCTTATACATGTTGGGATCGTGATAGGGGATTGGGTTAGTTTTGGGTGAGTTAGTAATAATATATCTTTCCCGCTCTCAGGGATACCCTATATAATTGACGATACCTTACCTGCCATTTTAGTTACCTTAGCATATTAGTTATAAGCGAGACAGGGAAGGGAAGAGAAAGGATGAGAGGATGCCTTTTTGTTTCGCCTGTTTACATTACGCTGTCATTTTTTCCCTTCTAGCCTCTCCCCTTAAACAACCCATCCACTCCCCAAATTGTTGTGGACCTGGACGTTTGATCAGGGTGTATGGGAGCGCTGTCAGAGGAAGTTGTCTATATATTAATTATGGAAGGAGTTCTTCATCCTTTTTTGCCTCCGTCGGGATCCGAAACGATGTGTTGCAGACCTGTTGTCAGTTTAGTCGATGTTTTTTTTTTGTTTTTTTTTTGTTTTTTTTATGTGCATGAGGGAGACAAAAGGCATAACTGCCTGCAGCGAGTGCCTCCCCCAGATTTCAAAGAGTGACAGGGCCGAAATCAAGGGACGTTCGAGCTAAAATGCCTGGATACACGTAGTTTGAAGCAATTTAAGTCATAGGAAGAGGGAAAGACTGATTCTGGGAGAGAGTTCCAGAGCTCAGCAGTTGAATAGAAGAAAGTATGAGAATAGCGTTTCACTCTTGGGTTGGAGATTTGCACAGAGTAAGGGTGGGATTGTGTTGCATGGCGGGTACTGCGTACCCTACGTATAGGAGGTGGTATACACGGGGAAAGCTTCGACGAACACTGATTATTGTAGTAGCGATAGAATAGCGAGAGAGATGCAACATTGCGGCGAAGAGAGAGAGATTGCAGAGAGTTAGTGAGTGGACAGAAGTTAATGATACGAAAGGCTTTCCGTCCTACTTTATCTAGGAGTGCGGTGTGAGAGGATCCTCCCCCGCCCCCTCCCCCACCCATGTGAACAATACTCAATACAAGGACGCACTGTGCCCCTGTACAGAGCAAGAAGCTGCGCAGGGGTAAAGAACCCCTTGAGGCGGTTGAGCACACCCAGCTTTTGGGAGGCTGCCTTAGCATGACTGGTAATATGGTCTTTCCAAATGAGAGCAGAAGAAAAAGAGACACGGAGAACATTGAGAGAATATGAAGGGTTGATTTTGTTATTGTTGAAGAATAATGGATAGTCCTCTGGAGGTTCCTGACGGGTAGTAAGATGGATAAATTGGTTTTGGAAGCATTATATGCAACAAGGTTTTCTCTACCTCAATTGGAAATAGTAGCTAGATCAGAAGATAAGCATTTTATGGCTTCATTACGTTTACTTTTGAGGGACTGTTGGCTGGGGCGTTCTGGAAAACTAATTGAGTGGTGTAAGGTAGAGTCGTCTGCATATGAATGGATAGGACTGGATGTACAGTTAAGAAGATCATTTATGAAAATTAGAAAGAGAATAGGAGATGGGACAGAACCCTGAGGAACACCGGAGTTGATAGGATGAGGAAATGAGCGATGGCCGTCCACAACTGCAGCTATGGAACGGCCGGAAAGGAAATTAGAGACAAAGGCACAGATGGAGGGACAGAAACCGAAGGAGGGCAGTTTGGAAATTAAAAATGTGTGCCAGACTCTATCAAAGGCCTTCGATATGTCTTACTGATCAGGATCAGCTTAAAGGAGGTCTGGGTGGGCACTTTATAGTTTGAAGGAAGTCTGGGAAAGCGTTTTTTGTTAACGTAGGGGGACAAACTAAAATACATTGCTCGAAAAAGGGATAACTCAATCAAAAATTCCCCCGTCGGATGAGTTAGTGTTTAGAGCAAGGTTTTCAGCGAACTATTGATTTTGAATGTACTTTTGGAGTAGAGATGTAATTATTGACCACTTGCAATTTTCAGGCTGTAAGGAAGTTGAAGTCACATACATCGATATTTAATAGGAATACACTAATAATGTAGGTTTTTGATAGGTAGAAGGTGTGTTGATTTTTGTGTTATGTATATATGCAGTGTATGCATTACAACCTTAACCCATTCAGTACCAGGGACGTCCTTTTCATCATATTCTGGCAACTATTAGACGATTATAGTCAGCTTAGAAAGGACCTCTAGCCATAATAAGACTTCAAACTATCTCAACCAACCCTTATTAACTACCACAGGTCTTTCCTAAGCTGCATAAAATCGTCTAAATATAGCTAGAATAAAACATAGCACACGTCGCTGGTACTTGAAGGGTTAATTTAGCTAGTACTTCTGATGAATTATCGATGTCAACAGCTCCAACTTCTTATAGCTTGAAACTTTTAATCTGTCGACTTAGGGTTGTGTTTGTATCGATTATCTGGCTGATTAAGGGGAGGCAGACCGTTTTTCTGGACTCCCTTCTCCCTAATGTTTAGCCCCACTAGTTTTGAGATTATAAGACGTTCGGCCCATTAGTTTGGCGATTTTAACACCTTTCGCCCAATTTCGTTGTCAATTTTAAGACATTTCGTGCCTTTTAGGTGCGATTATTTCCTGGCGAGCAATAGCGAGCCTGCATTTTTAAGAGGGTTCGAACCGGCCCTCGGCCGGGATATTTTCCTACCGAAAAATGTACAAATTTATCTTGAAGAGGGGTCTAGGGGGTGTTTTTCTAAGCTTGATGGAGGTCTAGGGAGGAAACTAAAAACAAATATGAATAAATGAATTAATAGACCAAACAAACGGTCAGTCTCCCCTTAATGACCCGATCCATCTCAGGTTTCACTGTCTGTATTTATTACTTCTTACAGCATGGTTCTCGTACGTGTGGATGGCGTAGTTTTGTTTTTGTTTACTGATATATGGTCGTTAGTAAACATGACAAGAACGCTTTCATCTGATTAGCTACACACACACACACACACACACACACACAAGAAAGCTTCTCGTCTTAATGTGTATGTTTGTTTTTATGTGTGTGGTGAGGTGTGTGAATATTATAAGTATATGTAGCGTATAATAACAATATTTGTCTGATAATTATATTTCACCTATCATCTCAATTTTAGCTTACAATTATATATCCATAATAGATTTATTTTATTTCTGTATGTATTATATACATGTATGTATCTATTTAATGTATTTATTCTATTGATTCTATTTATCATATGTATTTATTTATGTATTCTATTGATTCTATTTATCATATGTATTTATTTATGTATTCTATTGATTCTATTTATCATATGTATTTATTTATGTATTCTATTGATTCTATTTATCATATGTATTTATTTATTTATTCCCCCAGGTCAAAGTGTGGTTTCAAAATCGACGGACGAAGCACAAACGAGTACAGCAGGAGGAGGATCAGCAGGGGGGAGGGGAAGGTGGGGAGGGAGCGGGAGGGAGGAATAACAAGAAGGACGCCCACACCACAGACGCCCATCACCAGGCCGCCGGGAGCAAGGGCGAGGACGGGGGAATGGGCGGCGTCTGCAAATCTCGCGAGGATGATAAGGACGATCTCTCCATGATTGAATATGACGAAGACGACGTTATGAGCGACGAGGACGTGTGTTGTGGCGTCGACAGAGAAGGGGGAGGAGGGGGACAGACTTAAGCCCGTGTCACACGAGCGCTTTTTCCGGCAATTTTCGATCTGCAATATTATTCTGGATATAAACCAGTGCTCTTTTTAGCTATTATAGGTAACTAGACTGGACATGGGTTTTATAAAGTGACTAAATGTTCATGTATTCTGTCATCAGAATCAGTCGGGACCGAATTGCCGAGAAAACAAAATTGCCAGAAAAAGTGATCGTGTGACACTTTAACACCCAAGTTGCCCGAACAATATTTACGTTAGAATTTCCTCCGATATTTGACATCCATTATAATATAAGTCTGGATAGTGAAGTACATACAGTACATCTTATTATTTTTACTCGATTATAAATTGAGCTTGGACTTAGTTGCACATAATAATGTACAGTTCAAAAGAAACAAAAATAATGCAAAAATACTCTAGTAACTCGTAGCGATGTGTACTAGATACCCAAAAATTCTGACGCTAAAATTGATCGTGTGACACCGACTTTACATAGATATTGATACTAACTTTTATTTCCCAACGTGAGTGTTTTGTCAATACTTGGGATTCCTACGTGGATACCAGATACATTGACCCAAAACCTTCTCTTGATCAAAGAAAATTGGTGATGTCACATTTGCTGGACGTATAGAGAAAATTACGTTTATAGCTACAACATTCAAGTGGTTTTGTTTTTTATCTCAAACGAGTTATTTATTTTATTTTAGTATTTGTTTAAAATGAAAACTAACTGATATCAACACAGTGCATAATTACAAAGCTAAATGTAAAATTGTACACATTCTGGGGTCAAAGGCAATACTTGCATTTATCTTATACGTCGAGACAAAAACAACACATTATGTTTCTTCAATAATTGGATATCCTCAATTATTGGGCTGGCATGAGTTCTAGAATGATTGTCCTTACTTGTATAAACTGTGAATGAAGTAATAGGAAACGCTCGGGTGAACTAATTTTCAATAGCTATATCCTTCACCCTCTGTGGCACCAATTGTTGACGTCCTTCGGAGTACCCAGTGGAGAATTTTACTTAATTTTACTTATGGATCCAACTGTGCAAACAAAGAGGAAGAATCGGAACTACAAGATCAAGTTAGGATCCAAATTTCGAGAAACTATACTGGATACACCAATGTATTATTAAGGGGAGACTGGCCGTTTGTTTGGTATATTAATTCATTTATTCATATATTTTCTTAGTTTCCTCCCTAGATCTCGATCAAGCTTAGACAAACACCCCCTAGACCCCTCTTCAAGATAATTGTGTACATTTTTCGGTAGAAAAATGTCCCGGCCGAAGGCCTTTTCCTCTTAAAATTGCAGGCTCGCTATCGCTCGCCTGGAAATAATCGACACCTAAATGGCACGAAAGGTCTTAAAATTGACAACGAAATGGGTCGAAAGGTGTTAAAATCGCAAATCTAGTGGGCCCAACGTCTTATAATCTCAAAACTAGTGGGGCTAAACATTAGGGAGAAGGGGGTCCAGAAAAACGGTCTGCCTCCCCTTAAGCCATTATATACCTTTCCATCTGTACTTCAATAGTGTTATCCAATGATACTCTCTGCTGGCAATTCTATCCTCAGTTTTCTTCTCTGTTTGTACATAAAGGAAGATCGGAATATTCTGGACTCGAAGCAATCAGATACACTATTGTACTGTGTAAATGCAACCAAATTATTTGTAGTGTTATTGAATAGAAATACTCCGAACTGCTACTTAAGGGGAAGTTTTTAGTGTGTTTCCTAGATTTCCATCAAGCTTGAATATAAACCCCCTTGACCCCCTTTCAAGATAAATTTGTACATTTTTTCGGTAGAAAAATTTCCCGGCCGATGGCCGGTTCTTCTTAAATTACAGGCTCGCTATCGCTCGTCAGGGAAAAATCGACACCTAAATGGCACGAAAGGTCTTAAAAGTGACATAAATGGGGTGAAAGTTCTTAAAAACGCCAAACTAATGGGGCGAACATCTTAAAATCTCAATAGCAATGGGGCTAAAAATGAGAGAGAAAGGGGTAAAGAAAAAAATCCCTCAAGTGGAAATCTCCCCTTAACATCTATGAAGGAAAACAAAAATAATAGTAACTCAGAAAGTGCAAGCAATTATACCAATAGAAAAACTTCAAAATTCTACTTAGCAATTATAAGATGTATAGGCCACGAAATGGATCCATGGCTACCTTTATTTATCTTAACCACTTCTGTACCGGTGACGCCTTTTACATTTTGTTTTAGCTATATTCAAATGATTGTGTGCAGTATGAGGAGGATTTGTAGTAGTAAAAAGGGTTACGGGAGATAGTTCGAAGCCTGTTAATTACTGGAGACCCTTGTTAAATTTCATAAAATCGTCTAATAGTAGCCAGAAGAGTTAAAAGGCAAACACCGGTACTGGAAGGGTTAAACACACACACACACACACACACACACACACACACACACACACACACACACACACACACACACACACACACACACACACACACACACACACACACACACACGGTAACACCCATGGACTAATAATAGCTGCAATTTGTAACAATAGCTACTGGATAATTAATATTGTTTATGGATTAAATAATCAAATAGATTGTTCGTGGTTTGACGGATCTATTAGAAAACCTTTAATCTATATAATTATACGGTAACATACGTGATTCCAATTTTTTTTTTCCCTGACGAGATTTGATGCCATGTTATATATATTTTTTTTAACTGATACTCCATGTATCGTAAAGGAATGTAGAGGTGACATAGTTTATATACAAATTAAAGAAAACAAAGAAACGGACAAGGTGAAATAGACTTAGACACGAATACAATTAAATGAGGTACTGAACACATTCCAAGAAAAGATCAAACAGGACCCTATATACACATTTGGCATAATAGAGATTTAGTGAAAACATGGAACTCTAACAATGAATAACATGCATACAGTGGTTACAGAAAAGCAACACTCATTTAGCAGTTTCTCTCACGAAATTTCACACAAGCGCTTATTCCGGCGATGTTATAAGAGTATTATAATGTTTTGTCCACGAACCAACTTCACCTCTAAACTCAATTAATGAAATCAACAAATACATGTGGCACTCCAAGGACTCGAACCTAGGATACTCACATCGAAATTCTGCGCACTTATGTTATGTTTTGTTTTTGCAATATGCCGATTTTTTTTTTTTTTTTTTTTTTTTTTTTTTTTAACATTGGTATCGGCAGCTAGACTGAAATTAGAATATGCCTGGTGGCTTAACCCTTTGAGTACCAGCGACGTCTGTTATATTTTGTTCTAGCTATATTTAGACAATTGTATGCAGTTGGAAAGGAAATATGGCAACTAAAATGATTAATTGAGATAGCCTGTAGCCTTTTAATGGATACACGTCCCTCCGAAGTTGAACAAAATCGTCTAATAGTAGTCAGATTATTATGAAAATGACGTCACCGGTACTGAATGGGTTAAAACTAATACAGTATTAATTCTGAAGTTACCAGACGAGAATTGCTCCAAATATTGACAGGAAAAGTGCTCGTGTGACACCGGCTTAACCTTTCACTGTTTAATCCTTTCAATACAAGAGGACGTATTTCTTAATATTAAGGGGAGGCAGACCGTTTGTTTGGTCTATTAATTCATTTATTCATATATTTTTTTTAGTTTCCTCCCTAGACCTCCATCAGCTTAGAAAAACACCCCGTAGACCCCCCTTCAACATAAATTTGTACATTTATCGGTAGAAAATTTTCCCGGCCGAAGGCCGGTTCCTGTTAACATTACAGGCTCGTTATCGCTTTCCAGGAAATAATCGACACCTAAATGGCACGAAAGGTCATAAAATTTACAAAGAAATGGGGCGAAAGGTGTTAAAATCGCCAAACTAATGGGCCGAACGTCTTAAATTCTCAAAACTAATGGGGCTAGATATGAGGGAGAAGGGGGTCCAGAAAAACGGGTTGCCTCCCCTTAATCAGGTTATCATTAGATGATTTTTTGTTTTTTTACAACGGATTTGTGGTTTGCTCGAGGGTTACCGATCAAAATTACCCCTTTGATTCTTTAGAGCCTTCCAAACCCAACTAAAATCGTCTAATGTTGGGCAGAATAAAGTTAATAATTGAGTCTCCTTGTACTAAAAAGGTTAATCGGACCATTTTCCAACTTTGAAGACTCTACGTATCTTAGCCATGTACATATGCCTAATAAGCTATAAAGGTGCATTTGAAATTATATACCCGGTACTGTATATTTACTTAAAAACAAAATGTATTCATAATTCCTTAAAATACTTGCGCTTACCCAACTTGTTTTTCTCCGTTGACTATGTTATTATTATTAGTCAAATATGAGGAATTAGTTAAATTTATAAACAGTATATACTAGGTGGATACATATTTACCTCTTAAGGACTATGACGCATTTTAAAAGATTTGGCTGGTTAATATGAGACGATTTTAAGCAATTTAGGAACAATCTTGAGTATATCGGAGGGGTAAATATGATCTCAATTAACCCTCAAACTCCGACAGATCCTTCCTAATCTTAATACAATCGCCTAGTAATAGCCAGAATAAAATTAATAAGTGCGTCCTCTTATGTTGAAAGGGTTAACATGCATTAATTGCTTATTTATTAATTATGCTCTGTAAATTGACAAGCGGAAACGAATTTGCTTTAGTTTTCCCTTTGTTTTGTGCCAAAGAAATTGTTCTCCTTGGCTATGTATGATATGTAAAATGATCTTGTAAATAAAGAACTTAAAATATCTTGGACTTTATTTGGGAGTTTGGTGTGTGTGTGTGTTATTCACTCTCTTGTTTGTCAAGGGGAATCCACTCAATGCGAGCTAAGCTCATTATTATCGCGCCTCCTTAACTGGGAATGTATTGCGTGAAATGCATGTTAAGTGTTTATGTATCGTTGGAATGGCTGTGGATGTGTGTGTAGTCTGTATTTTAGCCAATTGGCGACATCTGGAAACGAAAGCTTAGGGTTAATCTGTACGGTACCATTCTCACTACGGTACCAGTCTCACCCGAAGGCTTAGGTTGACCAGTAGCTTAGGTTGACCAGTACGATACCCATCTCACCTTGTAACCGATCACCAACCCCAGATGGGACGTCACAACTTCGTCCACTTATACCAGGTTCCTATTTATACTGCTAGGTGAACAGAGGCTACACCGTTAGGAGACTTGCCCAAATGTCTCTTCCCCGAGTGTGTGTGTGTGTTTTCAAGTGAGCTTATGTAAAGTATCTAACATCATGGCATAATTTAATAACATTGAATAGATTGTGTATGACGCGCGCGCACGCACACACATGTCTTTCAAAGAACATAATCAGGCCAAGTCAGTAGCGGCGAGGAAACTTGTATGTAGGACAACTGCGCACTTTCAAGACACGAGAAGAACGGCCAATGATAACACTTTTCAAATCGTTGGTGATCCCACGACTGGAGTATTGCAGTGTGCTAACATCTCCACACAAAGCCGGGGAAATATACGAAATAGAGAGTGTTCAAAGAAATTTCACGTCCCACATCAGCTCGGTAAAACATCTTCATTACTGGGATAGGCTGAAGGCTCTTAACTTATATTCACTGGAGCGAAGAAGAGAGAGATACTTGATAATTTACACATGGAAAGTTATCGAGGGTCTAGTGCCAAACCTTCACACCACAATATCATGGAACTGGAGTGACAGAGGGGGTAGGTATTGTAACATCCCACCCCAAAAGTGTAGGGGAGCTCTGGGCACACTGAGGGACTCCTGGTTGACAAACAGGGGACCGAGCCTCTTCAACAAAATGCCAGAGAACGTGAGAAACCTGATGGACGTGCCAACGGAAGCATTCAAAAAAGCCTTGGACAAACATCTCGAGTCGGTGCTTGATCAGCCATACTTCGCGGGGGAGGGGGGGGGGGGGAGAGCTGCCCTCTCAAATAGCCTGCTGCATCAAACACTGGCAGCAAACATACTCGGGGGGAGCAACTCTCGCCGAGGCCGCTGAGGAGGCCGAAACAACTCAAATAAACTCAAGTAAGTAAGTACAAAGGAGTACAAAGGAAATCAAGCAACAACAGATCTAGTGACCCTTCTAGGTTGCTTGTCCTCCAAAACACTGAGGATCAAGTGTCCAAACAGTGGTTTAGAGTGGGTAAGGGAACATTGGAAAGGGAATTACTGCCCTGGAACTAATGTCCGTGGCAGGATTAGGAAGTTAGTAGGGGACAGATGGGTTAGTAACTGAGGGGAGGATAAAATAAAGGTATTCATTTACAAACGCAGTCAGTCGCGGGTTTGATGCAAGATATTTGTCTAGGCGGAGTTTAAATGAATCAACGGTGATGCAGTCTATAACGTTTCGGGGAAGCCCATTCCACAAGTTGACAACTCGATTGAAGAAGAAATTCTTAGATTCGTGTGAGTTAAAAGATTTACCAATAATTTTGCAACCGTTTCCCCGCGTGTAATTAGATTGGTCGATAGTGAAGTACTTACTAGAGTTCATATTGTCGATGCCTTTGATGATTTTGAACACTTGAATTAAGTCACCTCTTAATCTGCGCTGGGTTAAAGGAAATAGATTTAATTCTCTAAGACGCTCTTCGTATGGTTTGTTCTTTAGGCTAGGTATCATTTTGGTAACTCTACGTTGAACTCGTTCTAGCTTGTTTATATCTTTTTGGTAATAAGGGCACCAGGATTGAACGCAGTATTCCAGAAGAGGGCGGACTAAGGAATTGTAAAGGGTTAGGATAACTTCTTTGGATTTATGCTCAAATGACCTGCCTATAAAGCCAATTATTTTGTTTGCCTTCTTAACAACTTCTGAACATTGTTGACTCGGTTTTAGGTTACTCGATATTGTTACTCCCAGATCGGTTTCTCTGTTTACATTTTTAAGCTGAGTGCCATTCATCGAATAGTTTGCTTTCTCATTTAGGTATCCGATATGTAGTACTTTACATTTATCCGCATTGAAATTCATTTGCCAAATTTGGGCCCAACATGACAATTTATCTAGATTGTGTTGCATATCGTCAACTTGTTCTTTTGAGAGTACGCTATTTGCAATTTTTGTATCGTCAGCAAATTTTGAGATTGTACAGGTTAGACCCTCATCTATGTCGTTGATGTAAATTAGAAAGAGAATTGGTCCTAGTACCGATCCCTGGGGTACCCCGCTACTTACATTGGTCCATTTAGATGCCTTACCGTTTATGACTACTCTTTGCTTTCTGTCGCTGAGCCAATTTTCTATCCATTTCAACACACCATCTTGTATTCCATGCACTTTTAGTTTTAGCAGTAAACGTTTGTGGGGAACTTTGTCAAAGGCCTTTTGAAAATCAAGGTATATAATATCTACAGCTTTACTCGCATCGTAGAGGTTGAGGATATCGTGGAAGAAGTCTAAGAGGTTTGTTAAACAGGAACGTTTTTTACGAAAGCCGTGTTGAGTATCTTTAAGTATGTTATTTTCCTCTAAGTGATTTACGAGTCTGTCTCGTATGACCGTTTCTAGCATTTTACATACAACTGAGGTTAAGCTAATTGGACGATAGTTACTGGGTAGGGATTTGCTGCCTTTTTTTAATATCGGTGTTACGTTGGCTAGCTTCCACTGATCAGGCATAGTTCCAGACTGCAAGGATTTATTGAATAGTAATGTCAGTGGTTTGGAGAGCTCATCCTTAGCTTCCTTTAGAACTCTAGGCGAGATTGTATCAGGTCCAGGCGTTTTATTTACCTTGAGTTTATCTAAACAATTCAATACTTCTCTCTCTGTAACGGTGATATTGCTTAGAACATCTGAATTATCAATCTGAATCGGCGATGGTGTAGGGATATCACTGAGGTCTGCTGTTGTAAAAACTGATGCAAAGAAGGTATTGAGGGCATTACTCATTTGTACTTCGTCTTTGGTGTATTCTCCATTTTCATCGACTAACGGTCCAACAGTTGAAGTAACTACTTTTTTCTTTCTGATATAACTATAGAATTCTTTCGGGTTTGTTTTACTTTGATTCGCAATATGTAACTCTAAGGTCTTTTTACTTTGCTTAATTAACTTTTTGGCTTTTCGTCGTAGCTCTACAAATTTCAGCCGTTCTTCGTCATTTTGTGAGGATTTTAATCTATCATTAGCAAATTTTTTAGCAAGCAGGCAGTTTGAAATATCTTTATTCCACCATTTGGGCTTATTATTATGGCCTGGACGCCGTATTTTCGATGGTATGCAGTCTTGCACTGCTTTTAGGTAAGTGGCTTCGAATAACTTCCAAGATGTATTTATGTCGTTATTGTGAATTAAAAAGCTCCAGTCAGTTTCTTTAAACATAGCTCTAAGTTTATGGAAGTTTGCTTTCTTGAAATTAGGGACTTTTTCGATGCTACTATTTGGTTCGTTACTAGTAAACTTTAAAGTGAAAGTTATCGTACGATGGTCGCTGTTACTGAATTCATCACCAACATTCAAATTCTCTATTAATTCTTCTTTTGTTGCAAGTACAATGTCAAGAACGTTATTACCACGGGTTGTCGTTCGAACAAATTGATAAAGCGAACTCTCTTGCAAGTTCGTATGCAAGTCATGTCCGGAGTGTGAAGTAAGAGTATCGCCCCACTTGGTCACAGGTAAATTAAAGTCGCCAAAAATTACGGTATCTTGTGAGTTACTTACATCTGCAATTTGTTCGTAAATTTATCGGTCAGTTTGCACTGATTGAGCTGGAGGTCTGTATATTAATGCAAGTATTATTTTTGTACCTTTCTTATTCTTTATCAGCACAAAAGATGCGTCGACGTTCACAATTTGAGGTTTTGACAAGAGGGTAGGGTTAAGACTTTCTTTGATATAAAGTAAAACGCCACCTCCATTTCGATTTATTCGGCTTTTCTCAAACATTACATAACCGGGAAGTGAATACTCTGCTAAAAAGTCTCTATCTTCTGTATTGAGCCAAGATTCTGTTATGCCAATCACATCATAATTTTCTGTCCTCGGTCCTCGCTGTCTTCGGTCCTTATCGCTGGTGGTCCTCGGTTGCCTCTGTTTTTTTCTTGGCGTTGGATGATTTATGTCACTGCTGCTTCTTCTCGGATGGCGTTTTTTGATCCATGGCTGCGGACTGCTTCGTGTAGGAGACGACCCATGCGTGCTGAACCCACAGGGTTTAGATGAGTGCCATCCTTACGGAACAGAGTAGGCTGGTTGTAGAAGTTGTCCCAGAGGTTGATGAATTCAACTTCTTCCCTCAGACACAAATATTTTAGTCGGCTATTTGTGCTGAAGGCCTTGTCGTAGAATTTGTCAGGTGCGTCGATCTTGGGGAGAATGCCTGAGATGATGATATTCCTTGACTTGTTTTTGTAGTGCTGGATCATCTTGCGATATTTCTCCATCAACTCTTCGGATTTGGTGCGCATGACGTCATTTGAACCAGCATGGATGACAAAAAGGGTATTTTCATTTGCATCCTTTGTGGTATCTTCGAAGGCTTCCACAATGTCGTCCAGTCCAGCTCCTGGGATGCAAAATCTTTTTCGTTGATTTGGGACTCTGTCGCAGAACTTTTCGACCTGTCCTCATAGGATGGAATCCCCAACGAACCTGGTCTCCTCTGGTTCGTCTTCCATCTCTACCAATATCTCAAATCTGTTTGACATTGTGACTGGTAGATGAGACCTTTTCTGCGTTGGCCGTGCACCGTTCCTCACTGGTGTAAATCCGGAAACCTGTGGTGGCGGGACTCTACGTACAGGTCGGGGAGAGGAGTGGTTAGAACGGGGGCGAGGGGTTGGTACTGTTCGTGCTAGCAGGCTTCTTGCACGAGGAGTGGGGGAGAGACTAAGGTGAACAGGGCGGCTGTCCTGGTTTGATGTCGGCTCAGGTTCGTCAGAAGTGTGAGAGTGAGAGAGAGAGAAAGGTAGTGTGTATTGGGGTGTTCGCTTTTACGGTATTATTTTCACCCTAACCTGTGTACCTATAATTTTGAACAGGTGGCCGAAGTCAGCCGTTTTCCCTGGCAGTAAGTTGGCTTATGGACCAGACTGAAGTTGTCTATATGAAGTTGTATTCACTCTGTATGTAGGGAAGGAAAAATAGTATGATTGAAGTAGGAGTGTAGTTTCTATAGGCCTATATGAATTTGTATCCACTCTCTGATTTTATGTGTGTAAGAAAAAATAGAATGATTGAAGTAGGAGTATAATAATATACACGTGGAAAATCGCAGAGGGTTTAGTACCAAACCTACATACTCCGATAGTCATGAAATTCAGTGATAGGAGAGGCTGGGAATGCGAAATCCCCCAGATGAATAACAGGGGTGCTATGGGCTCTCTGCGAGAGGGCTGGTTATCACACAGAGGCCCACGTCTCTTCAACAAACTCCCACGGCGAGTAAGAGACATGAGGGACATCTCGTTAGACAACTTCAAGAGAGCCCTAGATGTCGAACTGCAAAAAGTGCCAGACGAGCCCATCCTCGCAAGGGAGCGAGCCGTCGCTTCAAACAGTCTACTGCACCAGATCACCACCCATAACGAGGGGCGTCGCGCTCCTTGGTGCCGCTAGAAGAGCGGCGAACACATCAAAAGGTATCAAAAGGTAAGTATAGTATTTTATGCAGGAGTAATTCATATGATTGAAGTAGGAGTATAGTATTTTATGCAGGAGTAATTCATATTATTTTTTTCTATGTGTATGGAGGAGACAAAAGACAGGTTGCCTGTAACGAGCGTCTCCCCCAAAGTTAAGAGAGTGACAGCCAAATTCAAGGGACGTTGGAGTCAAAATGCCTGGACACACGAAGTTTAAAGAAGTGTAAGTCATAGGATGAAGGAAAGATTGAATGTACTCGGTATACCTTCTCTTGTGAGAATACAAACAGAGACTATTCTTCTCGGGTTTATTGAAGATTATATGTTTTAGGAGTGAATTACACCTTGATGCACTTCTCAGTAAAACACTTAATGGATCTTTGTGTGGTAAGTGTACTTTTACTCCTGTTACTTTAGCCCCATTTGAGTCATAATCCTCAAGGGGTTCACGAGCTTGGACCAAATAAACCTGTCATTAGCAAGGCCCTGGCGGACCGAATGCAGTTGTTTTCCCAACCCATACCAGCTTGCGAGCGCCGGAACATAAATCGCTACGTAGACCGTAACTCAGACCCTCCCCATCACGCCGGTAATGACAAAAATCAACATTGTGGCTTATTGGTGGTGTTGGAGGGAGGAAGGGGGGGGAGAAGTCTTGATCGGGTTTACGGTTCCATTGTTTTCCTGCTACTTCGCTCAATGCTAGTTTATTCTGCCCTTATTCACTTTATTCTTAGCCTAAACAAACTCGCTCTAAGTTACCTTAATCAAACCTAATTTTATCCTAACCTATCTAAACTTGATCTACCTCAAAACAACTAAATCCTACTATGGACTAATAAATCGCCACAAAGACAGTAATTTGTACCCTCCCCATCTCGCCAGTAATGACAAAAATCAACATTGTGGATTGTTGGATGGAGTCTTGATCGGGGTGCTTTCGTTTACTGTGACTTTCCCATTCCTAACCTAATTTTGAAACATTATCGAACAAGAATACCGCTGCTCACTTTGTACTTAAGTTAAACTAACCCAACTTATGCTACCTTAATCTAACCTAATCTTATCCTAATCGACCATAGCCTAACGAACCTGCACTTTATCTACCTCAATCTAACCTATTGCTACGATTGAACATTAACCCTCTCACGTTCTTGACGCAATTTTGAGCCTATTAGGGACACTTTAAAGCCTTTGTTACCATCAGGGGTATATAGAAACCTTTAGTTTAGTTACTTCAACCTCTGTAGTTATCTTTGAGTTAGCTGTGGGCAGAAAACTAATTTTGGAGAGGTTATTATAAGAGTGAGAGAACTCTTTTTAGTATTGCTAATCTGGCAACCTCTGCGTCATATGGTCGTGAGAGGGTTAATCGCCACAAAGACCGTAATTTCTACCCTCCCCATCTCGCCAGTCATGACAAAAATCAACATTGTGGTTTCTTGGTGGTGTTGAGTAGAGTCGGGGTTATTTTGTTTACAGTTACTTCACTCGGATTCAGTCAGTCCTTGTACTCCTAATCTATTGTGTATTTGTTATACATTTACTCGATAAGCAGCTGATTTGTCAATAATCAATGCTGCAAAACTTGGCTTTAAAGGGTCTAAGATTGGTGTAGGCCTAATCTCGCACATGCCTACGACTGTACCTGTGACGGGTGAACGTACTTGTGACGGGTGAACGTACTTGTGGCGGGTGGACGTACTTGTGACGGGTGAACGTACTTGTGGGCGAACTAACTGGAAGGCGATAACTAGTGATGATCTGTGGTAATGACGGGTCGACGAAGAGACGTAAGTTTGGGGTAGTGGCTAGGTTATTACGGCTTTGTCCTTGTGTTTGTCTACATCAGTTCTGAGAGAGAGAGAGAGAGAGAGAGATGGAATACTGTGAAATATGTCTAGTACTTGGTGTGGGCGACTGTCTATATCTGCCTCTCTAACTATCTATCTAATTATGGATGTCATGACCGTATATCTATTTATCTATCTGTTACATGGTGTGGGAGTCTGTCTCTATCTGCCTGTCTATCTATCTATCTATCTAATTGTGGGTGTGACAGTATCTGTATATACAGTATATTGATATCTGTCTAATTGAGTATAAGACTGGCTGTCTCTTTCTGTTTATTTATGGTGGCGGACGTATATTTTGGTCTCTGAGATCGTAATTAAATTAATTAATACTTACGGCACACTATTGTTTATTTTCTTTATGTAACAGTACGAATTGATTATACATCACCATCAAGTCAAAATATGCATAAGGTTTGGTTAACATGCAGGCAAGATTTGTTCTACCTGCTCACCAACTATTGACAGGTATGACTGATATACTGTATACTGACTGCTTGCGAAGTGCCTGCTTGCAGTCAATTTAAACATTTTACAACCCTTCTAAATATTGTATGTTATATTGTGCTACATCAGGTTCATCCATGCTATAATATTTACAGTCTTGGTTAGGAATTTCCTGGACAAATTTAGGAGAGACAATTATGATACACACGCGAACTATTTTGATAAACTGGTTGAACATTGGAGATCAAACTGATACGATTCACTATATAATGATCATCTTTTTTATCCTTAGGTGTTCAAGTATTCCTCACTACGACTGCACTTTAATGCTGGAATCGGCAGATATATGCAAGCATCACTATCTACATAGCAATTAACTACCAGTAATTAAATAAATCAATTAAACAGAGATACGTTAACTGCTTTGACTGAACATAATTGTCTTAGCTGAACAAATCCTGAAGTTATACTCTACCGCATTCTGTTATAACGTTGATAAAGCTGATAAATTATTAATTCTATATAATATGCGCTTGGTACAGTATTAGCTTTGGTTAATTTAAATTATAAGTACCTTTTTTAGGTAAGAATAAAAACTTACTTAATATTGCACAATGCAAAAATGGTAAAGATATTCATGCAATTCAACACACACGCACACACACACGAACACATCCATGCACTTGAACACACACACACACACACACACACACACACACACACACACACACTTACCTATACACCCAGAGTACCACTGTCTCAAATAATTCATCCAGCCCCATGCGATCGGAACCGCCTCAACTCCCAGACTAATGTTCTCCAAGTTTCTAATAGATTTTGCACTCTCGTTACCAGACCATATTGTATTCTTCCTAGGACGATCACGGTTAGCGAAATGTAACCTAAATTACCCAACCTACCTTGACCTAATATAACTTAACCATATCTAATATATTATCATAATGTAAGCACCTACTTTAATCTAATCAAACCCCCATAAGGTATCTTAATCTAACCTAACCTTTCCTAGCCCTCTGTCATTAAGGGCTGTTAGGATGGATAGTTTGCAGCGCAGTAAGCGTATATCGTCCTAGGCTACAAAAGAGCAAAATCACCTTGAAACTTGGGATCTAGCATGACACCCTGACTTCACAAATGGACTCTCTCTCTCACTCTCTCTTTCTCTCAAGGGGAGGCAGACCGTTTTTCTGGACCCCTTTCTCCCTAATGTTTAGCCCCATTAGTTTGGCGATTTTAAAACTTTCGCCCCATTTCGTTGTCAATTTTAAGACCTTTCGTGCCATTTAGGTGTCGATTATTTCCTGGCGAGCGATAGCGAGCCTGCAATTTTAAGAGGAACCGGCCTTCGGCCGGGAAATTTTTCTACCAAAAAATGTACAAATCTATCTTGAAGGGGGTGTTTTTCTAAGCTTGAGGGAGGTCTAGGGAGGAAACTAAGAAAATATATGACTAAATTAATTATTAGACCAAACAAACGGTCAGTCTCCCCTTAATGTGGTGTTACTGGTCAGGTGTGATTGTTCGCCACTCCTGATATATTACCGCCGTACACACAATCGATAAGGCGAGTCGGGCCAATGTGGTTATAATACCCTCCATGATGCACACCTAGTTTTTAAGGTAATGGTATACGGTATTCATAAGTGGTGTATCGGTAGCTATAAAATGTCTGTTAAGGTAATGGTATACGGTATTCATAAGTGGTGTATCGGTAGCTATAAAATGTCTGTTAAGGTGGAGGGGGAGTCGCTTTTTCTGGACCCCCTTCTCCCTCATGGTTAGCATATTATTTTTGAGATTTAAATACGTTCATTCCATTAGTTTGGCGATTTTGAGACCTTTTGCCACATTGTTTGTCAATAATAAGACCTTTCGTGCCATTTACGTGTCGATTTTTTATTCTGGCGAGCGATAGCCTTCGGCCTTCGGCCAAGACATTTCTCTACCGAAAAATTTACAAATTTATCTTCAAGGGGGGGGGGGGGTTATTGTTTAGCTTGATGGAGGTTTAATGAGGAAACTCAAAATGGATTTGTAATCAAATATAGACCCAAAAAAACAAGTACTACCCCCTTAACCTGTGTTCCGTTCCCACTATGCTACAGGTCTATCATTTGAGGTGTGACCCTTATATACTTCATAGCGAATATATAATTAACATATCCCCAGACCAGATGGCTGGAGTAAAATAGGAAAGAAGAGTAATTGGACAGAGGAAGAACAAGCTAAGAAGTGAGAAGTACAGTAGAAGACTGAAAGTTCTCGGGCTTAACCAAGTTGCTTCATTGTATGTTGCTATTTATTTATTTTAGTATACGTACTACTGCATACTTTGGAGTTATAGACACTCGCATACACATTACTGTCTGTGTATAAATATCTGTCCTACAAATTCTGCACACTTCTATCTACCACCGCTGACTCTGTTTACTAAAGTGTGAAGAGTCAAAGAGAATAGCTGTATGTTGTCTTAAGTGCATCGATTCTATTTAATGAAAGGTAGGTTGCTCATTTGTTTAAATATTTAGACACGTTATCAGTCTGGTATTTGATGTATTGGTATATAGATTTGGCAGATATTCGGGTTGATAGTGCTCTCGGAGGAAGCTATTTCAGCCACTATATTGTTCTGTAAGTCTTGTACGGTCGCACTAATAAGTCATGTCCCAGCTGTCATTACGTTTGGCTTGCTCTGTGCTGTATTAATGTCTGCCAGATGTTGAATAGGGTGGGTAAGTGTAGGAACATGTTTGTATAGTTCACTCGATATGAAGAAATGAAGCTTAGCCATTGCTGATACCAATTATTGATCAAAACATACTTGGTGCCGAGACATCACTCATTAGCACGACTGTACACCGTAACAGTTATAATACAATAATACGATACACATTGGCTGCAACAAAGCTGGTAACATTTCAAGAATATAACTGATTTTGTTTAGACATTTCCACAATTTGATATTCATTAAAGAACACAAAAGAATCTCAAATGTTTCAAAAAAATTCTAACTAGTGTTTACGAATTATACACAACAAAGTTGATTATACACGTATTTTGTGCACCAATTTCGTTACATTGTCTTGCATTGCACAGCAGGATATTACAGTGTAAGCGAAAACGGAAAAATGATTGCGGTTTTCATTACAGCTATGGTTTATTTACTGTGACTTGAGTTCCTAACATAGTCTTGTTAATTAAGGTTTGCAGATAGGCGGGGTTAGCTTGTAATACTTTACAATGGCC
>CM064520.1:14653836-14730800 GCA_032716605.1 Paralithodes platypus
CCTTCCTCCCCTCCCCCCCCCCTTTCTAATATATATCTTTTTCCTTCCTAACTCTCCCATCCACGTCCAAATTATATCCTTATGTCTCCCTCCTCAGCTAATGTTATCCAAATACGACCCATCCCTTCCTACCTCCCTCCAAGCCTGCCCTCTCCCTCCCTCCTCTAATCCTGTCCTCTTCTTCCCTTTTCCCCTCCAGTCCTGCCCCTCCCTCCCTCTCCTCCCCCTTCTCCTTCTCCAACTTTGCCCCTCCCTCCCTCCAATTCTTACCCTCCTTCCCTCTCTAATCCTGCCCCTCCCTCTCTCCCTCCCCTTCTCTAATCCCGCACCTTCCCTACCTCTCTCCAAGCCTCCATCTTGCCTCCCTCTAATATTGCTCCCCTTCCTCCTTATCATGTCAGCCCCCTCCCCCCTCCGCCCTAACAACTTCATCAACTTCCCCTCGGTATATTTAGCCCCATAATGGTGACTTCTTAATGACCCCGAGGGAAGGTTATATAATAATGTAGCTCGGACATGCTCACTCTCTAGGAATCCACTTTTTTTTTTTTTGGGGGGGGGGAGGGGGGGGGGGGAAAGAGGGGGAGGAAAATGGCGAATATAATACCTTGTGCCTATTATACCCTGATATTTTTCTCCCTGTTTAAATACATATATATTTTGTATTTGTTTTTATTTTTTCCCCTCTACTGCTTATCTCTATGTTATTGTCGAGGCCGGGAATCGAACGTACGATCTTTGGAGTAAGACCCAGACAAATGACCAACCATGCATATCCTTTAACCCATACGGCAGGTGTCAGAGAGCTTATTTCCTCTTCAATATATTAATTTAAAAAAAAAACATAATCATAATCATAATATTATTCACACTTGTTCAAAATTCTTATACCTTACCTTTGGATACCTTTGGATGTGTTCGCCGCTCCTCTAGCGGCACCAAGGAGCGCGACGCCCCTCGTTATGGGTGGTGATTTGGTGCAGTAGACTGTTTGAAGCGACAGCTCGCTCCCTTGCGAGGATGGGCTCGTCTGGCACTTTTTGCAGTTCGACATCTAGGGCTCTTTTGAAGTTGTCTAACGAGATGTCCCTCATGTCTCTTACTCGCCGTGGGAGTTTGTTGAAGAGACGTGGGCCTCTGTGTGATAACCAGCCCTCTCGCAGAGAGCCCATAGCACCCCTGTTATTCATCCGGGGGATTTCGCATTCCCAGCCTCTCCTATCACTGAATTTCATGACTATCGGAGTATGTAGGTTTGGTACTAAACCCTCTGCGATTTTCCACGTGTATATTATTAGGTAACGTTCTCTTCTACGTTCCAGTGAGTACAGATTCAGTGCTCTTAAACGCTCCCAATAGTGTAGATGTTTTATCGAACTTATATGCGAAGTGAAATTTCTTTGTACACTCTCTACGTCATTTATTTCACCTGCTTTGTATGGGGATGTTAATACGCTACAGTATTCAAGCCGCGGTAGCACTAGAGATTTGAAGAGCGTTATCATAGGCAATTCACCGCGTGTTTTAAAAGTACGCAGAATCCAACCCGTTAGACGTTTCGCAGCCGCCACTTTGACCTGGTTATGTACTTTGAAACCCATATTTTCAGACATTAATACCCCAAGGTCTTTCACACTGTCTTTCCGTTCTATTATGTGGTTAGATTCTGTTAAGTAATTTGTAATTTCTTTAACACCATTATTATCTCCGTACCGTATTAATTGGAATTTTTCCTCATTGAATTGCATGTTGTTTTCCCTGGTCCACTGGAACACTACATTCATGTCTTCCTGCAGTCGGCCCGTGTCCTCTTGTGTGTTTACTATCTTGCTTAATTTTGTGTCATCAGCAAAAGACGACACCGTACTGTGTCTGGTGTTGGTATCTATGTCGCAAATTAGTATGAGGAACAGAAGGGGCGCTAGCACTGTTCCTTGGGGCACTGAGCTTTTGACATCCGAAGGCTTAGAAGTGACTTGGTTTACTGCTACCGATTGTTTTTGGTTTACGAGTAAATTGTATATCCACCGTCCGATTTTCCCAGTTATACCTTTTGCTTTCAGTTTGTGGGCTATTATACCATGGTCACATTTATCAAATGCCTTAGCAAAATCGGTGTAAATGACATCCACGTTTTTCTTTTCTTCTAGCGCTTTAAGAATTTTGTCATAGTGTTCCAAAAGTTGTGAGAGACATGATCTTCCCGCTCTGAACCCATGTTGGCCGGTGTTGTGTAGTTCATTTGTCTCCATGAATGTTGAAATTTTGCTTCGCAGGACTCGCTCGAAAACTTTAATGATGTGAGAGGTTAGAGCTACCGGGCGGTAGTTTTTGGTAGTGCTTTACTCCCTCCTTTATGCAGTGGGGCAATTATTGCGTTTTTCAAGCTATCTGGTATGTCACCAGTGTCTAGACTCCTTCTCCACATTATAGCCAGGGGTTTTGAGAGGTTTTCCTTACATTTTTTCATTAGGATCGAATTCCAAGAGTCCGGGCCTGGTGCCGAGTGGGATGGCATGTTGGAAATGGCCTCTTCTATGTCTTTTGGACCGAAATCAATATCCAGCATCTGAGGGGTTTCCGTGGGGGAGGTTTCCATGAAAAATATATTTTGGTCTCTGATGACTTTTGTTTCATCAGGCTCACTGAATGCCATTTCATACTGCCTGCTTAAGAGTTCGCTCATTTCCTTTTTGTCCCCTGTGAAAGAGCCGTCCCCTTTGCTCAGTGGGCCGATGTTTGATGTTGTTTTAGCCTTTTGTTTGGCGTATGAAAAGAAGTATTTGGAATTTTCCTTTATACCTGCAATAGCTTTCCTCTCCTCTTCCATATCTTGTAGTTCATATGATATTCTTAGCCTTTGTTCAATTTCCACAATTTCTCTATCTATTTTGACCTTTTGCCTATCCTGTAGATTTTGATGTGTGCGTCTTTGTGTGAGTAATTTTCTTCTGTACAGCCTCCTCCTTTCCCGATCTTGTTTGCTTCTTCGTTTTGTTTGTCTTGCAGGTATATGGTGGCTACAGATTTGGGTCATGGTTTCTGTTATTAAGACTAGACATTCTGCTGGTGTCAGGTTATCCATTAAATCTTCCCAGTCTATTTCCTCCATTTCTTGATTTACCTCTTCCCACCTAATGTTTTTGTTATTGAAGTTAAATTTACTGAAGGGGCCGGTTTTTGTTCTCGATTCTGAGGTTGTCTGTATAGGCATTCACTTTTACATTCAGCCTTTTGAAAACCGCTTGCCAAGGAATAATTGATTATAAGCTATATATTTTCAATGGATGATATTGGAATATTTAGTAATAACCGCTTGACATGTCATAATTCACTATAAAAAGGTATATATTATCAAGGGATGAAATTTGAAATATTGATTACAAAATACGTTGTGCTTGGAAGCATCCATATAATCACATCTAAAAGTTTGGCACACCGTATTGGGACACCCTGCATACCGGTAGCCAGTATTAGTCAAATATATACTGTATATACTGTATATATAAATAAATAAAAATTAATAAAAGTAACAGTAATACTAATAGTGTCAAAAACATTAAGAATAACATCAATCAATCTATCTATCTATCTATATGCTCAGGCCCAATCCCCACTTTTCCTATTTTTTTTATTTTTTTATCAACTCTGCGTAAGCAGGTGGTATCGCCCCCCGTATAGTGGTACATGCTAACCAAAATGTCTGTCTGTCTGTCCGTCTGTCTGTCTGTCTGTCCGAGAACTCTTAGACCGTTTGACGGATTTTCACCAAACTTCACACGAACCTTCGGTGCGTGAATGCGACGGTAATTAAAAAAATACTTTTTGAATTTGTGCAATAGTTATGATCTTAGGTCCAGAATATGATTTTGCCCCCCCTCCCCCCCTTTCAGGACCCCCCCCCACCCTGTACCTATTCCCTGTGTGTGTGTGTGCTCCGTAGGGGCACACACACACACAACTCTGAGTAAGCAGAGTTTGGTATCGCCCCCCGTATAGTGGGTACCACTGGAAAAAAAAATCTGTCGTATTCGTCGTCGTCGTCCGTCTGTCCCGAAACTCCTAGACCGTTGGACGGATTTTTACCAAATTTCACACAAACATTTGTTGGGTGAATGCGAACGTCAGTCAAAAAAGATTTTTTGAATTTGTGCAATAGTTATGATTTTAGATCCAAAATATGGTTTTTCCCCCCCCCCCACACCCCCCCCCCCCCCCCCCCCCCCCCCCCCCCCCTCTGCTATGATGGCGTTCTGTGTGTGTGCCCCGTAGGGGCTCACACACAGAACGCCTTCGTTCTGGGGGCGGAAACATCTCGCCCCGCATTTGTTAGGTTAAGTTAGTTTAGTTGACATTAGAAATTATGGTAGTAATAGTGGGGATGATGGTAATTGTAATGATAATGGTGATAATATTGGTGATGATGGTAATTGTAGTGATAATGGTGATAATAGTAGTGATGATGGTTGTAGTTGTAGTGATGATGACAGCAGTGATAATGATGACAGTAATAGATATGATGGTGACAGTACTGGTAGTAGTGATGATGGTCATGATATTAGTGATGATGGTGACAAGTAATGATGATAGTTGTAGTGATAATGGTGACATTAGTGATGATGGTAGTGACGATGGTGACAGTAGTAGTGATGATGGTGAGTAGTAGTGATGATGGTGAAAGTTGTAGTGATGATGACAGTAGTAGTGATGGTGAGAGTAGTGATGACTATAATAGTAGTAGTGTTGGTGATAGTGACTAGTAGTGATGATGGTGACCCATCGCAGAGTTGGGTATGCCGTTTTGATTTTGGGCGAAACGGCACGGTGTATTCCTATTTTTTTATTTTATTTTCCTCTATTTTATCAACTCTGCGAAGCAGAGTGGTATCGTGCAAACAGATCCCGCCCGTATACTGTGCACCACCAGCTGTCTGTCGTCGTCGTCCGTCGTCGTCGTCCGTCTGTCTGTCCGGAAACTCCTAGACCGTTCGATGGATTTTCACCAAATTTCACAGGTATATCCATTTGGTCAATGCGATGGTCAGTCAAAAAGGCATTTTCCATTTAACTTAAAGGTTAAGGTCAAAGGTCAAGGTTAAAAATAAGGTCAATATTTCATATATTTTAGTTTTTACTCAAATGTCTTCATTTTCACTACACAAGTTACTGGTAACCTTAATATTGTATTGACCAAATTTTAGGTAAATATTCTAAAGGGTAAGGTCAAAGGTCAAAATAATTGTTTCACTAGTATTTCTTATACTAACTGTTAGATTGTCATTAGGCTTACCATGTATATTTGGAATACCTAGGCCAAGGTCATACAGGCAACTATACAATTCCATATGAAAGGTCAAGGTCATAGGTCAAGGTCAAATATAAGGTTAATATGCTATTTTCTTTACTTTTCATGCAAACTTCACAAAATTTGGTGAGATAGTTGCACTTTAAATGAAAAGGAAAATAATACATTTGGACACATATCATAAAGGTCAAGATAAAGGTCAAAGTTCAAGGTCAACTATTCTATTAATATATATGAAACTAACTGATGGGCTTTAATCAAATTAGGCATGCTCATTTGATTTTCCAGTATTTTCCGACATATATTTCAATCATATATATACTGTATATATATATTACAATACTTAAGGTTAAAAGTCAAGGTAAAAAAAAAAATTTTTTAATAATTTTCTTTAAACTCTTCCTAGACTGTTTAACCCTTTGTGTACCGGTGACGTTTTTTTATTGTAGTCTAGCTATAATTAGACGATTTTGTGGAGCGTATGAAGGATCTGTGTAGTAAAAAGAGTTAATTAAGATAGTTGAAAGCCTGCTAATTTTATGGAGGCCCTTCATAAACTAAATAAAATCGTCTTAATATCCAGTATGAAATGAAACTAACAGAACTGTACTGAACGGGTTACGTATAGTTACCAAATTTTGCTGGCAAATTCGGTTGGTCAATGCAACGATTGTCCAAATTTTGTGTTTTTGTTATTCAAAGGTCAAGGTGAATGGTGAAGGTCACAGATGATGGTCACTATTTCTTTCTTATATATATTCTAAATTTGAATTACCATATTCAAAATGCTACAAAATATTGTTACGCTGACCTTATTATAGATAAATTTTCCAATGGTTAAGATTCAATGCGATCATATATGTAAATATATACTGTATGTATACTTCCAAGCGGACATGAACCACCAACAGTCAGGACGAGTGTCTATGCTTTAATCCACTGCACACAAGTATCCTCTATCACGCTGTGGTATAGTGGATTAAAGTATGGGCACTTGTTCTGACTGTCGGTGGTTCAAGTCCGGCTGTGAGTATAAAAACGTTTAGTGTATATATATATATACAGTATATATATAGTATATACCGATTTTACCTAAGAGATTCGATACTACTTTCAGAATTCTAGGTCGCAGAGTTGCGTATGCAGTTTTTGTTTTCTTTTTGGTAATGCGAAAACTGCACACCTACTTTATTATTATTTGTTTCTTTCTTGGGGGTGGCCGACTCAAGACAGAGCAATAACAGGAAAACACAAAACACAAGACAAAACAGCGAACAAGTATATGTAGGTTAAATTAAGTATGAGCTCTTGATTAATCCCTACTGTACCGGCAATGTCTTTCTTATTATATTCTGGCTATTATTAGAGGATTTTATTAAGTTTATAAAGGACCTCTAGCAATTAACAGGCTTCAAACTATCTCACTTAACCCTTCTGACTACCACAGATCCAACTTAAACTGCATAAAATCGTCTAAATATAGCTAGAATAAAGTTAAAAAGACGTCGCTGGTAGGGTTCCTGCGCTATCTATTCCTTGCAAGTTCACGATAGCTTATCCTATACCAATGTATCTTAAAGCTAGCCGTTAAGCTAAGTTAGTTCAGGTCAGGTCTGGTTAGGTTCAAATGAGGTTAGGCCTGCTGAAGTCAAATAAATTGAGGCTAGGACGAGAAGAACCTGTTTAAAAAATAAAGGTATATGAACCCGTTTACACTAGATAATATATTTCTAGGTAGCTTGCCGTGATTTGTATGCATAGCGAAAACCTCAGACAAAGCCCAAATATCTGCTTAATTAATTTCGTTGGGAGGTGTTTGGTGTTGGAGTGAAATAAATATAATAGGTTAATAAACAACAGGCATAGCAGCTACCAATACTGTACCACAGGCAGTATGAATATAATAGGTTAATAAACAACAGGCATACCAGCTACCAATACTAAGGTGACAGTTACAAAGTGGTGTACAATCTATCTTATTCTAGTTACATTGTAGTTTATCTTATTGTACCAGTACCTCCCTACAATCAACCTAGTTGTTCCCCAATTCGTCCCTCCGCCACGACCATTTCAAAGTCCAAGTCTCTCACTCTTGTCCTCTGTAGCGGGGAGGACCTTGTACCCCTGAGACATAGGAGTGCAGACCTGAGAAGAGAGAAAGAGAGCCGGCATCTCATCCAAGTTATGACTTGGCTTCTATGCTGGCGCTTTTTCTCCGATATTTGTTCAGCTAATCTGGCATAGAAGACACTTGCAGAAGGTCCCATACCTCCCGACGATGAGAAGACCAGAGGAGTAAAGCTTCCTTGATCCCTGTTCAAAATTCTTTCTTCATAAGCGCGTTTTTTCTCACTTCTGTACCACAGGCAGTATAAATATAATAGGTTAATAAACAACAGGCATAGCAGCTACCAATACTGTACCACAGGCAGTATGAATATAATAGGTTAATAAACAACAGGCATACCAGCTACCAATACTGTACCACAGGCAGTATAAATATAATAGGTTAATAAACAACAGGCATACCAGCTACCAATACTGTACCACAGGCAGTATGAATATAATAGGTTAATAAACAACAGGCATACCAGCTACCAATACTGTACCACAGGCAGTATAAATATAATAGGTTAATAAACAACAGGCATATCAGCTACCAATACTGTACCACAGGCAGTATGAATATAATAGGTTAATAAACAACAGGCATACCAGCTACCAATACTGTACCACAGGCAGTATAAATATAATAGGTTAACAAACAACAGGCATATCAGCTACCAATACTGTACCACAGGCAGTATGAATATAATAGGTTAATAAACAACAGGCATATCAGCTACCAATACTGTACCACAGGCAGTATAAATATAATAGGTTAATAAACAACAGGCATAGCAGCTATGAATACTGTACCACAGACAGTATAAATATAATAGGTTAATAAACAACAGGCATAGCAGCTATCAATATTGTACCACAGGCAGTATGAATATAATAGGTTAATAAACAACAGGCATACCAGCTACCAATACTGTACCACAGGCAGTATAAATATAATAGGTTAATAAACAACAGGCATATCAGCTACCAATACTGTACCACAGGCAGTATGAATATAATAGGTTAATAAACAACAGGCATATCAGCTACCAATACTGTACCACAGGCAGTATAAATATAATAGGTTAATAAACAACAGGCATAGCAGCTATGAATACTGTACCACAGGCAGTATAAATATAATAGGTTAATAAACAACAGGCATAGCAGCTATCAATATTGTACCACAGGCAGTATGAATATAATAGGTTAATAAACAACAGGCATATCAGCTACCAATACTGTACCACAGGCAGTATGAATATAATAGGTTAATAAACAACAGGCATATCAGCTACCAATACTGTACCACAGGCAGTATAAATATAATAGGTTAATAAACAACAGGCATAGCAGCTATGAATACTGTACCACAGGCAGTATAAATATAATAGGTTAATAAACAACAGGCATAGCAGCTATCAATATTGTACCACAGGCAGTATGAATATAATAGGTTAATAAACAACAGGCATAGCAGCTACCAATACTGTACCACAGGCAGTATGAATAACGAAAACTGCCAGCAAATAATGTATTTAAACTCCCAGTTACAAAGTAATGAAGCAACAATGATACTAATTTCTATTGCATTCGTATATTGCTAACAAACCATGTTACTTCATATTTTATGTGAAAGCACGATATTTGTGTAACTAAAATGCAGAATAAATTGAAGTGTTCATTTCGTTCTAATCCTTGTGATAGCATAGTCCTCGGAATCAATTACTAATTGGTAGTAGGTAGTGTCAATACGATAATTTAGTAATAACTTCACCCTAGCTTGGCAAGACAGTTGGTAATTCGCGAGCCGACACGTGGCACATTCTTCTGTATCAGCGACGTCTTGTTCATTTTATTCTAGCTATATTTAGAGGATTTTGCGCAGTTTACGAAGGATTTGTGGTAGTAAAATGTGTTAAGTGAGATAATTCGAAATATGTTTATTGTGGAAAGCCCTTCTGAAACTGAATAAAATCGTCTAATAGTTGCCATAATAAAGTACGTCGCCGGTACACAAGGAGTTAACTAGTATGTGGATACTACATAAATCTTCCCAGGGCCTATAATTGTCATTTGAAACCTCTACCGTTTTACTGGTTAATCGTGGATGTCGTCGTTGAGCAACTAGTTAAATTTATTATCATTAATTGTTTAAAGGTCAAAAAGTAACATGCCACATTTTAAGCCAATTATCGACTAGAACACAAGATGCGTGTGTGTGAGATCGGCCATTGGTACCGCGGCGTTGATGACTGGTATATAGCCTACTTTACTACCACTCTACATTGTGAAAGCTATAGTCAACTGTGTAATGGTGGTGGTGGTGGTGGTGGTTATGAAGATGTCTTCGTGTTGATGTACAGTCACTCATAAACACTCGTTCACCTCATCCACTTCTAATTATGGAAGTAGGCTATATCTCTGGAAGTGAATTTATGATTGTCATTTTCTATACTTCAACTACAACACTATATATACTTATCGAAAAGCGAGTTTCATCCAAAAATCAATGAAGGTCGTTATAATTGCATAAAGAAAAGCACAGGGGGTCCACGAATTTGTGTAAGTGACTGTACGTCTTAGCATTAATGGCTATGGACCCACTTGAATCCGTACTGCACCCAAACGGCACTTGTGATCAGTCAATTTGTATCCATGTTGCACATACCACTTCGCTCTTAATATATTAATTCATAAATAGAAAATGTAGTTAACATGTATTAACTAACTTAACCTAGCCTATAATGATGATGCGCTCACAAACTAATGTATATTGCCTTCGATAATCACATAGCTGAGGCTAGTCTATTCGCTGTAAGTAGGCGAGAAATCATGACCTCTAACCTCTGTAACTCAAAAAACGACGAGAGTAACCGAGCTAATATTTCTACCATTTGGGAAGAGTCAGTCAAGGAATAGCTGTGGAAATTTACAGCCAATTTGCTCTAGTTCTCTTTGAGGTACCGTGTGTAGAGGTCACGATTTCTTGCCTACCTACAGCGAATAGACTATAGTATGATGATTGTAGACTAGATCATCTACGTATGCATAGCCTACATACATACTACTACGTACGTACATACTGGGTACCTTTTCACGAATACAATTTTAGGTTTATTTTCCCCCTGCACTACATGTATGAAAGACGGAAATGTGGTGCGTCAACAGTGCATTATATCGGGGTTGGCGTTGTCCAGCCTCGCGACCCGGCCCAGGTACTCTCAAGTCAAGCGAGCGTTATTCTTCAAGACTTTCTGGTAGTTTAAAATATATCCATTATGCCTGTGCTCGTAATTACTTTAAATACTTGTGATATATAGACTTTGGACAATAACCATGCTGCTATCGAATTTTTCAGTTAATTGTGTAATATATTATTAGTGCAGTTACTCGCTGGGAAGGAATAGCGTCAGCTGTAGTGTTTATCTTGTCTGTGCTCTCGTGTTCGCCTCTCCAATTATCCTGCTTTATCTCCGTTAGTTCTCTACCGACACTGCTGACGGTGCCTTTAAATACTCGCTATGGTTGTTTAAGACGATAGGTGGTGGTACAACAATGGATGAAGGTAAGAAGTTAATGGAAACGTATGATGACTTTGAAACGGACAGTATGCGCGGAAGTCCTATTCAATGTCGACCTGTCTTGTTATTTGATATTCCATTGTTTTCTTATTTATACTTTCTATACAAAAGCTACACTATTCAAAATCATCAGCACTTATTTCTTTGTATACCTATCACAGACAATTAGGAAACGTAGGCTATTATATCAATAGTACCGGTAGCTGATGTTTGTACAAAGCCTAGTAAGGAAGTCAAGCAACAACAATTTAGTGACCCCTTCGAGGTTGCTTGCCCATGTTGAGTATATATGAGTATATGGTTTTCCTTTGAGTGATTTACGAGTCTGTCTCTTATGAGTGTTTGTAGCATGTTGCAAACAACTGAGGTTAAGCTAATTGAACGATAATTACTAGGTAAACATTTTGTAATATGCTGATGGCTTTTAATCCCTTATGTACCGGCGACATACATATATGTTGTATTTTATTTCAGCTATAGGCCTATTTATAAGATGTTATGAAGCTTAGGAAGGATATGTGGCAGCTAAAAGTATTAATAGAGATACTGGTAGCCTGTAGCCTTTTTATGGGTAGACGTTAGCCTTTGTATGGATAGACGTTCTTCCTAAGCTGAATAAAATCGTATAATAATTGTCAGAATATAATGAAAATGGCGTCACCGGTACTGAATGGGTTAATAATTTCACGTGGGCCTAGTTTACTTGTTCTTCCACCACCCGTCACTTTGTAGGCTGTAGTGAATTTAGTTATTTAGACTAGATGTGTAGGTGTTGTGCAGTCGTGAGCATCAATGGCTACGGACTCTCTTCAATCAGTAGCCTACTGTACTTAACGAGATTATTCATGTTTTACTATAGCCCTGGTACTACTTTAACCCCTTCAGTACCGGCGACATCTGTCTAATTATTCTCTAGCTATATTTCGACGATTTTGTGCAATTCAAGAAGGATCTGTGGTAGTACAAAGAGTTAAGTGAGAATGTCGTTCCACTTTGTTTTTCCATTGTTAACTCATACTGGTAGAAGCTTTGCATATTTTATGGCTAGAAATTCAAGAAAGCACTATATTAAGAACAAGTAGACTATGAACAAAAATTAATCAAGTCATTAATTTTGTAAATATTATTCGATATAAATATGCAGACGAAAACAGCTCATGCCCTACAGCCGCTATACTTCTACTATATTCACGCCCAAGTACAAGTATATGTCGATGTATGTTTACTGTATGTCTTGAATTAGGTTTGGTTACGTTGGTTGGGATAGTTTTTATCATCAAAGTATTTCAAACACATCGAAATAGAATCGTGATTCGGTGTAAATGTCATGGCATAGCGGCTGCGGCCATGCTTTCCCCGCAGACGAAAGCACAGTTGTCATAGCGAACTGCTGGTGAAAGTTTTAATAATTAAACCAGACAAAAGCTGGAAATTTTTTAGGTACTCATGATAGTGGTGAAAAGAAAACAAATTAAAGAATATGTCAGTCATAATAACGGGGTTCGTGTGTGTCCGTGTTCCCGAGTGGCTTAACGGTGTTGCCATATTTCAAAGTATCTTTGTTTTCTTGTTCTTTTTTCAATTGTGCAGTACCTACAGTACAATCATACTGCATATACCCGGGGTACGTTGTGGTGACTACATTTAAAGGAAGTTTATACTGTAGCGTATTGCTATTTTACGTTTATAATCTCGCGTTCGGTATAATTAATTTAGGTAAGTCTATATATGTGTTAATGTATATACCCGTAGCGTATTTGACTTAAGTGTTCTTGTATATATGATTATACTATTCCTTGTCCCGTCTGCATAAGCCGTATGTCTCATCTCACTTTTGGTATTCTCTCTGTGCTTACCCTATTGAATGGCCAATTTAAATACTAACCCGTTTAGCCTTGAGAAATCGTTCTTTTAAAACCTAAATGTAATATAAAGTTTGCTATGGACGATAATTAGCGTTCGTAGGTTTAGTTTATATGCCCGGTATCCATTTAAATCGGTCCCAGATTAGATGAAGTAGCAACATAAGGTGGGGTTGTTGATGTGCGCATGATCGGGCAAGCACGGGTACCAACTGAACGTATGATAGTCACCTCTTACCTACCGTAGTCATTTGTACCATAACCTCTACGTTGTTCCATATTTAGTACCCACGTATGAGAGTAAAAACAAGAGTAATATTAGTTTTATATTTAACTGATGGAAAATATTAATTCACGTGAAGACTAATGTGTGTGTATTTCATTGTGTGCATTTCATTGCGTCTCCCGGCAGACCGGAAGCTCCACCCTCCCTGCCTCACCTCCTCTCACTCGCATGTTTCCCCGGGCCGTGCCTCGTGTGTCTCTTAGAAGTTGTGTGCTTTATTTATTTGCGTGTGCGTTTAATGGCTTGCAACCTCACCTGGATACTAGCTTGCGTGTGGGTCATCCGGATACTAGGTTACGTGTGTTCTCCATGTACGTGTGCGTGACTGTAGCAGAGTAACTAGTGAAGTGACCGTTCTGAACTAAGGCTTGACTCTTCCGTTATTCGTAGGTGGTGATGACGGCAGTGAGATTGCCCTGTGCTGACTGGACTTCCGAGTTGGCTGCCTCCCTGACTTCCGCAAGGTAGGTTGTTGTTCTGGAGTTTATTTCTGGCGTTAACTTTTTCTTTTCTTTCTGGCATTGGACTCATTTTCCTTTCTACGTTTTTTTGTGATTTTGTATTTGTCACATTCATACCCATCCGTACCCACCTAAGTTCATCCCCCCCCCCCCACTCCCCCCCCCCCATACCCTCCCACCCACCCACTACCATCCACCACACCCTCCCACCCTTTGTGTACCAGTGACGTAATTTGTATTGTAGTCTAGCTATAATTAGACGATGTTGTGGAGCTTATGAAGGATCTGTGGCAGTAAAAATGGTTAATTAGGATAGTTGAAAGCCTGCTAATTTTATGGAGGCCCTTCATAAACTAAATCAAATCGTCCTAATATCCAGTATGAAATGAAACCGACAGAACTGTACTGAACGGGTTACGTATCGTCACCAAATTTGGTTGGTCAATGCAACGATTGTCCAAATTTTGTGTTTTTGTTATTCAAAGGTCAAGGTGAATGTTGAAGGTCACAGACTATGGTCACTATTTCTTTCTTATTTATATTTTAAATTTGAATTACACCATATTCAAAATGCTACAAAATAGTGTTTCACTGACCTTATTATAGATAAATATTCCAATGGTTAAGATTCAATGTAATCTTAAATGTAATTATATATATATATATATACAGTATATATACTTCCAGGCGGACATGAACCACCAACAGTCAGGACGAGTGTCCATACTTTAATCCACTATACACAAGTATCCTCTATCACGCTGTGGTATAGTGGATTAAAGTATGGGTTGTTCTGACTGTCGGTGGTTCAAGTCCGGCTGTGAGCATAAAACAAACAGTTATTATATATATATACTGTATATGAACCGATTTTACCTAAGAGATTCAATGCTATTTGCAGAATAATTCTAGGTCGCAGAGTTGCGAATGCATTTTTTTTTTTTTTTTTTTTTTTTTGGTAATGCGAAAACTGCACACCTACTTTATTTTTATATTTTTTGTAACATACGTAGGAAAATATTCTCACACACCAAACAAAAATGTAGCAATATTTATAACAGGAAGCAGCAATACCGACTAATAAATATACACTGGACTGTTATGGTGGTGGTGGTGGTGTTGTTGTTGTTGTTGTTGTTGTTGTCAGGTGTGGCCCTAATGGCTCCTCCTTCCTGCTTACCTGCCTGCATACTTAATGGTTTGCTTACCTTCCCTATTTGTGAGTATGCCCACTGCCTGATTGCGCAGTTTGCCTCATGGAATACTTGTCCTATTGCCTTATTTTTGCCTATCAACCTGACTATAGGTAGTGCCAACTAACTTGACAATAATTTTGACCCATTACTTTCTTATAACTCAAAAGGACCTAGAGCAAACTGGCTGTAAATATCCACACCTATTTCCTGGTGGGCTCTTCCCAAATGATAGAAATGTCAGCTCGATTGCTTTCATTCATATTGAGTTATGAGAAGTTAAGGGGTCAAGATTATTGTCAAGTTCGTTGGCGCTACCTATAATTATGCTTGACCGATTGTGTCTACCAAGATTGTCTGACTGTTGTGTTTGTCTGTCCTTCACCCTTGCTGTCTCCTACTTCTACAATGGCGGACTGCCCTGTGTGTCTACTTGATTTACATTGGTACATACCTGTCTATCTAGCCTGTTTTTTCCTCCTTGAGATTGAAAACAAGTATATTTTAGCCAGTAGTATATATAATTAATACGAAGGTTTTACAAAACAGAATATATCGCTGAGCCTTATGGGAGGATTCTCTTTAAGGCACATTGTGAATAACTTGAACATTGTTTCAATATGCTATAACCATAAGATAATATATGGATATACATTACTATATATTACATAGTTTCCTTATATTGCACCTACATAATCGCAAACATATATCATTACATGTACAGTACTTATTAACCCTTTGAGTACCAGCGACGTTTTTTACATTTTATTTTAGCTATATTTAGACGATATTATGCAGCTTAGGAAGGATCTGTGGTAGTTAAAACGGTAGGATGAGATAGTTTGAAGCCATATAATTGCTAGAGGTCCTTCCTAAGCTGAACAGAATCGTTTAATAGTTGCCAGAATATGATGAAAAAGACGTCCCTGGTACAGTAGGGGTTAAAACACCGTTATGCTGTACTCTTTCTTACCCGCAATCTTGCTTGCCTGGGAATGCTTGTTATTATATTCTCTGGTTTTCCAACATGAATGGATCTTTGAAATTGTTTTAGATTTTTTGTATTTGATTTATTAATTGATGTCTTTTGCTTTTCGCATTTTTCTACCTGTAGTATAATAACTCAGGCACATAACCCATAGCCCAATAGCTTACAAATCATAAATGAAAGAAGCTCTGGACCAGCTGGATATTTAGCTGACTGTAAATTCACTGCCTACCAGAGAATACGAAAATAAAAATGGTGAAAAGGTCATTGACGCGTGAAGAACAGGAATGAACACACATTTTATAGTGTAGGTTGCCGACGAACTTTGTATCATGCCTGTACATTCGCTGCCCACCAGAGAATATGAAAAAAGGGTAAAAAGTTCATCTCACGTTAAAAATAGTTCATTGGCGTGTGAATGACAGGAATGAGAGGGTTGGTGGGGCGATACCAAGGTGTGGACGGGATACTTACAGGGCGGTATCCTAAGAGCGAAAGAGAGAGAGAGAGATGTTACTGGATTGAGAAGAGCCAAACAAAACTGTGTCGGTCTAGAATATTATGTGGTACGTCTAAATGTATAAAACATATGTAGACAATGGAGTCTGAAATGATTGTGTACTATATAGGCAATTATTGGAGAGAGAGAGAGAGAGAGAGAGCTGGAGAGATATCATAAAACAAAGGAGTGCAGGAGAGGAACCCTTGGTAATAGTTCCAGGCCTTCAGGGACCACTCGTCAACCTCTCATCATCAACCCACTTACATGTTCCTCTGCCTGTGTCTCTCATACAGCCCACCCCTTTATGTGTCTCCCTTTGTCTCTTATACAGTCCACCCCTTTACGTGTCTCCCTTGTCACTTATACAGCCCACCCCTTTACGTGTCTCCCTTTGTCTCCTACACAGCCCACCCCTTTATGAGTCTCCCTATGTCTCTTACACAGCCCACCCCTTTATGTGTCTATATTTTCCTGCACAAACCACCCTTCAATGTCTCTGTCTTTGTATTTTAAGGCAGACACGGCAATTCCAACGAAATATGACTTCTAACATGGTTATAAACAATGTTGTCATGCAGCAGCTGATGTTCACCCACGTGACGGGAACAGTGTTGGTAACATATTTCCTCTAAACTCTTACAGACAATGTTATCAAGACTGGAATGGCGTGGATTCAATCCAAACATTATGGGTAACATGTATTGAATACTTTCTTGTCAGCATTGTAATGGCTGTGTTACGAAAACTTTAGTCAAACTTAAATGTGGAAAATAGTTGGCGATATACAACTGACTTGTTAATTAATATAATGTTGGCAAAAAGTTAATCCAGCTAATATTTCTACCACTTAGGAAGGGTCAGCCAGGGAATATGTGTAGAAATGTACAGCCCATTTGTTCTAGCTCTTTTTGAGTTACAGAGGTTAGGGGTCATGATTTCTGACCTACCTATTTGGAACAAGGTATAGCACTAAGTTTATCTGATCACTTTTAAATCCAATACTCTAGGTATCATACCCCCCCAAACTGGTGCACCACTTCCCATCATTCCACACCCGTCATTCCACTACCCGTCATTCCACACCCGTCAACCCTTCCCTCTCAGCCCCTGTAATGACGTTTTCAATGAAGTGCATAACCTCACATTACACTCGGATTGCGAAGAAAACTCCCTTATCATCACGGTAATTGAAAACGAGAGAGGAATGACCAGCCCCCTTCTGTCTCTCGTCCTTCTCCTTCTTGTGTTTAGATAATCTTTTTGTTTTATTATCTTTTAGTGTGTGTATTTTCTGTGTTATCTGTATTTATCTGTATATCATCCATCTCCTTGTTGTGCTGTATACTCCTTATTTTCTTTTCCTGTATCACCATTTATTTTCTGTGTTTTCATTGTGGATCTATATTCCATCTGATTATCGTCCTTGTCTTTCTCTTGTGTTATATACTCCTTTTTGGCCCTTCTTTAATTCCTTTGTATGGTCAGTTTTCCTGGTTTATGTATATCCTCTGTGTTGTCTTCTCATTGGGTGTTTTATATTAGTTTCTTCCTTTTAGCCTCTTTTAGTATATGTTTTGCTTTTTTTATATATATATATATATATATATATCCTCTCGCTTGCCTTCTCCCTCTGTGTTATATAATGTTTTGTTTCTTCTTCTATCCTTATATTATTTAGGTTTCCATGTTTAGCTCTATTCCCACGTTCGCTGTCTCCCTCTGTGTTATATAATCCCTTATTTTCCTTCCTTTATCCCTCTTTGTTATCTGTGTTTTCATTGTTTATCTATATCCCCTTTTGTCTCTCGTCCTTCACCCTATTCTTTTATCCTCTTTTTTTTTTATCATTTGTGTTTTCATCTTGTTATCGGAATCTCCTCATTTGCCTTCTGTGTTTCATAATCCCTTCTTTTCCTTTGTTTCCTTTCATTCTGTATCTATATCCCCTTCTTTGACTTCCCCCGAGCTTCATGAATAATTTCAGGTTTTGTTTTCCTTATAAAATTAATCTACTCCTTTTTTCAGTCCCCCCCTCTTCCCCCCCCCCCCTTTATTTTACACTCGTTTTAACACTCCTCCGAGGCCCTTCTGTTCGTGAGGCATTAAGGGAAGACTGGCCGTTTGTTTGGTCTATTAATTAATTTATTCATATATTTTTTAAGTTTCCTCCCTAGACCTCCATCAAGCTTAGAAAAACACCCCCTAGATCCCCCTTCAAGATAAATGTTTATATTTTTCGGTAGAAAAATTTCCCGGCCGAAGGCCGATTCCTCTTAAAATTGCAGGCTCGCTATCGCTTGCCAGGAAATAATTGACACCTAAATGGCACGAAAGGTCTTAAAACTGACAACGAAATGGGGCGAAAGGTGTTAAAATCGCCAAACTAATGGGCCAAACTTCTTATAATGTCAAAACTAGTGGGGCTAAACATTAGGGAGAAGGGGGTCCAGAAAAACGGTCTGCCTCCCCTTAAGGTTGTATTTATTTATATATTGTATTTATTTATTTATTGGACGCTCAGATAACAACAAAAACCTCCCCTTAACCCCTTGAAGCTCTGACGCGTTTTATCAGTTTATTTTGGCTATCATTAGACGATTTTATGAAGCTTAGGAAGGATCTGTGGGTATTAAAAGGGTAAATACTATCTCAATCAACCCTTTGACTTTCATATAATGTTACTAATCTGAATTACATCGTCTAATAGTAGCCAGAAAACAGAACAGAAACGCGTATTGGAGCTTGAAAGGGTTAAGATTAGTATGCAGTATTATGCTATTGGAGCTTGAAAGGGTTAAGATTAGTATGCAGTATTATGCTATTGGAGCTTGAAAGGGTTAAGATTAGTATGCAGTATTATGCTATTGGAGCTTGAAAGGGTTAAGATTAGTATGCAGTATTATGCTATTGGAGCTTGAAAGGGTTAAGATTAGTATGCAGTATTATGCTATTGGAGCTTGAAAGGGTTAAGATTAGTATGCAGTATTATGCTATTGGAGCTTGAAAGGGTTAAGATTAGTATGCAGTATTATGCTATTGGAGCTTGAAAGGGTTAAGATTAGTATGCAGTATTATGCTATTGGAGCTTGAAAGGGTTAAGATTAGTATGCAGTATATTATGCTATTTTCCTTATCCTTTGCATCACGTCACACTGCGAATTTCCTCTTCACTATACCTGCACATTTCTTCTCCCAGGACTCCTTCATTTCTCAGTCGTCATGTCACTGTTATCTCTTTTACCTCTCATCATTCCTTCATCTAACTTCTACCTTATAGCTGTATTTATCGTTTTCCCCGCAATATCCACCTCCCCTCCATTTCCGTTCTAACACTTATCCCACGTTCGAGAATGTGTGTGTGTCTTTGCCACTTCTGTGTTTGCAGTTCGAGTACAGTTTCATTGCCACTGTTCTTGTAATGTTGATACTTTTAATACTACAATAATATTTTCTACCTCATCTCCTCTCTGCTGAACCCCCTCTACGGCCTTCGATCCTTCCCGAGAACTCTTATAATGCTGGGACAACCCGGCAAATGCTATCATCCGCACAACACGCAAGACAAGAAGGCTCTGGAGTTCCTGAGATATATAGATAGATTTATAGATAGATGGATGCATAGATAGGTAGATAGATTGATAGGTAGAGAGAGAGAGAGGGAGTGTGTGTGTGTGTGTGTGTGTGTGTGTGTGTGTGTGTGTGTGTGTGTGTGTGTGTGTGTGTGACGGAGTGAATACGTACGTGCTGAGAAGGAAAGTGTGAATATGAGGGAACAAGTGTTCATTGTGTTTTTTTATGAGAGGAGGACTGAGAGTGTATACATAATATCAGAATGTGTGTGTACGCATGGGTGTATGTATGACTGCTGCATGTGTTTCTAGGTGTGTGTGTGCGCGTGCGTGCGCGTGTGTGTGTGTGTGTGTGTGTGCGCGTGTGCGCGTGCGTGCGTGCGTGCGTGCGTGCGTGCGTGCGTGCGTGCGTGCAGGAAGACAGGAACCAGCCGGATGTGAGAGCCTAATGTCTGTCTTTCCCCTGATGAGATGTGTCGTCACTTTTATATCCCTGCCTCGTAACACCTCATTTGGCAAACGTATCATGGCATAAGCCGTGTCACCTGCCGATAATAGATTCGGATTACTATAGTCCAATTTCACTTAATACTAACAAGCACAGCCACTTCTGTAATTCGCGTCCTGTCGCCATAATTTTATTTTTGTTTTTCTCTCTACTAAAAAAAATATATATATATATATATATAAGCACTCAGCCCACGAGCCTTTTTAGCAACTTTTTACGGTTTGCTTTAGATATATTATTTTTTTATTTTAAGAAGAAATTAAGGGGAGATGGGCCGGTTTTCTGGACCACTTTCTCCCTCATGTTTAGCCCCATTAGTTTTTAAATGTTAAGAAGTTTGCCCCATTAGTTAGTCGATTTTAAGACCTTTCGCCCTATTTCTTCGTCAATATTTAGACCTTTCGTGCTATTTAGGTGTCGATTTTTTCCATGGTGAACGATAGTGAGCCTGTAATGTTGGAAGAACCGGCCTTCGGTCGGGAAATTTTTCTACCGAAAAATGTACAAATTAATCTAGAAGGGGAATCTAATGGATGTTTTTTGTTTTAATTTGATGGAGGTCTAGGGAGGAAACTAGAAAAATAATGAATACATGCAAAAAAAAAAAAAAAAAAAAATGAACCATCCCCCCTTAAGCTTTGAGTTGTGACATGGGCTGCAACTTTTGAACATGAGTGTACAGTTCCTCATCTTCAACACCTCACACCCAAACTCTGGATGTGGAGAATGATTTCCTGGTAAATATTCAATCATGCCAGATGATAAGCTTTATAGTGTCTTGATAGCGTAATTTTTTTTTTTTTTTTTTTTTTTAAGAGACAATGAATGGAGGAAGGAAAAACACAGATAAAACAAAAAGGTCCATGTGCCTAAAGGCATCCTCCATTCATAAAATGTTTGTAACAACTGGATTTAAACATTTGTTGATTGTAAGTTTGTGGAAAGCAATTCGAGGGAAGTGAATTCCAAAGAGTAGTAGCTCTGGGGATAAATGAATTCTGATAAGCAGAAGTTCTGCATTGTGGAGGAGAAAGTGTAAATTCATGGGCGCTCTCAGCTGCCCTAGTTCTACGGGGGAAAGATGTGGAGAGGGCGGCACAATTGAAGCAAGTTCCTCGGAACAATTGCTGTGAAAATATCTGTAGTAGATAATGCAAGGGATTCAACCTTTCTTCGTATGGCTAATGTAGGAAGGTCCTGTGTGATTGCAGGGTTTAGTGATTAATCTAATAGCTTTATTTTGAATTTGTCCAACTGCCTCAATGCAACCACTCCACTTCCAACCCCACAGAGGTGAACAGTAATCCATCTGAGGGGTGACGAGCGCACATGACTTTTATATATTACGGCCAACTGCTCGTCAGTGAGAATTCTCGAACTCTGTACAGGAGTCCCATTTTTTTTAGAGGCATTCTTAGCAATGCTTCTAACATAATGTGTCCAGCTCAAGTTAGTAGGTTTAATGTTACACCGAGAATGTCAATACTAGGGGGAAGTGGGAATATTTACATCATTAAAAATATATGGGAGTCATGAGATTCTGTCGGTTTAGAAAATTGAATGTACTTGGTTTTCTGTGCATTAAAGGAAACTAGATTCTCTTGTCCCCATTCATTAATTCTAGAAAGGTCCTGGTTCAGAGAAATTGCAGTGTTTATTTTTGAATTTATAAGATCGGGTTGGGTGAAAGAATTGGTAAATGTGAAGGAAAACTGTGGAGTGTTGAGTCATCTGCGTAGGAATGTATTGTCATTATTAGTGGTAGATATGAGATCATTGATATGAATGAGGAACAGAGTTGGGGCCAAAACTGATCCCTGGGGAACACCAGCATTTATTGAGTGAAATTGAGAATAAAGGCCATCTACCATTAACACGTATTTTTCTGTTTGAAGATAAGAAGAAATTAGTGGAAAACTAAAAAAATGATGCAAGGCCGTAGTGTGACATCTTCGACAATAAGGATTGATGCCAGACTCTATCAAATGCCTTTGATATATCCCAGTGCTATTGTATGTGTTTCACCATGTTTGGTCTGTAGCTTGGTTGATTTGATGCGTAAGAAGGCAAAGAATGTGTCTGCAGTTGATCGACATCGTCTAAAACCATATTGCCTATCACTGATTAATTTATTATTCTCAAGATGCTTAATTATGTGATTATTTAATATAATTTCAAAAACTTTGCCAAGAGTGGAAGTTATAGGTATTGGTCTGGAGTTTGATGGATCTGAAGGGGCACGATTTTTCGGGACTGGGTGGATGTTTGCTTCTTTCCAGGGTAACTGGGGAAGCATGAGGTATGAGTACACAGACGGAAAAATTTTTGCCAATACAGGAGCGAGCACCAAGGAGCAATTCTTAAGTACTATTGGAGGAATTTCATCTGGACCAGGAGCCTTATCTACTGAGAGATTCTGCAAAATAGTTTTGACATGTCTGGTGTGGATCTTAAGTGAGGGAATTTCAGGTGAATTAAAATTAAGTACAGGGACATCTTGATTTATGTCATCTAAGGTTGAGTTGGTGGAGAAAATATCTGCAAGAAGGTTTGCTTTACCTCGTGGGTCACTTACAAGATTGCCAGTCGGAGATTTTAATGGTGGAATGGATGAAGCAGTAGTGAAGTTGGTATGGATTTGAATGAGTTAAGAGTAGACCAAAATATTTTGTTATCATTTGGATTATTTAGAAGTTTATTTGCCTGCTTATGGAGAAAGTTTGATTTAGTTAGGTTTAATACAGTTTTGGCATGATTTCTGATGTTTCTAAAGTAATTAAAGGCTTCATGTGTTTTTGATCTTGTGTATGCATTGTAGGCTATTGCTTTTTGTTCAGTTACTCTAGCACAATTATGGTCAAACCATTTAGGTGAATTAGATCTTTTACTGTACTTTTGATGAGGAATAAAAGTTTCCATTCCAATTTTTGCATAAGTGCGCGGAATTTCGATGTGAGTATCCTAGGTTCGAGCCCTTGGAGTGCCACGTGTATTTGTTGACTTCATTAATTGAGTTTAGAGGTGAAGTTGGTTGGTGGAAGAAAAAAAACATAATGATAAGTGCACCCGTAGATAAACATTCAGAAAATTTGATTCTTTTCTTTTATAAGTATTGATGGAATATTGGAGGCTCAGAAATGTGGCTCATTTATTATATGTTTAATACTACAATAATGTTTTCTACCTCATCTCCTCTCTGCTGAACCCCCTCTACGGCCTTCGATCCTTCCCGAGAACTCTTATAATGCTCTTATAATCGGAGTTGGGCCGATTTTCTGGTCCCCTTTCTTCCTCATGCTTATCCTCATTAGTTTTGAGATTTTACGACGTTTGCCCCATTAGTTTGTCGATTTTCAAATCTTTCGCTCTATTTCGTTGTCAATATTAAGACCTTTAGTGCCCTTTAGGTGTCGATTATTTTCCTGGCAAGCGATAGCGAGCCTGTAATTGTGGAGGAACCGGCCTTCGGCCTTGACATTTTTCTACCGAAAAATGTACAAATTAATCTCGAAGGGGGATCTATTGGATGTTTTGTTTTTTTAGTTTGATGGAGGTCTAGAGGGGAAACTAAAAAAATAAATGAATCTATAAATAAATAGACCCACAAAAATAACCACTGTCCCCTTAAGTGTTGATGGAGTATTGAAAGCGGCCTTACATATAATTCACACCTTCCATCCCCGTAACGCACCATGACCCAGAACTTCCCCCGCTAAATTCAATCCCCGGTATCCCACTCTAAAATGCGGTGGTTCGCGACGTCTCCCCGACCTTGCGATACGAACCAGACTTGCCCACCGTGAAGCCGCGAATAGAATACCCGTGTGGTTAATTCAATTGGCTCCTTTTTTGTCATTCACTAATTCCGGTATCGAGATCACGCGTAACTTGGCGTTTTGGGGAAGTTTGGTGGAATGCTATATAACCATTGGTAAAGTACCTTATTGTGATTCATATATACTATACCATAGACTACAGTAGATCTGGACTGGACACGAAAATAGAACTTTGCAGTAAGGGACCCTAAATCCGAGAACGAACCCCCAAGTTCAAACCTCGAAACTGAGAAAATTTGATATTTTCGCGGTTTCGAGGTTCGAACTTGGGGGTTCGTTCTCCGATTTTAGGTCCCTTACTGCAAAGTTCCATGTTCGTGTCCAGTCCAGATCTACTGTAGTCTATGACTATATATATATATATATATATATATATATATATATATATATATATATATATATATATAAGCGATTTAAGTTGCTCAAATACTATATTCAGTTTGAGAGGGATACAGTATGGTGGAAGATATAAATATGAATTAACCCGCAAAATAAGTTATTTGCATGTTTTCAGCTACTAATAATGCGACGGAATATTTCGTTAACTTACAAGAGTTTATCTAGGGTTATATGTTGACTAGTTATTTAAAGGTGTGTGTGTGTACGTGTGTGTGTGTGTCTGTGTGTGTGTGAGTATGGGGATGAACCGTACTGATCTATAAATAAAAGACGAAAACTAGGAAAAGCTGGCTGGGGTATCTAGGAGCGGCGATTTGGGCCAGCAAACATGATATCCCAGCGTAATTTGAGGCCTCCAGTACTGAACACGGCTTACGAATGTCGGAGCCCGGGGTGCGTAATGCCATAATCTGCCATTCAGAGGTGTGTGGGGCAAGTAGTCATCATCTTTCAATACACGAGAGAGAGAGAGAGAGAGAGTGTGTGTGTGTTAGAATTAGTGTGAGAGGGAGTGGTAGGGGCCATAGAAGGTAAGTAGTCATCATCTTTCAATACACGAGAGAGAGAGAGAGAGAGAGTGTGTTAGAGTTAGGGTGAGAGTGAGTGGTAGGGGTCATAGAAGGTAAGTAGTCATCATCTTTCAATACACGAGAGAGAGCGAGAGAGAGAGAGAGAGTGTGTTAGAATTAGGGTGAGAGGGAGTGGTAGGGGCCATAGACGAGGTGTGCCATGATGTCAGAATCGAACCGGAACTTCTGCCTATGGACGGACAGCGCCTGGCCCACAATACTGCAAATACTTCAAATGAAGCAAGAGTGGACGTAAGTGCTCGAGGTTTTTGGACGAGGGGCCAACGGGCTTTTTTCGACATCAGAATCTTCAACCCAAGAGCACAAACATATCGTGAGCGAGGACACAAGGCGGCATACTTGAGAAACGAAAGTGAGAAAAAACGCGCTTATAAAGAAAGAATTTTGAACAGGGATCAAGGAAGCTTAATCCTCTGGTCTTCTCATCGTCGGGAGGTATGGGACCTTCTGCAAGTGTCTTCTATGCCAGATTAGCTGAACAAATATTGGAGAAAAAGCGCCAGCATAAAAGCCAAGTCATAACTTGGATGAGATGCCGGCTCTCTTTCTCTCTTCTCAGGTCTGCACTTCCTATGTCTCAGGGGTACAAGGTCCTCCCCGCTACAGAGGACAAGAGTGAGAGACTTGGACTTTGAAATGGTCGTGGCGGAGGGACGAATTGGGGAACAACTAGGTTGATTGTAGGGAGGTACTGGTACAATAAGATAAACTACAATGTAACTAGAATAAGATAGATTGTACACCACTTTGTAACTGTCACCTTAATAAAAAAAAAGGGGCCATAGAAGGTAAGTAGTCATCATCTTTCAATACACGAGAGAGAGAGAGAGAGAGAGAGAGAGTGTTAGAGTTAGGGTGAGAGTGAGTGGTAGGGGCCATAGAAGGTAAGTAGTCATCATCTTTCAATACATGAGAGAGAGAGAGAGTGTGTTAGAGTTAGGGTGAGGGTGAGTGGTAGGGGCCATAGAAGGTAAGTAGTCATCATCTTTCAATACATGAGAGAGAGAGTGTGTTAGAGTTGGGTGAGAGTGAGTGGTAGGGGCCATAGAAGGTAAGTAGTCATCATCTTTCAATACACGAGAGAGAGAGAGAGAGTGTGTTAGAATTAGGGTGAGAGGGAGTGGTAGGGGCCATAGAAGGTAAGTAGTCATCATCTTTCAATACACGAGAGAGAGAGAGAGAGAGAGAGAGTGTTAGAGTTAGGGTGAGAGTGAGTGGTAGGGGCCATAGAAGGTAAGTAGTCATCATCTTTCAATACATGAGAGAGAGAGAGAGTGTGTGTTAGAGTTAGGGTGAGGGTGAGTGGTAGGGGCCATAGAAGGTAAGTAGTCATCATCTTTCAATACATGAGAGAGAGAGAGAGAGTGTGTTAGAGTTAGGGTGAGGGGGAGTGGTAGGGGCCATAGAAGGTAAGTAGTCATCATCTTTCAATACATGAGAGAGAGAGAGAGAGTGTGTTAGAGTTAGGGTGAGAGTGAGTGGTAGGGGCCATAGAAGGTAAGTAGTCATCATCTTTCAATACATGAGAGAGAGAGTGTGTTAGAGTTGGGTGAGAGTGAGTGGTAGGGGCCATAGAAGGTAAGTAGTCATCATCTTTCAATACACGAGAGAGAGAGAGAGAGTGTGTTAGAATTAGGGTGAGAGGGAGTGGTAGGGGCCATAGAAGGTAAGTAGTCATCATCTTTCAATACATGAGAGAGAGAGAGAGAGAGAGTGGGTGTGTTAGAGTTGGGTGAGAGTGAGTGGTAGGGGCCATAGAAGGTAAGTAGTCATCATCTTTCAATACACGAGAGAGAGAGAGAGAGAGTGTGTTAGAATTAGGGTGAGAGGGAGTGGTAGGGGCCATAGACGAGGTGTGCCATGATGTCAGAATCGAACCGGAACTTCTGCCTATGGACGGACAGCGCTTGGCCCACAATACTGCAAATACTTCAAATGAAGCAAGAGTGGACGTAAGTGCTCGAGGTTTTTGGACGAGGGGACAACGGGCTTTTTTCGACATCAGAATCTTCAACCCAAGAGCACAAACATATCGTGAGCGAGGACACAAGGCGGCATACTTGAGAAACGAAAGTGAGAAAAAACGCGCTTATAAAGAAAGAATTTTGAACAGGGATCAAGGAAGCTTTACTCCTCTGGTCTTCTCATCGTCGGGAGGTATGGGACCTTCTGCAAGTGTCTTCTATGCCAGATTAGCTGAACAAATATCGGAGAAAAAGCGCCAGCATAAAAGCCAAGTCATAACTTGGATGAGATGCCGGCTCTCTTTCTCTCTTCTCAGGTCTGCACTCCTATGTCTCAGGGGTACAAGGTCCTCCCCGCTACAGAGGACAAGAGTGAGAGACTTGGACTTTGAAATGGTCGTGGCGGAGGGACGAATTGGGGAACAACTAGGTTGATTGTAGGGAGGTACTGGTACAATAAGATAAACTACAATGTAACTAGAATAAGATAGATTGTACACCACTTTGTAACTGTCACCTTAATAAAAAAAAAGGGGCCATAGAAGGTAAGTAGTCATCATCTTTCAATACACGAGAGAGAGAGAGAGAGAGAGAGTGTTAGAGTTAGGGTGAGGGTGAGTGGTAGGGGCCATAGAAGGTAAGTAGTCATCATCTTTCAATACATGAGAGAGAGAGAGAGAGTTGTGTTAGAGTTAGGGTGAGGGTGAGTGGTAGGGGCCATAGAAGGTAAGTAGTCATCATCTTTCAATACATGAGAGAGAGAGAGAGAGTGTGTTAGAGTTAGGGTGAGGGTGAGTGGTAGGGGCCATAGAAGGTAGTAGTCATCATCTTTCAATACATGAGAGAGAGAGAGAGAGTGTGTTAGAGTTAGGGTGAGGGTGAGTGGTAGGGGCCATAGAAGGTAAGTAGTCATCATCTTTCAATACACGAGAGAGAGAGAGAGAGAGAGAGAGAGTGTTAGAGTTAGGGTGAGGGTGAGTGGTAGGGGCCATAGAAGGTAAGTAGTCATCATCTTTCAATACATGAGAGAGGAGAGAGAGAGTGTGTTAGAGTTAGGGTGAGGGTGAGTGGTAGGGGCCATAGAAGGTAAGTAGTCATCATCTTTCAATACATGAGAGAGAGAGAGAGAGTGTGTTAGAGTTAGGGTGAGGGTGAGTGGTAGGGGCCATAGAAGGTAAGTAGTCATCATCTTTCAATACATGAGAGAGAGAGAGAGAGTGTGTTAGAGTTAGGGTGAGGGTGAGTGGTAGGGGCCATAGAAGGTAAGTAGTCATCATCTTTCAATACACGAGAGAGAGAGAGAGAGAGAGAGTGTTAGAGTTAGGGTGAGGGTGAGTGGTAGGGGCCATAGAAGGTAAGTAGTCATCATCTTTCAATACATGAGAGAGAGAGAGAGAGTGTGTTAGAGTTAGGGTGAGGGTGAGTGGTAGGGGCCATAGAAGGTAAGTAGTCATCATCTTTCAATACATGAGAGAGAGAGAGAGAGTGTGTTAGAGTTAGGGTGAGGGTGAGTGGTAGGGGCCATAGAAGGTAAGTAGTCATCATCTTTCAATACATGAGAGAGAGAGAGAGAGTGTGTTAGAGTTAGGGTGAGGGTGAGTGGTAGGGGCCCATAGAAGGTAAGTAGTCATCATCTTTCAATACATGAGAGAGAGAGTGTGTTAGAGTTAGGGTGAGAGTGAGTGGTAGGGGCCCATAGAAGGTAAGTACTCCTCATCTTTCAATACATGAGAGAGAGAGTGTGTTAGAGTTAGGGTGAGAGTGAGTGGTAGGCGCCATAGAAGGTAAGTAGTCATCATCTTTCAATACATGAGAGAGAGAGAGTGTGTTAGAGTTGGGTGAGAGTGAGTGGTAGGGGCCATAGAAGGTAAGTAGTCATCATCTTTCAATACACGAGAGAGAGAGAGAGAGTGTGTTAGAATTAGGGTGAGAGGGAGTGGTAGGGGCCATAGAAGGTAAGTAGTCATCATCTTTCAATACATGAGAGAGAGAGAGAGAGAGAGTGTGTGTGTTAGAGTTGGGTGAGAGTGAGTGGTAGGGGCCATAGAAGGTAAGTAGTCATCATCTTTCAATACACGAGAGAGAGAGAGAGAGAGAGTGTGTTAGAATTAGGGTGAGAGGGAGTGGTAGGGGCCATAGAAGGTAAGTAGTCATCATCTTTCAATACACGAGAGAGAGAGAGAGAGAGAGAGTTAGAGTTGGGTGAGAGTGAGAGTGAGTGGTAGGGGCCATAGAAGGTAAGTAGTCATCCTCTTTCAATACATGAGAGTGAGTGAGTTTGGTAGTGGTCATAGAAGGCAAGTTGTTGTCATATTTCCAAGAGAGAGAGAGTGAGAGTGTTCACAGAAGTGCGTGATAGTGATGATAGCAAAGTGAGAGAGATCATAGGTATATACGTAGAAATGATTATAGGAGTGTGTGTGAGAGGGGTCATATATATGTGTGAGTATTATAGGAGTGTGTGTGAGAGGGATCATATATGTGTGTGAGTATTATAGGAGTGTGTGTGAGAGGGGTCATATATGTGTGTGTGAGTATTATAGGAGTGTGTGTGAGAGGGGTCATATATGTGTGAGTATTATAGGAGTGTGTGTGAGAGGGGTCATATATGTGTGTGAGTATTATAGGAGTGTGTGTGAGAGGGGTCATATATGTGTGAGTATTATAGGAGTGTGTGTGAGAGGGGTCATATATGTGTGTGAGTATTATAGGAGTGTGTGTGAGAGGGGTCATATATGTGTGAGTATTATAGGAGTGTGTGTGAGAGGGGTCATATATGTGTGAGTATTATAGGAGTGTGTGTGAGAGGGGTCATATATGTGTGTGAGTATTATAGGAGTGTGTGTGAGAGGGGTCATATATGTGTGAGTATTAGGGGTGCATGTTGTGATGGAAGGAGGATTCGAGTGATAGTAAAAGTGGATTAAAAAGTTATATGACATTGTATCGACACACTGTATGTGTTCTTGGTAAATGGATAGCATATGGGAATGTGATATCACTTGGGCTATAATGGCTTAGAACTTTAATACGAGTCTAAATGATGCTAACCAATTTGAATCCCCGAAGTAAATCGGTGTGAAATATGAACACTTGCAATCGGTGTGAAATATGAACACTTGCAATCGTGAAAGGAAACTCATCGTACCCCCTCCAAAACTTAAGGGGGTAGTACTCGCTTTTTATGGACCCCCTTCTCCCTCATGTTTGGCATATTAGTTTTGAGGTTTTAAGATTTTCGTGCCGTTAGTTTGTCGAATTTAAGACCTTTCACCCCATTTCTTCCTCAATGTTAAGACCTTTCGTGCCATTTAGGTGCCGATTTTTTCCTGGCGAGCTATAGCAAGCCTGTAATTTTAGAAGGAGCCGGCCTTCGGCCGGAAAATGTTTCTACTGAAAAATGTACACAGTTATCTTGAAAGGGGGTCTAATGGGTGCTATTTTAAGCTTGATGGAGGTCTAGCGAGGAAACTCAAACATAAATAAATTAATAAATATATAGACCAAAAACCAAGCACTATCCCCTTAAGAGTTTCTGTGGTGATCTTACGCACTGTCTGGCCTAGAGGCACTGCAGAATGGTGAGGTACAGATACTGTATATACTGTACATTGTGCTTCTAGAAATAACTATTAATCCAAAATGATGTGCATGTCAGTTTGTATAATGCGACTACTTTGGAAGTTGATAATAACAATATTGTAGTAGTCTTTCTCACTATCTATCTATCTATCTATCTTATAACAACGATATTATAGGAGTCTTTCTCACTATCTATCTATCTATCTATCTATCTATTGCCAGACACCCTAATTCCTAACGGGGTGGCCACCTTTACTTAAATGTAAAGAATTATTTATGCTACGTGTTTTATGAAGTCGTGGCAAAAACTATACCAAATTACCTCTCTTCAAATGTAACTTCAAAGTGCAACGAATCTTCTGAGCCCCAAACAAAGCAGCCCACTTCCCAACAATGGCCTCTCTTCCTTTTATCGTGTTAGACGGCTGGGTTGTTAGCTCGGTTAAGGGGAGACTGGCCGTTTGTTTGGTCTATTAATTCATTTATTTATATATTTTTTTTAGTTTCCTCCCTAGACCTCCATCAAGTTTAGAAAAACACCCCCTTGACCCCCCTTCAAGATTAATTTGTACATTTTTCGGTAGAAAAATCCCGGCCGAAGGCCGGTTCCTCTGCTGGTTATTATCCTCCGAGCTAAAAGTAAACAATAAACTGACATTAGTTATTATTCTGTATCACACACACACACACACACACACACACACACACACACACATGTATGGACTAACAGCTGACCTATGATAGAAAAGGCTTCAGATTAGCCCTAATGGTGTGAAGTAACATAGATTAGATACGCAATAAGGGAAATAATATGTTGAACTAGGTATGTTATGGTGTGGGGATATTCTATGTAATAATATGGGGGGAGGTAGTTTTTTTTCTGGACCCCCTTCTCCCTCTTGCATAGCACCATTAGTTTTGAAATTTTAAGACGTTTGCCCCATTAGTTTGTTGATTTTATGGCCTTGCGTCCCATTTCGTTATCAATATCAAGACCTGTCCTGCCATTTAGGTGTTGATTTTTTTCCTGGCGAGCGATAGCGAGCCTGTAAATTTGGAGTAAACTGGCCTTCGGCCTGGAAATTTTTTCTACCGACAAATTTACAAATTTACCTCGAAGAATATTACCTTGAGGATAATTTATTAAGCTTGATGGAGGTCTCAGGAGGAAACTAAAACAATAATTAATATATAATTAAGTAAACTAATTAATAAACCCTACCCCCTTAAGGCTCCTCTTCCTCCAACTTTTCCCTCCTCAGCCCCCCGTAATATAATAGCGAAGTGGCTACGGGACACCACCAGGGGTGTCACGCAGCCCAGCCAGTGAGGCTGGGCTACTGGCTGGGCTACGTGACACTACCAGTGGTGTCTCGCAGCCCAGCCACACTGGGTAGGCTACGGGACACCACCACAAGTGTTCCACGTATACAAAGCTTGATTTTATAGCTAAATTTGTTCATATCATATTTCCACCTACCTTTTTCTTAGTTTAAACACGCGCCCTTTGATCCTACCAGGTTACCGCACAAAAAAGTCTTTGTAAATCGTTGTTATACCCCTCACACGTCTTCTCCTCCAAGCTTGGGAAATTGAGATTCTTCAGTGTGTGTGTGTGTGTGTGTGTGTGTCTATCTAATTGTATTTTGAAGCTCTCTATCGTTCTTGATCGCACTATGGCGCTAGGTAGCCTATTCCACAGGTATATACAACTCTTACCAAACCAGTATTTGCCTATATTTCTTGAAACGAAATGTATCCCATTTGAAACCATTTGTTTGAGTTTTCTCGCTATCGCTGAGCTTCAGTACATCTTTCATATCCCCTGTATTTAGCCTATCTCACTTACCCACTTGAACACCTCTATCATATCTATCATATCATATATAACTCTGCGTCTTTCTAACGAATGTAAGCCTAGCTTCTTCAACCTGTCTTCATATGGAAGATTTCTAATATTACAGATTATTTTTTGTCATTCTTAGTTGTACTCTCTCCAAGGAATCTATGTTCATTCTGGTATAGGGACTCCAATTTTGAACAGCATAATCCATATGTAGCCTCACTAACGCTAGATAACATTTCAAGATTACGTCTGCTGTTCTGTTACTCACATTTCTAGATATATATCCAAGAACTCTATTTGCCTTATTTCGAACAGTGATGCATTGATTTCTTGGTTTCAAATCACAGTTGACGATGATTCTCAAGTCTTTTTCATTATTTGAGTTAGTTATATCCACGTTATCGAAATTGTATCCTGCATTTGCTATCGATTTACTCAATTTTATTACACTGCATGCATTTACCTACATTGAACTTCATCTGCCAGTTTACTACCAATTTGTGTAATATGTCTAAATCTAATTGGAGTGTTCCCATTTTAGTGTCATCTGTAAATTTACTGATTTTGCTAGTTATTAGTACATCAAGGTTGAACATAAGAACATAAGAAAATGGGAGTCTGCAAAGAGCCGATCGGCCCAACCCCAATTACAAGGCCCAATTATAGGCCCAATTCACTAACACCTTGAGTACTGCCCCCACCAAAATGGTCAGGGATTAACACAAGATTACGGGGGTCTGCTGAGCGCCGATTGGCCCACACCTGGTAGATCCCCCTCACACCCAACTCATCTCGTCCATATGCCTATCTAATTTTATCTTAAAGCTCCCTATCGTTCTTGATCCCACTATATCACTTGGTAGCCTATTCCACCCATCTACAACTCTGTTACCAAACCAATATTTGCCTATATTTTTTCTGAAACGAAATGTATCTAATTTGAAACCATTTGTACGAGTTCTTTCGCTATCACTGAGCTTTAGTACATTTTTCATGTCCCCTTTATTAATCCCACTAACCCACTTGAATACCTCTATCATATCCCCTCTAACTCTGCGTCTCTCTAGCGAATGTAAGCCTAATTCCTTTTACCTTTCTTCATACGGAAAATTTATAATATTATGGATCATTTTTGTCATTCTACGTTGTACTCTCTCCAATTAATCTATGTCCATTCTGTAATAAGAACACCAAAATTGAACAGCATAATCCATATGGGGTCTCACTAATGACAAGTAAAGTTTTAAGATAACATCAGCAGTTCTGTTACTCACACTCCTATATATGAACCCGAGAATCCTGTTTGCCTTGTTACGAACGCTTATACACTGTTTTCTAGGCTTCAAATCATTGCTAACAAACACACCTAGATCTTTCTCACAGTCTGAGTTTTCTAATTCCATATTAGCTAGTTTATATTTAACATTTGTATGCATCTTCCCTATCTTTAATACTTTGCATGTGTCAATGTTAAACTTCATCTGCCAATTTACTGACCATTCTTGTAAGGTATCTACAGTAGATCCCTTTGTAGACACTCTATATCGCTATCTGAATCAATTTTTCTCCTCATTTTGATATCGTCTGCAACTTTACTTATCCTACTATTTATATCTAAATCAAGGTCATTTATGTATATAATAAACAACAGAGGACCTAATACAGATCCCTGGGGGACACCACTTTTGACTGCTCCCCATTCTGACTTGGTGCCATTTATGCTGACTCTCTGCTTCCTACCAATTAGCCATGACCTAATCCATCCTAACAACGCCCCACCTATTCCATGTGCCTCAACCTTTCTCATCAATCTCTCATGAGGGACTCTGTCGAAAGCTTTACTGAAATCTAAATATATAATATCATATGACTTGTCATTATCTACTGCTTCATATACCTCTGAGAAAAACTAAGCAAATTAGTAAGGCAAGATCGTCCCTGAGTAAATCCATGCTGAGAAGAATTGATTAAGTAAAATGTTTCTAAGTGGTTTCTCATTTTCCTAGCAATAATTGACTCTAGTAGCTTTCCTATGATTGAAGTGAGACTAATGGGACGGTAATGTTAATATATACTGTATATATATATATATATATATATATATATATATATATATATATATATATATATATATATATATATATATATATATATATATATATATATATATAGACAAAGTTGAAAGGAAGGCCTTTCCTATCATTAACTCCCGTCCACTCACCAACTCTTCTGCAATCTATCTCTCTCTCCGCCGCAATGTTGCATCTCTCTCGCTATTCTATCGCTACTATAATAATCAGTGTTCCTCAGAGCTTTCCCAGTGTATACCACCTCCTTTACGTAGGGCACGTGGTACCCGTCTTGCAACTCAATCCCACCCCTACTCTGTGCAACTCTCCAACCCGAAAGTGAAACGTTGCTCTCAAACTTTCTTCTACTCAACAGCTGAGCTCTGGAACTCTCTCCCAGAATCAGTCTTTCGCTCTTCCTATGACTTAAATTGCTTCAAACTCAGAGTGTCCAGGTATTTTGGCTCGAACGTCCCTTGATTTTGGCCCTGTCACTCTTTCAAAAAAGGAGAGAGAGAGAGAGAGAGAGAGTCCAGACCATAAGATAATTATGCTGGCAGGTACAATTAACAAGTAGGTGTTCATTTTCTGGATTACGGTACCTGCATTATCTTGAGATCGTAAGGTAAAGGGTCCACGTACGCTGGTATCCAGAGGTTGGTCAGCGGGTTTTGTTGGCAACCTTCTTCGGCCGCACTCACATGGTAGCAATATAAATGTTTTATAATGCTATAGATTTACCAATTACAATCCCTATCCTAAATTAACCAAACATCACATTTGGATGCCAATAATCACCAGACAATATATGCATCATCAATTGAGAAATTTTACCTATTATCTTCTATGTTGATTCACTATATAAACACACACAAACTCATGCAAATTCACATTTTCACGCACAAAATCATTCTGGAACACATATTCGTATTCCTAACCACAATGTCATTAACTCGCATTGCGTGTATTCACCTTGACGAACAAGTTCGGTGATTTATATTCATATATCTACACACACACACACACTTTTAGATTACCACTTGACAACGCACATATATTCGAACATACATTCACAACTACACACTCGCGTTCACATTTAACGGGTAAAATTTGTAGAGCTACGACGCAAAGCCAAAAAGTTAATTAAGCAAAGTAAAAAGACCTTAGAGTTACATATTGCGAATCAAAGTAAAACAAACCCGAAAGAATTCTATAGTTATATCAGAAAGAAAAAAGTAGTTACTTCAACTGTTGGACCGTTAGTCGATGAAAAAGGAGAATACACCAAAGACGAAGTACAAATGAGTAATGCCCTCAATACCTTCTTTGCATCAGTTTTTACAACAGAAGACCTCAGTGATATCCCTACACCATCGTCGATTCAGATTGATAATTCAGATGTTCTAAGCAATATCACCGTTACAGAGAGAGAAGTATTGAATTGTTTAGATAAACTCAAGGTAAATAAAACGCCAGGACCTGATACAATCTCGCCTAGAGTTCTAAAGGAAGCTAAGAATGAGCTCTCCAAACCACTGACATTACTATTCAATAAATCCTTGCAGTCTGGAACTATGCCTGATCAGTGGAAGCTAGCCAACGTAACACCGATATTCAAAAAAGGCAGCAAATCCCTACCCAGTAACTATCGTCCAATTAGCTTAACCTCAGTTGTATGTAAAATGCTAGAAACGGTCATACGAGACAGACTCGTAAATCACTTGGAGGAAAATAACATACTTAAAGATACTCAACACGGCTTTCGTAAAAAACGTTCCTGTTTAACAAACCTCTTAGACTTCTTCCACGATATCCTCAACCTCTACGATGAGAGTAAAGCTGTAGATATTATATACCTTGATTTTCAAAAGGCCTTTGACAAAGTTCCCCACAAACGTTTACTGCTAAAACTAAAAGCGCATGGAATAAAAGACGGTGTGTTGAAATGGATAGAAAATTGGCTCAGCAACAGAAAGCAAAGGGTAGTCATAAACGGTAAGGCATCTAAATGGACCAATGTAAGTAGTGGGGTACCCCAGGGATCGGTACTAGGACCAATTCTCTTTCTAATTTACATCAACGACATAGATGAGGGTCTCACCTGCACAATCTCAAAATTTGCTGACGATACAAAAATTGCAAATAGCGTACTCTCAAAAGAACAAGTTGACGATATGCAACACAATCTAGATAAATTGTCATGTTGGGCCCAAATTTGGCAAATGAGTTTCAATGCGGATAAATGTAAAGTACTACATGTCGGATACCTAAATGAGAAAGCAAACTATTCGATGAATGGCACTCAGCTTAAGAATGTAAACAGAGAAACTGATCTGGGAGTAACAATATCGAGTAACCTAAAACCGAGTCAACAATGTTCAGAAGTTGTTAAGAAGGCAAACAAAATAATTGGCTTTATAGGCAGGTCATTTGAGCATAAATCCAAAGAAGTTATCCTAACCCTTTACAATTCCTTAGTCCGCCCTCTTCTGGAATACTGCGTTCAATCCTGGTGCCCTTATTACCAAAAAGATATAAACAAGCTAGAACGAGTTCAACGTAGAGTTACCAAAATGATACCTAGCCTAAAGAACAAACCATACGAAGAGCGTCTTAGAGAATTAAATCTATTTCCTTTAACCCAGCGCAGATTAAGAGGCGACTTAATTCAAGTGTTCAAAATCATCAAAGGCATCGACAATATGAACTGTAGTAAGTACTTCACTATCGACCAATCTAATTACACGCGGGGAAACGGTTGCAAAATTATTGGTAAATCTTTTAACTCGCACGAATCTAAGAATTTCTTCTTCAATCGAGTTGTCAACTTGTGGAATGGGCTTCCCCGAGACGTTATAGACTGCAGCACCGTTGATTCATTTAAATTCCGCCTAGACAAATATCTCGCATCAAACCCGCGACTGACTGCGTTTGTAAATGAATAACTTTATCCTCCCCTCAGTTACTAACCCATATGTCCCCTACTAACTTCCTAGTCCTGCCACGTTAGTGGCAGGGCAGTAGTTCCCTTTCCAATGTTCCCTTACCCACTCTAAACCACTGTTTGGACACTTGATCCTCAGTGTTTTGGAGGACAAGCAACCTAGAAGGGTCACTAGATCTGTTGTTGCTTGATTTCCTTTGTACTCCTTTGTACTCCTTTGTACATTTCCAATCAGAATACACACGCACACACATTGATATTCCCTCCCACAATCATACCCACACGCTAATGTTCTTTCAGAACCACACGCACAAATACATATTCGCATTCCTAATCACAAACACAAGCACACATTCACAAAGACAAGTCATGTGAATGATTCTCTCTCTCTCTCTATCACACACACACACACACACACACACACACTCTCACACACACACACATATTGTACATTCATTATTAATTTTGTACATCCATTATACAAACACATATTTCCACTCACAAACGTACAGACTTTATGCTCGTACATGCACATTCCTACTCGTGCACGCAAGCTTGCACTGCCCCCCCCCCCCCCCCCTACCTAGCACCATTGTGGGATCAAGAACGATAGAGAGTTTCAAAATACAATTAGATAAACATATGAACGAGATGGGTTGGGTGTGAGAGGGATCTGCCTTGTGTGGGCCAATCGACTTTCTGCGGACTCCCATATGTTCTTATAAGATGGATATGTAAGACGAACAATATACACACACATATAACGGCTATATTATAACGCCTAGTTAGATGTATAAATAGGTATGTGTGAGTGTGTGTGGCGTAGGGAGTTGAGTGTGGAATAGGTCTGTATATACAACAAGTAGGATTATAATTTAATAAAGTCCAACGTTTTTAATGATAATATAAATAATAATCCAAAGAATTTTGATTCAACAGTCTAATTGGCTGAATTATATGGCGATAAATACGAAAACACTTGTGGTGGTGTCCCGTAGCCTACCCCGTGTGGCTGGGCTGCGAGACACCACTGGTAGTGTCACGCAGCCCACCCAGCCAGTGAGGCTGGGCTACGGGACACCACCAGTGGTGTCCCGTAGCCCAGCCTCACTGGCTGGGCTACGTGACACCCCTGGTGGTGTCCCGTAGCCACTTCGATATAATACAGCGAAAAACGCACTCCAGAAGCCCCAGCACTCTTCTATTTGCACATAATACCGCGATAAACAAATAATGCGCCATTGTTTTGTCTGCAAGTACCCAGTTTTCTGCTTGATGACTACCTCTTTTTCTCAGAATTAACAACTAGTCTGTTTGTCTTTATTTCTCTGTTTCTTTGTTTTTGTTTCTTTGGTTTCTTTCTTTGTTTGCTAGCGACCGTAAACAACCTTGTCCTCATGTGTATTACTTGCCTATTACGAACATTTTGAAGAAGCGAAAATTGCTGTTAATTGCGAACATTTGCAGAGACGTGATTCTTAATTATATCATTAAGTATGGAACAAATTTGCTGCTAATTGTTACATTTTTCCGGCAGGTGAAAATAAGAATTATAATGACACCAGTACCAGAGAATTTCCGGAATGTTTTTGGTAGCAATTCTATTTTGGAAGGGTTTTTATGATTGTGTTATACCATTTCAACCCTTTAAACACTCTACAATTATATTATGCTCGCATTAACTGCCATTCTGGTCCGTTAATTCTACATTTAATTTCAGCCGCCTAGTATACTGTAACATAAGTGTTCTTTTATGCAACGTAGACTTGCCAATTGCTGAGCCAAAGCATATTGCAAGTTGTTGTTATTGTTTTAGGGATATACGCACTTGTTGGGCTGAGATTTGACATGCATATAACTAGAGGATATTCACTAACACCGGTTGTGGAGTAAGGGAATTGGATATGCTTCATAACCTTTCGAAACAAATTTAATGTCACTTTGGTTCATGTGTTTTGCATTCAATTCGTTTGTTACAAAATCAAACAACTACCACCAGTTAGATTATACAATATGAGTACTTGAGTAGTTCTCACATTTTATCATAATGATTTGAGGTTATCTGAACTAAGATGTCGTCTGATTGAAAAGGTTAACAGCGAACGTGTGTCGCAGCCATAATGCTGAATATCCAATGTAATTTCCAAACGTAGGACATTGTAAGTAAATGTGCAATCGTTCCCATCAATGACACTCTCCCGGCTGTCCCACGTGACTGATTACATACTATTGTCTTTCCTGTATACATGGAGGTGACAGGCAGCACAGGCATAAGTGTAGCCAGACCTTGAGAAGTCTTGGTCAATATTCAAATGGACCAGGTGTTAAGGGGGGGTGACCTGCTTTTTGTATCTCCTTTTTTCTCTTTCTCTGGCTTGTATCCATTTGGTTCCATACAGTTTTAAGACGCTTATCCCCATCCAGGTGTCGATTTCTTCCTGGCGAGCGATAGCGAGCCAGCATTGTATGAAGAAATCCGGTTTTGCCGGAGACATTTTTCTATCGAAAAATGTAAAAATTTAGCCTGTTGTCAAAAATATGTTGTTGTTGTTGTTGTTCCCGTTCCCCAAGCTGCCTGGCCGAACAGCCCCAAGGCCCCGAGCAATTCCAAGGCCATAACCGAGCGCCCCCACAGAACCCTCCCTGCCGACCACAATAAAGCCTGGGTGACCGAAGCCACTCCATGGCGGAGAGCTGAGGAGGGTGCGGAAAACCCCGGGAAACCAAAGCCCCACCCAGGGCCCTGTGCCCCTCAGCAATTATGAAGAGAAAGTTGAGGGGCAAGGGAAAAATGTGACGCTTTGGCTTCCAATCTTGGTAGATTGGGAGGTTAATCCACGGAAGAGACGCCGTCACTTGAGATCTAGAACATATATAAGTTAAGGAACAGTCAGAGTAAGCTATGGGTATGGCAGAGATTGCTCAGCTCTCACTCTGATAGACCATCCCATCACCACATGACTAGAACCCAATCCTTTCAGCATCAGCTAGGAAAGGCCCTAGAAAGCCGGCTTTGGCGGGGGTATAGCTCCCCTATTTCAACCCCTTTCGGGGTTGGGCACCCGCCTATCAAAAATATGTTAAATAAATTTGTTGGCTCGCTACTGCTCACCAGGAAGAAATCGACACCTGAATGGGGATAAACGTCTTAAAACGGTAGGCTGCATGGGGCCGAATGGATACAAGCCAGAGAAAGGAAGAAAAGGAGAAAAAAAGCAGGTGACCCCCCCTTTAACGATGTAACCAATGCCCACTTGGATAATGTCACTTGTGCTTTGCACAATCGAACGATCATTGCTTTGTGTTCATTGTAGCCTTTGCAAGCACAATGAAAAAAGATGATTGTTTTTTTTGTTTTTGTTTTTATGTTAGAGGTGAATGTGGTTAACGCCAGGGTTATTGTATCTGGGGAAGAAACTGTTTGTTGACATGAACAATTTTGATGACTGGAGTTGGCGACATATATTTGTATGGCGAAGTTCCTTCTTGATGACTTCTGACGATAATTTTAGATGACTGGTGGTGAAAACTATGATGACTAGATTCGAAAAGTTAGTGAAGACATTTGTGTCACTGTTTAGCTTATACATTATATAACACACACACACGTAACATAACACTTATAATAACAACATAAACTCTGGCTGCAATAAGTAGCCAACACACACACACACACACACACACACACACACAAACAAACATACCCACAACCCCCTCCTCCAAGCCTCTTCCTATGCCTCCTCCCCCCTCACCCCCTTCCACACACACACACACACCCACAACCCCCTCCTCTAAGCCCCTTCCTATGCCTCCCTCCCCCCCTCACCCCCTTCCACACACACACACACACACACACGAGCAGACAGCAATGACGAGAACACTACCAGCAAAAAAAGGCCGTAATGAGAGGGCAGCAACAATGGGATGAGGACGAGGGAGACGAAGAGATTGGGGAGCGAGGACAAGGACACAGTGACGAGGACAGGTAAAAAACGAGGACAACGAGGACAGGTAAAATAACTAAGGGGGGATGGGCGTGTTTATTTGCTTACAGTATATATTTGTTTTTGTAATCATTTAGTTTAGTTTTCTCCCTAGACTTCCATCAAGGATTACCAAAAAAAAATAAAAAATAAACCCCCCCCCTAAAACCCCCCTGTAAGATAAATTTGTACATTTTTCGATATAAAAATATCCTGGCCGAAGGCCGGTTCCTCTTAAATTACAGGCACGCTATCGCTCTCCAGGAAAAAATCGATACCTAAATGGCACAAAAGGTCTTAAAATTGACAACGAAAGGGGGTGAAAGGTCTTAAAATCGCTAAACTAATGGGTCGGACGTCTTAACATTTCAAAGCTAATGGGGATGGGGACAAACATGAGGGAGAAGGGGGTCCAGAAAAAAAAATCCCCCTTTAAGCCGGTCGACTCACACGAGCGGTGGATGTATCGGAGTCATAGTAGCCGAGTAAAAAAACAAAAACTGAGATTAAGGCGAGTTTAGTATTAAATCATGTTCTCGTACGGTGGCGCTAATAAGTCATGTCTCAGTTGTCATTACGTTTGGCTCGTTCTGTGCTGTATTAATGATTGTCAGATGTTGAATAGGGTGGGTAAGTGTAGGAACATGTTTGTATATCTCACTCAAAAAGAAGAAATCGTGTGTGCCGATACCCATTATTGATCAAAACATAATTGGTGCCGAGACATCACTTATTAGGCCGACTGTACATGATGACTGTATAATTGTATCTTACAACTCCTAATGATGTACAGTTTAAGTTAGTATAAGGATGCACAGCAAAACTAATCATAATAATATGGTAACCTGTACCAGATGCAATGCTCCGATTCTCTCTCTCTCTCTCTCTCTCTCTCTCTCTCTCTCTCTCTCTCTCTCTCTCTCTCTCTCTCTCTCTCTCTCTCTCTCTCTCTCTCTCTCTCTCTCCTTCTTCTTCTTCTTTTTCTTTTTCTTTGTCTTTATCTTTATCTTCTTCTTCCTTTCTTTTTCTTTTTCTTCTTCTTCTTCTACTGTTTCTGCTTCTTCTTCTTCTTCTTCTTCTTCTTCTTCTTCTTCTTCTTCTGTTTCTGTTTCTGTTTCTGTTTCTTTTTCTTTTTCTTTTTCTTTTTCTTCTTCTTCTCACTCTCTATATGATGGTAGGGACTGCGGACTATAATAAGTGACGGTGATCTGTGAAGCCTGTTGCCCGGCCCTCTATCATTACCCAAGGGCTTCCTCCTCTCCAGAACCCCTTTGGGTACCACCGAGTCCATTTTATGCAGTCCAGTTCTGATCATTCAAGCTATCCTTACCTAACCTACCCGAGTTTATATTATTCTAGACCGACCTATATTAAAATCTACCCTAGCCCAACCTACAGTATATCAACATTTACCCTAGCCTGACATATATTGATATCCATGTAACAGATATATAACATTTACCAATGTTTTTTGTATTGTATGTATGTGGAGAGTCAATCAGGGGAAAGCACAGTGGAGCCATATGTACAGTTGCCCACGTGGATTAGTACCCATTACGTGATTGTATGTTTAGAAGTAAACATTTTATGATTGCCTTTTTTCATATTGTTTATGTGTATGAAGGAGACAAAACGCAAAGCTGCCTTAACAAGTGTCCCTCGCAAAGTTAGAAGGAGTGATAAATATCCAAATTCAAGGTACTTTAGAGTTAATATGTCTGGACACAATGTATTATTTAACCAATTAATTGATAATAAAAATAGACTACTACATAATATAACACGCCCTTAATATAATAATGTTAACTTTCCTTTCATACAAAAAAAACCCACACAGAATGCACAAAACTCTTCTGAGCAACTGTACGATTGGCCAGAAGTAGGGTGCGTATTACAATCTCATGAATGAGCCTATACCCGCTCACCCAGACATTTCAATAATAAAGGCACCCGTGTCGTATTATCAACCTCTTGAATCATGATGGTGGGTCGTGTACTTCTCCCGTGTTCCCTCATCCTTTCTCATTCTTCTTCATTATTTATACTTTTCCTACGTCGCGAAATGGATAGCCCTCGCCTCATTGTTTAGTTCAGTTCAGTTGAGGTTCGGGAAGTAAGATGCCTTACTATCGGCACTTCCCTGAGAGTTTATGATTGTGCATCTTGTTTTTCTTCTTATTGGTGTTGGTCTTGATTGAGAGACAAAGATGGCTTGGGAATAGGATGAAGGAAGATGATTGACTTGCACCCGTCAATCACTGCATAATATCACCTGTTAAGTGTCGCCCACCACTATTTATTTACATCTTATTACCTGTGCACACCTGGACAGAAACAATAAACACGCTTCACCTGATCCTCCTCACTATGCTTATACTCTTTTTATTTTCAGCTGACGATGAATTGAATCCCTTAGCAGCTAATATCCCGATATTGAATGGAAAACTATGAATCTGCTATGTCTCTGCATTATATCAACACCAAGTTTATATAATTAGCACCATATTTCACAAAATCTTCAAAATAACCAAGAAATGTTGATGGGAAATTTGCAGTTTACCGCCAGTTGAAATTAAACACAGTATAGTTCTCTAGCGTGTAAACCTGTATCACACGTGTTCTTTGTTCCCTCAAATTGTATTGACAACTGTGCTCTAGTAGCTTGTTTATTATTGTTTTAAGCATTTATGGCACCTAAATTCTGCTACTCTCAGTCTAGTTTCCAATACCATTGTCAAATATATATATATATATATATATATATATATATAAAAGTAGTTAACGTATCACAATTGTACGTGAATTTGGCTAGATAAACTATCAATCAATCAAGTAGGTCAAAATATATTACCGGAAATATGTTGGCCATCAAGATTGGAGTATAAAATCTCTCGTGTGATACTGGCTTTGTTTTACAGCGCTGACTAGGCTATTCTTGTGCACAGACAGGGAGGGAGGAACCAAGATAATGTAACTCGGCTTTAGTGGTTGGGGTGGGTGAAATAGTTAATTTTATACAATGCTTTTTTCTCGTTCTCGTTAAATTCTTTAAATATGAGGACAGTTTAAGACTTCTCTTCCTGCTATTATCTGACAATTATATTCAGCTAGTGAATGACCTATTGTTGCAAAAGATTCAAGAGCTGGGTCCTAAATTAATTAGCTGCGAAAGAGCCCTCCTCAATACTAACTAAAGTAGTATGTTCATAATCTGGGAGAAAACCATACTAATTTGCACCAAGTCGCCTGTTGGTACTTAGAATTAACATAAAAACCCGTCCTCTCTACGATGAAAAGGGTGCCAATTCGCATGTCAGAGACCCGATCTGAGGCCCCTCCAATGTTTGTATTGCCGGTCAGAGCCTCCCAAGGGGCGGTAGATATGAGCGTCTGAGTCTCTTAAAGGGAGATGGGCTATTTTGTTTTATTATTAATTCAGTTATTAATATCATTTTTAGTGTCCTCGCTAGACCTCCATCAAACTTTAAAAAAACACCCCCTAGATATATTTGTACATTTTTCGGTAGAAAAAAAATCCGGCCAAAGGCCGGTTCCTCTTAAATTTATAGGCTCACTATTGCTCGCCAGGAAAAAAATGACACCTAAATGGCACGAAAGCTCTTAAAATTGACAACGAAATGGGTCGAAAGGTGTTAAAATTGTCAAACTGATGGGCCGACCGTTATAAATCTCGAGCCTAATGGGCCTAAACACGAGGGAGAAAGTGGCTAAATACGAGGGAGAAAGTGGTCCAGAAAACCGGCCTATCTCCCCTTAAACCAGGGCACAAGGCTGCAATATCACTCCAGCAGGGTACTTAAATTACTATATTATCTGCGAGAGGGGCTTTATACTCTAAATAAAATCGTCTGGGGTTAGCTAGCATAGTACTAGTTTGTAGAGGCCTTCATAAGGTGGGTAAATTGTACTTGTTTGTAGAGGCCTTCATAATGTGAGTAAATTGTACTTGTTTGTAGATGCCTTCATAATGTGGGTAAATTGTACTTGTTTGTAGAGGCCTTCATAATGTGGGTAAATTGTACTTGTTTGTAGAGGCCTTCATAATGTGAGTAAATTGTACTTGTTTGTAGAGGCCTTCATAATGTGAATAAATTGTTCTTGTTTGTAGAGGCCTTCATAATGTGAGTAAATTGTTCTTGTTTGTATAGGCCTTCATAATGCGAGTAAATTGTTCTTGTTTGAAGAGGCCTTCATAATGTGAGTAAATTGGTATGACAGTAGCTAAAATAAACATAATAACCCGTCATCTCTCCGAAAAGGGTACCACTTCCCCAATCTAAGCCCCGATCCGAGGCCCCTCCCATGTTTGCCTTGCCGCTGTAATTCCCCGGCCGGAGCCTCCCAAGTGACGGTAGATATGAGTGTGTGTGTGTGTGTGTGTGTGTGTGTGTGTGTGTGTGAGTGTGAGTGTGTTTGAGTGAGTGAGAGAGTGAGTATGTGTGTGTGTTTGTCTGTTGGGTCGGCACCAGGGTTAAGGGGAGATGGGCTGTTTTTCTGGTCCCAATTCTTTTGCTCCAATAGTTTTCAGATTATAAAACGTGCTGCCCATTAGTTTGGCAATTTTTAGACCTTGCGTCCCACTTCTTTGTCAATATTAAGACTTTTCGTGTCATTTAGGTGTCGATTTTTTCCTGGCGAGCGATAGCTAGCCTGTAATTTAAGAGAAACCGGCCTTCGGTCGGGCATTTTTCTATCAAAACATTTACAAATTTATCTTGAATATTTTTATCTTGTCTTGGGCGGGTGCTTTTTTTTAGCTTGATGGAGATCTAGGGAAGAAACTAATAAAATAATATATACTGTAGATACATACATGAGCAAATAAACACGTCCTTCCCCCTCAACCCCTTCTGTACCGCAGACGTCTGCTTCATTTTATTCTAGCTATGTTTAAACGATTTTGTGCCGTTTAAGAAGGATCTGTGGTAGTGAAAAGGGTTAAGGGAGACAGTTCGAAGCCTGTTTATTGCTAGAGGACCTTCTAAAACTGAATACAATCGTCTAATAGTAACCAGAATATAGTTAAAAGGACGTTTCTGGTACTGAACGGGTTAAGAGAATACATCCTCTGGACCCTGGCCGGGACACTGGTTGTAATACCACGACATCGCCCCGACTTACGGTTTTATTTTGTGCGGTCCATTTCTGATCTTTCGAAGAAGGAAAGGAAAAAGGACAACAAATACAAAAAAATCCTCCGGGTATAGCATATGTTTGTATAGAGCCCTTGATAGGAGTGAGAGGGCTATAATACCCCTCCACCGCCCGGCCTGCACACCTCTCATCACAACGAAGAAGAAGAAGAAGAAACATCCAATCAGTATTGCCAATTTAGCTACTTGCCCGCTAGATCTGGGGGTATAAACTTCGATCTAGAGACAATTTTTTACATCTAGCGACATCAATTCTAGCGATATTCTGGAGATTTGAGCCATTGTAAGGGATATTCTAGAGATTGTGGCATTACTCTAGCGATTTTATGGAGATTTGAGCCATTGTAAGGGATATTCTAGAGATTGTGGCATTACTCTAGCGATTTTCGGCATTTACAGTATTTACGATCTAGCGGACTTGATTTGGTAACCCTGCCTCCAATGACCTGCCGACAGTCCTCAATTTCGGATCGTTGCGGTTTGCCAATCATAGTCCTGTATTTTGTTGCCTCCGTCTGGAACCGCCAAGAGACTTATTACCGCTCGTGTCACTCTTATTGTTGTTGTGTTGTTGTTAGTCATCGTTTTTTTTTTTTTTTTTTTCTTCTTCTTCTTCTTCTTGGATTGGATCAGCCGAAAGAGTTGTCAAGGGGGAGAGACACTAGGAAGGAGTAGAGTTTGGAGTAACTGGGTGATTAATAGCGTTCGACGTAGGCCTTCGCTGCAGTGCAACGCGTGTTTCTTTTTCTTTTTTCGTTCTGTGTTTCTTCTTTTATCTCACTCTATTGTTTTCCCATTTTGCATAGCTTTTTTCCCTTGGTGTGTTTTTATTAGTATCCTTGACACATATTTTAATGATTCGTTTGGTGTAGGCATATGTCACGTAGTACTTACTGTTTTGTATTTCGTGTGACGGTTTCTATTTCGAGAGGTTTTGCATGCCTTTAATTTTTGGTATATCTATTTTTTTTTTCCATTATTATTATAAATATTTTTCATACCTATTTTTCCCCATTTTGTGTTGCTTTAATTTGTTGTCGTAATTTGTGTTGCTTTCTATTCTTAGTGTTGTTAGTATTTGTATTGTTGCTACATTTATGATGAAATTGTAATTGCATATTATATATATTTTTTCGTTGTGCTCTGTGTTTAATAAGGGATAACATTTACCCTGGAAGTTTATCGCGTGTGCCTTAAGGGACCTACCTCGTTTACTTGTTTTCTCTCTCTCCCTCTCTCTCTGGGTTATATCCATTCGGCCCCATTCAGACTACTGTTTTAAGGCGTTTATCCCCATCCAGGTGTCGATTTTTTACCGCTCGCCAGCATATTGTTTATGTTTTGGGCAGCAGGTTAAAATTGTAAGACAAACACACACACACATACACATGTAATGGATGGTCATTTTGCATCACTATCTTTATCAGTACAGCTTATCTGCGAGTAGGAGGGTGGTTGTTGATAAGGCAATAGGTACTTAACGAAGCAATACAACATCGCAATACTCCGTCTTCAAACGCAAAAATGGACACCCCTTTATTGCTATTATTTGGGTTACACTAAAGACATATTTGTATAAAGCTTAGTACCCCATTCTGATGTCCTTCGGGTGTTGATTTTTGTATAATACAATGGTGATCAATGTATGTTTTATTTTAGCATAGCATATAGTTGTTTAGATAAAAAAATAGTCGTTGATATCTACCATATCGAATTCAGCCTATATAGTTTACAACCTAACCTAACGTGACTGCCTTACCCAGCGGATTCAGGTGTGATGTAACCATTTGTGTAACTTACTTTGTCCAATCATCACCCATACCACCTACATTTACTCAAGATATATTCAAACCAACCATAATCACCCACTATGCCTTCCCATATCACACACGATCAGTTTCTATCCACCAACAGTAATCACGATCATTTTAACCATTTTATTACTAAATACATATCTCTATTTTTCATCCTGCGGGCAGTAGTAAGGGGCGCACGGGGAGTGATTTCTCATGTATTTTAGTGTTCATATATTTAGCCCGACACCAGGTTCGATCCCAGATCGAGACAGGGCCACCAAAAACATATAAAGGGACAATTTGCAGATTTACACAAAATGTAGCTGCAATGGTAACAATTGTTGAAAAGTGAATACACATACCTGTATACACATACCTGTATACTATACTAACACATACCTGTATATGTTACTAACCCATATGTCCCCTACTAACTTCCTAGTCCTGCCACGTTAGTGGCAGGGCAGTAGTTCCCTTTCCAATGTTCCCTTACCCACTCTAAACCACTGTTTGGTCACTTGATCCTCAGTGTTTTGGAGGACAAGCAACCTAGAAGGGTCACTAGACCTGTTGTTGCTTGATTTCCTTTGTACTCCTTTGTACTCCTTTGTATACACATACCTGTATACAGTTGGAGGTGGTTAGGTGGAAGACGGAGTGGGGAAGGTTGAGTGAATACACATACCTGTATACAGTTGGAGGTGGTTAGGTGGAAGTCGGAGTGGGAAAGGTTGAGTGAGGAGTGAAACTCCACCTCCTCCTCCCATTTTCGTTAGTGTCCACCTCGACCAGCCTTCATATTGGATTCCCATACCACGTAGGTTAAGGGGAGTCACCGGCTCCTTTTTATCTTTATCTCCTTTTCTCTCTTTCCCTGGCTTGTATCCATTCGGCCCTATTCAGCTAACTGTTTTAAGACGTTTATCCCCATCCAGGTGTCGATTTCTTCCTGGCGAGCGAAAGCGAGCCTGCATTGTATGGAGAAATCCGGCTTCGCCGGAGACATTTTTCTATCAAAAAATGTACACATTTAGCTTGCTGTAAAAACAACAATATATATATGCTGGCTCGCTACCGCTCGCCAGGAAAATATTGACACCTGGATGGGGGTAAACGTCTTAAAACAGTAAGCTGAATGGGGCCGAATGGATACAAGCCAAAGAGAGAGGGAGAGTAAGAGAAAACAGCGAGGTAGGGTCCCTTAATATTCCTGGGCCCCCATCACCCGCTCCGCCACAACCCTGGAGTGAGTAATTAAGGATCATTAGGCGGGGTTGTTAACGAGGGTATATGAGTCACGTACGACCGGTTTACAATAATGGACTTAATTAGGTAATTGGCGGGGGCTGTAAAAGATGCTAATTTGTTTGAGGAAATAAGTGACAGGGCCCGTAACGCCGCCTTGGTTCATCAGTATACAGTATATGAGGGCCGCCATCTTCAGTATACAGTATATGAGGGCCGCCATCTTCAGTATACAGTATATGAGGGCCGCCATCATCAGTACACAGTATATGAGGGCTGCCATCATCAGTATACAGTATATGAGGGCCGCCATCTTCAGTATACAGTATATGAGGGCCGCCATCATCAGTATACAGTATATGAGGGCCGCCATCATCAGTATACAGTATATGAGGGCCGCCATCTTCAGTATACAGTATATGAGGGCCGCCATCATCAGTATACAGTATATGAGGGCCGCCATCATCAGTATACAGTATATGAGGGCCGCCATCTTCAGTATACAGTATATGAGGGCCACCATCATCAGTATACAGTATATGAGGGCCGCCATCATCAGTATACAGTATATGAGGGCCGCCATCTTCAGTATACAGTATATGAGGGCCGCCATCATCAGTATACAGTATATGAGGGCCGCCATCATCAGTATACAGTATATGAGGGCCGCCATCTTCAGTATACAGTATATGAGGGCCGCCATCTTCAGTATACAGTATATGAGGGCTGCCATCATCAGTATACAGTATATGAGGGCTGCCATCATCAGTATACAGTATATGAGGGCCGCCATCTTCAGTATACAGTATATGAGGGCCGCCATCTTCAGTAGACAGTATATGAGGGCCGCCATCATCAGTATACAGTATATGAGGGCCGCCATCATCAGTATACAGTATATGAGGGCCGCCATCATCAGTATACAGTATATGAGGGCCGCCATCATCAGTATACAGTATATGAGGGCCGCCATCATCAGTATACAGTATATGAGGGCCGCCATCATCAGTATACAGTATATGAGGGCCGCCATCATCAGTATACAGTATATGAGGGCCGCCATCATCAGTATACAGTATATGAGGGCCGCCATCTTCAGTATACAGTATATGAGGGCCGCCATCATCAGTATACAGTATATGAGGGCCGCCATCATCAGTATACAGTATATGAGGGCCGCCATCTTCAGTATACAGTATATGAGGGCCACCATCATCAGTATACAGTATATGAGGGCCGCCATCATCAGTATACAGTATATGAGGGCCGCCATCATCAGTATACAGTATATGAGGGCCGCCATCATCAGTATACAGTATATGAGGGCCGCCATCATCAGTATACAGTATATGAGGGCCGCCATCATCAGTATACAGTATATGAGGGCCGCCATCTTCAGTATACAGTATATGAGGGCCGCCATCATCAGTATACAGTATATGAGGGCCGCCATCATCAGTATACAGTATATGAGGGCCGCCATCATCAGTATACAGTATATGAGGGCCGCCATCATCAGTATACAGTATATGAGGGCCGCCATCATCAGTATACAATATATGAGGGCCGCCATCATCAGTATACAGTATATGAGGGCCGCCATCTTCAGTATACAGTATATGAGGGCCGCCATCATCAGTATACAGTATATGAGGGCCGCCATCATCAGTATACAGTATATGAGGGCCGCCATCTTCAGTATTTCTTTGTAGCCATGCTGTCTCAAGCACACTGTCAAAAATTAAGTAAATTCAAGTATAATTTTAAGTAAATAATATTATTGAGTCGTGGACATTGATTTTGTTTTTATTTATATTATTTGTATTTGTTAATATATATATATATATACAGTATATATATACCGGTATATATATATATATATTTTTTTTTTTTTGGGGGGGGGTACAATAATGATACACTGGCGAATTACTTTCACAAACTTCTTAAGCCACAACTATCACAATTGCTGGTTATCCCTGGTTAATGCTCATAGTTATGTTGTTATCATTAGGAGGAAATGTTCAAGTATTCCTGACTCCAACTATGCAAAATGGTGTTTACTGTAATAACATTGGGGACCATTTCCTATACACTCCTCCATAGCATCTGGGGCATATTGTCTGTTCACCCCTGTTTCCCACACCCGAAATGATGATCGGGGCAACATGGCAGGCCTTTGTCACTAGTCCTACAAGCCTTTATAATTTAAGCTTTGGTCATCTCATTACCATAAACAAAGGAATAAATATATAAATGAAATACTAGAAATAATTAATATTCATGAGAAATAGTCTATATATAAAAATACACCGATAACATTCATGGACTAAGTATACTGTATATATTAAAGGTTTTGCTATTTTGTTTGAAGATGATAATTGTTTCTCTTGTAGAGCATATTATAGTTTAAGTTGAGAAGTTGGGACACTAAAAAGTTTGGGATGACTGCTCAAATAGATATTAATAACCTTCGTTTTAATATTGTATGCAGAAGCCTTTATCTCTATAACGAAAATAATTTTGTCAGCAACTAATTATATAGTAAATTCGTCACCACATTTACCCCCCCCCCCTCTCACTCTCTCTCTCTCTCTCTCTCTCTCTCTCTCTCTCTCTCTCTCTCTCTCTCTCTCTCTCTCTCTCTCCTGCGGAGTGGACACAGCACAGAGGTTATTAGAGAGTAATAAAAAGCTCATAAACACACGGGCTGGTTGCCATTCTACTAAATTACCCTCGGAGTTCGTATAACACCTCCATTTTTTTTTTGCATTTCAAGTCTTCAGTCTTTTCAATTTGCTAACATGATTGATGAACGCCTAAATATCCATTGGAGGAGAAAATGTCAACTGAGAAATTATCGAAGTCTATGAATATCAAAGACTTTAAGTATGACAACCAGATGAAAGAAAACGGGATCAATGGTCGAAGTTGAAGACAGAGCCGAATATGCAACACTGAAATAATAAGTTTGACTCCCTCCCCGCCCCCCCCCCCCTCCCCTCCTGTTCGTTCCCTTTCATCCTTCCCTCCCCCTCTTCCTCCTCCCCCCTCCATTCCCCCACCACCCTTCCCCACCCCTTACTCCTCCTCTGCTTCCCAATGCCGCCATATTAACATTCATAGCCACCATTTTGCATAACTTTAGCAGCACTGTCTGTCATTGTTTCTGCCTGTCTGTCTTCCACTATAATATTTGAGTTATTTAGAGTGTAACTCAACAGATACTACAGTGTAACTCAAGAGATGCGACAGGCCACAAGTGTATGATGGTGGTGTAATGCATACTTCTTTGATAATTTATTTACATATGAACGATATAATTGATGAATGTTTAGACAATTACAATTAGCTTGGAAATAATAGGAAAATTATCGCTTTTTCAGATCTTGGAGAGCCATAACGACAGCCTCAACATTCTTTGCTCAAGTAACTGTAAGTACTATTATTTTATCGTATTTAATATCATACTTTCTTCATTTTGCATTATATATATATACAGTATATATATATATATATATATATATTAAATTATATATTGCTATTTTATTACCGTACGTTATATATTACAGATACATTTCTCGAACACAAGTATATTTTCTGGACTACACTACCTAAATCAGTGGTTGGTGAGTTTAGGAGTGAATCAATAGTGTGGCATTGAGGCGTGTAAATTATCTTGCATATTATATTTACCGCAAACAGAGTGACGGGTTGACTCAGAAACGCCCTGTCATCACGGCGATGGGTGCGTGTCGCGCGTTCGTGATGAAGGTGGAATTTGGGGGAATGGTCAATGTTTTCTTTGATTCAGCGACGAGTTATTGGCGCATTACGTGGGGATGATAAACTTAATTATTTACTAAAGTATTTAGTTTCTTGTTTTGTTTTTGTTATATTATTATAACCATTCATGGATGTATTTTATGTATTGTTTATATAAATACGTAAAAGAAGAATTATAGTGTCTTAACGTACAACGACATACTTATTTTGTGGGCAGGCATTTCGCCATTTGGTATTGACATCATATGTGATATATAAGAATTACATAAAAATACAATTAAAGTACAAACTTAATTAGGCTCTATGTAGAAAGAAATTTGAAAGAGATAAAGCGAAGTAATAAACTGCAATAACTAAAGAAACTGGTGCCGATTCCAGTGAAAATAAAATAAGTTACTTAATTTCCCTTTACATTTTTTTATTAAAAGACCTAAGAAAGTTGGCTTCGAATATACCGGTACTTTCTTCTCCATAGTGAAATTAATGATAATGTGTTGGGAATTAATACAACCTGAAAACAATTTAGTATTATTGTTTTCCTGGAAGCAAATGAAATATGAGTATCATTCATATAACAGTAATAAAAGATAATTTTAATATTGATTGAAATTTCTTAACTATTTTTTTTTTTTTAAAGTGACAAAAATAGGGCTGAAGAATATACTGTGTGCAGGCAGGAGTTCTATTCCTCTTAAGCCCTACGACAAAGTCCATCTTAGATATACTTAGAGCTGTCACCAACATAAACCTACATACTTACCGGCACTTATTCATACAAGTGTCACAGTCAAACACTTCTCCATAAGCTATTCACACTTTGATATCCACACACACACACACACACACACACACACACACACACACACACACACACACACACACACACACACACACACACACACACACACACACACACACACAGCCCGTAGCCTAGTAGGTAGCGCTCTCGTCTCACACACGAGGGGTCGGGGGTTCAATCCCCGGCCGGGCGGAGACAAATTGGGCTTGTCTCCTTTCATGTGTTAGCCTCAGTTCACCTAGCTGTAAATAGGTACCTGGAATAAGTGGACGACGTTGTGACGTCCCATCTGGGGTTGGCAAAAATGGTACAAGGCGAGATGGGTATCATATGGTTCACCTAAGCTGATGGCTACCTAAGCCTTCGGGCGAGACGGTACCGTCTATAGTGAGAATGGTACCATACAGATCCACCCTAAGCCTTCGTTTCCGATGTCGCCAATTGGCTAAAAATACAGACTACACACACATCCACAGCCATTCCAACGATACATATAACACCTACACATATAGGAGGCGGGAAATAACGAGCATGCTCACTCCCGCAATACAACTAGAGTAAGTACAACTAGAGTAAGTACACACACACACACACACACACACACACACACACACACACACTCACATTGCTCTCTACTAAAAACACTCATACATAAAAACAGACACCTAACTACACACCTCCCTCCCACTCAACCCCACTCACTTATTCATCATCCACCTCTCACATTATTTAAGGGAGGTCACCTGTTTTTTTTTATCTCTCTCTCTCCTTTTCTCTCTTTCTCTGGTTTGTATCCATTCAGCCCCTTTCAACCTACTGTTTTAAGACGTTTATCCCCATCCAGGTGTTGATTTCTTCCTGGGGAGCGATAGTGAGCCAGAATTGTATGGAGAAATCCGGCTTCGCCGGAGACATTTTTCTATCGAAAAATGTACAAATTTAGCTTGCTGTCAAATATATGTATATATATGCTGGCTCGCTACCACTCGCCAGGAATACTTTGACACCTGGATGAGGGTAAACATTTTAAAACAGTAGGCTGAATGGGGCCGAATGGATACAAGCCAAAGAGAGAGGGAGAGAAAGAGAAAACAAGCGAGGTGGGCTCCCTTAGGACATTACCTGCAGACCCCTCGTGTTGATGGCTGCAGTCAGGTGGCAGTGCAATAATAAGTTTGCAACATCTGTCGACCTGCAATGATCAGGTTGCAAGGGATCATAAATTTCCGGGAATGCAACCCTCAACTTAAAGCTTTTAGTTGTGGCAATGGAGACAATGAATGCAGATATTAGTAAATTAGAATGTCTTTCATAAGTTAATCATTCTGTATCCTTTAGTAAGTCTGTTTTCCTTATTTATCTGGTGATTAGGCTTGGAATGCTCGATTATGAAGTATATACATTCAAACATAGATTATAATTATTATATGTTTGATAGTATCTGGATCTCAATCCGTTTTGAAAGTGAAAAGTAAATTTGATTAATAGAAATACGAGACTTTAAGCTGGGAAAGACCATATATACGATGGAGAAATACCGATACACATATCTGTGTAATAAATATCTGTTCATATATCTATAAATATAGCATATAACTAGACATATCCTACATAAAAACATGGTACATGTACTAACTATGAAATTTATCAAAAACACAAAACAGAGAGATAAAACAAACACAATTATAGATACAAAGTACAGTAGCTTTTGATAGTTACAGGACAAGGACTGGAGTATATTGTTAATTAATGTTTTACGCGATAGTAAACCCAGACCGCCTCCTTACAATATTGTCAAAATACTTTCAGTAATACCTCATCCAGTGTCATCTTAACAAGTGAAGGAACCCCCGAATACTTGTTATCAATAGATACAATATTATCCAATGAACCGTATATCAAAAGTCCATTACAGTACGCCATTATTTGTCTAGTATAATGCTCGTATGTTGTTGAGTAAATATCAGTAGAAACGCGAAATAGTGTTTATTTTTACTTAATTATGAGTCAGTTTTATTTCACACCCACAGAATAAAAATTCGTGTCCTAACTCCCTTGATTTCAACATTGATTCTCTCTCTAGATATAAGTGATTTTTTTTTTTTTAATGGAAATAAACATATCTTTTAAATTCAAGATTTGTTCAGTGTGGAATAGTGTTGTGTATGAAACCAAAAGTGAAAATTAATCAGAGGTTATGGAAGTAGGACACCGTTTTTTTCCGTGGGTATTCCTAAGCAGATAATTATTGTATGTGCTTTGTATGCTTACTTAGGGTATGGAGGGTTCAGAAATCTATAGAAGAGAGGAGACAGAAAATTACAAGCGAAAGAGAGAATGAGAGATAGAAAGATAAATGAGAGTGTGTATGTGCTCAGGTAATTTTCGTCATACGAGGATTATACTGTATGTGCTTGTGTCCTTTCGTGTCCATAATGGTGTGTTTATTTCGTGATTCCGAGCCCAGGTGTCAAGAAGAACAACTCTGGGTCAATGAAATCCGCAGTTACCAGCCTCGTATGTCACTGTCATCGGTCATAGCAGGTGACCTCCTCCCTCATTGATGACACTATAGATCCAGGCACTGTAAGAGCGGCGGTAAAGTGCTGTTGGGTTATTGATGAACGGTGGAGAGAGAGAGAGAGAAAGAGTGTGTGTGTGTGTGTTTGTGTGAGAGATTAGATATACCTGGAGATAATTTTCGATTGAAAGTTTCTAATTATTATGTTCCTTCCAACAACCAACCATACTCCTAAAATCGATTAATGAAATTTACAAACAATCGCAGACAAACAATATTTATTTAACATGTATATGTTGGACACGTGTAATGCTCAGTAATATTCATAACTTGTACAATAATTAAGTGTTTGTTATCTTCTACCTAATCTGGAAAAGATTTGGTATCCTGCCAGTCATACTGGAACAACGAGTTATTACATGTAACAACTTTGTGTTATGTAAAAAGAATGAATGTCATTAATTCATTAAAAGGTATACTGTATATACAGTATATATATACACTATACAGTATATATATATATATATATATATATATATATATATATATATATATAGAGTGAGTGAGTGAGTGAGTGAGTGAGTGAGTGAGTGAGTGAGTACGTGCGTGCGTGCGTGAGAGCTAATAAACGCCACCCTGTTCCTCCATAATACATCACTCAACCTTTAGTCTTCTCTTCACCTAAGTGCAATTTCTCCTAAACTATCCATCTTATAAGCTTTTTAGTCCATAAGACCAATAAATATATAAAGTTTTCAAGAGAGCAACACCTGGAAATGACCCTCACCTGTCGTTCAGTCGGTGATTTAGTAACTTTGGAGGTGATAATCTTCCTTTAGAATCTGCCACACCTTTTCACCAAATCGAATTATATTTTTGCAATGCTCGTTTGATTTCGAATGCTTCCAAGAAATCTTGCTATTGTTGATGAATTGTATTAGATTTCGATTTAAAATTACGAATAAATTAAGCTAGGTTTTAATATTAGAATATTGATTCCTATAAAGTGCACCTAAATTTAAATAAATCGTCTGGCATAGCACAATGACAAATAATTCGTCCTCTAATCTGATGTTATTTTCTTGTGATCCGTAAATGTGTGTATGATATACACTTTCAACGGAAAATATATAATCATCAGCCTTGACTACCAAAATGTGTAACAATGTATTTATTGGTACTTATACCTGTTGTCTGAAGTGATCTACGAATGTGAAGTTGACTTTCGAAGTATCGTTAGTACTTGATAGAGGATGTATTGCCGCATTGTATCCACTTAGTGCAGGGTGCGATAGCAATTGATGACCCTGAAAAATGTATTTATATTGGATAGCTTTTATTTTTGTAGCGTCAATGTCGAGCAAATAGGTGGGTGTATTGTGTGTGTGTGTGTGTGTGAGAGAGAGAGAGAGAGAGAGAGAGAGAGAGAGATATGGATAGTGCATAATTATGCTCGTCTGGTAGATAGTTAATGTGTACAAAGGAGTACAAAGGAAATCAAGCAACAACAGATCTAGTGACCCTTCTAGGCTGCTTGTCCTCCAAAACACTGAGGATCAAGTGTCCAAACAGTGGTTTAGAGAGGGTAAGGGAACATTGGAAAGGGAACTACTGCCCCGGAACTAATGTCCGTGGCAGGATTAGGAAGTTAGTAGGTGACAGATGGGTTAATAACTGAGGGGGTGATAAAATAAAGTTATTCATTTACAAACGCAGTCAGTTGCGGGTTTGATGCGAGATATTTCTCTAGGTGAAGTTTAAATGAATCAACGGTGCTGCAGTCTATAACGTCTCGGGGAAGCCCATTCCACAATTTGACAACTCGATTAAAGAAGAAATTCTTAGATACGTGAGAGTTAAAAGATTTACCAATAATTTTGCAACCGTTTCCCCGCGTGTAATTAGATTGGTCGATAGTGAAGTAATTACTACAGTTCAAATTGTCGATGCCTTTGATGATTTTGAACACTTGAATTAAGTCGCCTCTTAACCCTTTCACGCTTTTATGACGCAGAGGTTGCCAGATTAGCAATAAGAAATCGAGTTCTCTCACTCTTATAAATACCTCTCCAAAATTAGTTTTCTGCCCACAGCTAACTCAAAGACAACTGCAGAGGTTGAAGTAACTAAACTAAAGGTTTCTAAATACCCCTAATGGTAATAAAGGCTTTAAAATATCCCCAATAGGCTCAAAATCGCGTCATATGCGTGAAAGGGTTAATCTGTGCTGGGTTAAAGAAAATATATTTAATTCTCTAAGACGCTCCTCATATGGTTTGTTCTTTAGGCTAGGTATAATTTTTGTAACTCTACATTGAACTCGTTCTAGCTTTTCTATATCTTTTTGGTAATAAGGGCACCAGGATTGAACGCAGTATTCCAGAAGAGGGTGGACTAAGGAATTGTAAAGGGTTAGGATAACGTCTTTGGATTTATGCTCAAATGATCTGCCTATAAAGCCAATTATTTTGTTTGCCTTCTTAACAACTTCTGAACATTGTTGACTTGGTTTTAGGTTACTCGATATTGTTACTCCCAGATCGGTTTCTCTGTTTACATTCTTAAGCTGAGTGCCATTCATCTAATAGTTTGCTTTATCATTTTGGTATCCGATATGTAGTACTTTACATTTATCCGTATTGAAACTCATTTGCCAAATTTGGGCCCAACATGACAACTTATCTAGATTGTGTTGCATATTGTCAACTTGTTTTTTTGAGAGTATGCTCTTTGCAATTTTTGTATCGTCAGCAAATTTTGAGATTGTACAGGTGAGACCCTCATCTATGTCGTTGATGTAAATTAGAAAGACAATTGGTCCTAGTACCGATCCCTGGGGTACCCCGCTACTTACATTGGTCCATTTAGATGCCTTACCGTTTATGACTACTGTTTGCTTTCTGTCGTGTGAGAGAAAGGGTGTATTCATGTCTGTCCATCTGTCTGTGTGCACGTGAGAGAGAGAAAGAGAGAGTACAGTATTGATTGACTTTCGATATAGCATGCTGACTTTTATCCTGTGAAATTCTGGGGTGACTATCATCCAATATTTTATTATCACGTCTAATCATTTCTTTTGTCAGACAATTTCGAAGTTTCGTGACTTAGGTCAATAAAGCATGGGATCGAAGGATTTAGTATAGCTTGTTGTCAATAATAAAAAGAATGCCATTTTTCTCTGTGGAAGGTGGAAAGGGGAATTAATGTCTATTACGTTTATAAAATATTTACACTAATGAGAGGGGTTGTACGAGGGATCTGTCGTGTGTGTGTTCAAATGAGAGAGAGAGAGAGAGAGAGAGAGAGAGAGAGAGAGAGAGAGAGAGATTATTTAAACACTGGCACAGGTATCCACTCTGAAAGAATTACGAATTCATGATTTGTAAGTAAACCAAATTGTCATTCAGGCATCTTTATGAAAATTAGCACCATTTGGAATATATTTTTCTACTTCTAAACAAATAAGGAATAATATGTCTATATAACACTATCTTCCAAAGGGTTCACAATATATTATATTACTATAGAGAATTATTAACAAAGCTGGTAAGACTTGCGTAGCTAATTTTCCTAGAGAGACAACATGGCGAATATACAGTTGAGCACAATAAAGTACACTTTGAAATTGTTCTAGGTCAATTTAAGTTAGCTTAAGTTCGATTATGTTGGGTTAGGCTAGGTCAAGATGAGATTGTGTTATGCTACGTTTAAGTTTAAATCAGTTTAGGTAGGTTAGGTTAGATTAGAATATGCTAGTTTTGGCTAGATTAGGTTGGATTAGATTTGGTTGGGTTAGGCTTTCTAAGTGGACATCATGGTCTAGCCATTTTGGTTGCAGCCTTTCTGACTACGACTATTTAGGAGCGTAGTCGTTTATGAGTATGGCCTTTATAACTTGAACTCGCTCTTACTACATTATAGCTCATGGCCCCTTTAACCCCTTCTGTACCGGAGACGTCCTTTTAGCTATATCCTGGCTACTATTAGACGATTATATTCAGTTATAAAAGGGCCTCCAGTGATTAACAGGCTTTGAACTATCTCACTGTACCATTTTTCCTACCACAGATCCTTCTTAAACTGCACAAAATCGTCAAAATATAGCTAGAATAGAATTTAGAATACTTTGCCGGCACAGAAGGGGTTAAGGAGAGGGGTTTTGTCTGGACCCCCTCCTCCCTCACGTTTAGGCCCATTATTTTGACGTTTCTAAGACATTTTTTGGCCATTTAGGTGTCGATTTTTTTCCAGGCGGGCGATTGCAAGCCTGTAATTTAGGAGGAACTGGCCTTTGGCCGGGAAATATTTCTACCGTAAAATTTACAAATCCATCTCGAAAGGGGGTCTTTGGGGGTATTTACTAAATGTTGATGGAGGCCTTGGGAGGAAACTAATAATGATGAATGAATATATAAGTAAATAAACAAATAGTGTATATACTAATAATTTCAATTCTCCGCTTAACCCCTTTTCTACCGGGGACGTATTTTCACTTTAATCTGGCTAGAATTAGACGATTTTATTCAGTTGATAAAGGGCCTCCAGCAATAAACAGGCTTCGAACTATCTCACTTAACCCTTTTTACTACCACAGATCCTTCTTAAACTACACAATATCGTCTGAATATAGCTAGAATAGAACAGAAAAGACGTCACCGGTAAAGAAGGGGTTAAGGTGGAGTACCGTGAATAACACCCTCAAAATGGTGGTGTTGGGATATTTACACCTCTCGTTCATCACTTTGTCAGGTATCATGATTACCTCGCCAACGAAGTTAGACGGAGGTTATGTTTTCGCTATCGTTTGTCTGTTTGTCTGTAAACAAGGTATCTCGCATGTTATTTACCGATTTTCACGAAATTTGGTGGGCTTATAGATGTGTCGAGGAAGAGTGATTCATTTTAGGAGGCGATCAAACTGTTTCCACGAAATTTGGTGGGCAGATAGGTTATGCGCCGAGGAAGTCGTTATTCAATTTAGGAAGCGATCGGAGATTTAAAACAAAATATGGTGGGCAGATAGGATATGCGCCTAGGAAAAATTTATTAAATCTAGTAGGTGATCCGGATCATATCCTGGAACCCAGTTCCAGAAATTTGTTTAGGCCTGTGATATTAATGGTAAAGAACCAGCCAGTGTAGGCAGAGGTATGCGCTCTACCGAGTGCCCCTCTAGTTTTTCTTAATAAGTTGTATTTTAAGTCAATAAACATGCATTGGTATATATATATAGTATACTATATATATATATATATATATATATATATATATATATATATATATAAAATACTCTTAGTTTTCACACAATAATTATTATTGCATCATGCATTTACCAAGTAGATAGTACTTTATTGCTTTATATTTCATGATATCACCATAGGATATAATCAATAAATCAGGCAGAACTTATACAGATTATAGCCTAGGATGGCGAGCATAGATAGCTATAGATAGCCCAGTACAGACCATTCAGTACAGTGAATTACACCCTGGAAATGGTAATGCCTTGATCTTGATCTTGATACACCAGGATATCATGCCGGGCAGATTCGGCTTTAATAAGGGAGCCCAGACGGTATTGTGCAGCATAATTTACTGGTTCGACTTAATGGTTTAAGGAGGGGGTTTAGTTTGTTCTCTAAACCTTCATCAAACTTTAAAAAAAAACACCCACACGACCCCCCTTCGATATAAATTTGTACATTTTTCGGTAGAAAAATATTCCGGCCGAAGGCCGATTCCTCTTCAAATACAAATTCCTCTTTAAAAAATCGACCCCTAAAGGACACGAAAGGTCTTAATATTGGCAAATAAATGGGGAAAAAGGTCTGAATATCACCAAATTAATGGGGCGAATGTCTTGAAATCTCTTAACTAATAGTGCTAAACATGAGGGAGGAGGAGAACTCGAAAAACCAACTGCCTCCCCTTAAGACTGGGATAAATGTTAGAAGGAACACCGCAAAAATAACATGGAATTATATCGTTTCGGCCATTATGTATCTCCCAAAGACATAATAGGAACTGTGTGCTATCATTTTAAATTGACATACACAATCATGAACAGTCAAATGAAACCCTTAAGGGGACAGTGGCTGTTTGTTTTGGTCTATTAATTCATTTATTCATATATTTTTTTAGTTTCCTCCCTAGACCTACATCAAGCTTAGAAAAACACTCCCTAAACCCCCCTTCAAGATAGATTTGTACATTTTTCAATAGAAAAATGTCCCGGCCAAAGGCCGATTCTTACTAAAATTATAGGCTCGCTATCGCTCGCCAGGAAAATATCGAAACCTAAATGGCACGAAGGGTCCTTATATTGACAAAGAAATGGGGTGAAAGGTCATAGAATCCCCAAACTAATGGAACCAACGTCTTAAACTCTCAAAACTAGTGGGGCTAAACATTCGGGAGAAGGGGGTCCAGAAAAAAGGTGTGTCTCCCCTTAATACTCGTTCATCCTGATATTTACACCACTCGTCCATCACCTCGTCAGGAACTCTTACCGGGGCGGGGCTGCCGGGTGAGAAAAGGTGACGCCTCCGTAACTCACCCGGGGTTCAATTTGACCGCCTTGTTTTACAGTGCCTTTCAATTTTACCTTCACCCTTTTCTTTTGGGCTGTGATTTGGCTGGTGCTCAGTGTGTGTGTGTGTGTGTGAGAGAGAGAGAGAGAGAGAACATTTAACCCTTTGGCTGCGGCCATTTTGGGGCTATTTAGGGCATATTCAGGCACTCTTGAATTATAAATCAAGCATCTGCATTAAATGAAGTGTATTCTGCCGAAAACTAGGCGAGAATAGCTTCAAAATGACACCAGAACGGGCCCCGTACGTGGTCTGGTTCACCAGCAGTGGTGCCAGTGAAACGCGGGAAACCCGCTATTATGTAACACTCGCTTGCTTGGCTACACTGCTGGGAGACATAGAGAGAGACCCGCGCGAGACACAGTCAACCTCAGTGAGCCGCTCGGTGGTCTGAGGGTCGGAGGTGGGCCCCTCACGCTCCCGCCCACTGACACTCTATTTTTACGGTTTTTACAGGCTTTTAAAACCTGGAAATTGCTGTAACTTGCCAGGACATTCCAGAACGTCACCCGCAGCGAAAGGGTTAATTTTGTCACTATAGTCTATTCATTTTAAGTAGGCCAGAAATCGTGACCTATGATCTAATGTAACTCAAAAAGGTTTTTAGCAAATGGGCTGTACATTTCCTCACCGATTCCCTGGTTGACTCTTCCCAAATGGCAGAAATATTAGCTCAATTATTATTATTATTTTTTTTTTTTTTTTTTTTTTTTTTTTTTTTTTTTTTTTTTTTTAGTTACAGAGGTTAGGGGGTCAACGTTTTTGGCCTAATTATAGTTAATGCCGATAATTCATAGTTCTTGTTTCAGGTTAAAGCCTTACCAACTGTACCTCCTGTGTTGGTCTTATTCTTGTTGTTCTTCTCCTTTGTATTGTTTTAAGCACCCGTCACACCTAGCCGATTTTAGGCCAAGACTGTCCGCGACCTAAGGGTCGTGGACAGTCTTGGTCTACGTCGCCGCGCATCATGGGCCGTCGCCAACATAACAAATAGGTCGGGATGGGTCTTCACATACCCCCTCAAAACTTCAACATGCACAACTTTGAAAATCAAGTCGGCGTGGAGTGAGGTCAAAAAATGGGACGTGAAGGGGACGGGAGGCTGATGGCGTGTGACGGCGCTTGACAGGAAAAGGTAGGCGTCAGTGCGGTGGCACACGGCGGCACACGGCACCATAAATGAGGTCTGCGTCATGCGGCGTCACCATAACAACCTGCAGCGGCGGCTTGCGGCGACCCAACGATGCCCTAACGGTCAATATATAAATAAGCGACATAATTAAATAATTAAATAATAAATATATTATCAATAACCATCAAAATATAAGATTAGGTATATTAATTACAGAAAAAATGAAAAATAACAACATTCAATACATAATTAAATTAATAATAATAATAAAATAACAGAATTAACTGAAATAATCAGGTAATAATCAGCCGTCCATACTGAAGGGGTCGCCGTCCATTGGCACAGTAATGCATATTGACGCCGCCCTACCTCCTGTCGACGCCGTTCGTCGGGTCGTTGTCAACGCGCTACGCCACAGATCGGCACTCCAGCGGCGACCTAGGTCTCACCTTCAGTCCTGCATGGGCGCCGCTCAACCCCGTCAGGTCGCCGTCAGGCGGCGTGGCCATCCATACTGCGTCCCGTCCAAAACTCCCCCCCCCAAATCCTTAAGCTCTCCGCCGAAGGTCGGCACTCCTGACCACGACTAAAGGTCGTGGTCAGTCTTGGCTCAAGTCGGCATGGTGTGACGCCTGCTTTAGGGGAGAGACAAGTATGGTTTGCCTGGTAACCCCTTCTATACCGACGGCATATTTTTAAGATTATTCTAGCTATATTCAGACGATTTTGTGCATTTTAAGACAAATTTGTGGCAATAAAATTGGTTACGTTACATTCTTAATTGCCGGAGGCCCTTTTTAAACTGAGTAAATTTGTTTAATAGTAGCAAGAATAACATTAAAAAGACGTCGCCGGTTCAGAAGTGGTTAAATTGTTAGTGGTTACCAAGATGCTCCAACCTGTTCAACTCCCTCCTTCCTTTGTACTTCCTTCCTCTTCTCCCAGCTCCCTCATTTCATAAATTTTGCTCGCTTTACAGTTTAACTTAAGGGGAGATTTGCTTGTTTTTTTTTTTCTGGACCCCCTTCTTCATGTTTAACCCCATTATTTTGTTTTAGATTTTAAGACGTTCGCTCCGTTAGTTTGGCGATTATAAGACCTTTTGTGCCATTTAGGTGTAGATTTTTTTCCTGGCGAGCGACAGCGAGCCTGTAATTTAAGAGGAACTGGCCTTAGGCTGAGACATTTCTAAAAAAATAAAAATAAAATTGATCTCGAAGTGGGGTCTTGGGGGTATTTCTTTAACCTAGATGGAGGTCTAAAAAGGAGAAAACTGAAGAAAGAAAAGATATAACAAATATATAAATATAATTATGAACAAATAAATACAAATCTCCCCTCGTATTTCCTCTTTCCACTTCAACTTCATAGCTTTTATCTAAGTCCTTCTATTTCAACCACCTCCTTTCCTTTCAACTCTTCATTATCTGCCTCATTTTGTTCTCGCTCTATAGCACTTGGCCAGTCCTTTTTATACCAATTTGTCTGTCATATTTGTTTTCCCTGAGTTTATCTGATCATTATCTCGCAGGCAATCACGACCTTCGATCTATCCACTTTATCTTCATATCTGTTTCTTATACTCCCCGTCTCCTTCCCAGCAAGAGATCCCTGAATTTGCTCCCATGCTTTTGTTTTTCCGCCCCCCACCTCCCCCTTCCTTACCTGTCTAGTACCTTCCTTTACCTACCTATCTCCCCCCCCCCCCCACACACACACACACTACGTACTGTTTGCAATTTTCCCTCTTTTCTCCCCCTCCCTGTTTCTCCAAGCTTTCTCCCCATCAAAAGACTCCTTCCAACTACTCCCCACCTGTCCTCTTCCTCAATCTGTCTTTTTGTCTCCCTCCTCCTCCCTACTTGAAACCTCCCCTCCTCCACCAACTCCCTACACGTGTTTTCTTCCCTGTTTCCACACCTCCACTTATTCCTTACCTAAGTTACCCCTCTCCCCACCTTACCTTGCCTTAGGTTACCTTACCTTAGGTTGTGTTCGCCACTCTCCTAGCAGCACCGAGGAGCGCGTCGACCTTTGTTGTGGGTTGTGTTTTGGTGCAGCAGACTGTTTAAAGAGACAGCACGCTCCCTTGCGAAGATGGGCTCGTCTGGCACTTTTTGCAGTTCGACATAGAGGGCTCTCTTGAAGTTTTCTAAAGAGACGTCCCTCATGTCTCTTACTCGCCGTGGGCCTCTGTGTGATAACCAGCCCTCTCGCAGAGAGCCCATAGCACCCCTGTTATTCATCCGGGGGATATTGCATTCCCAGACTCTCCTATCACTGAATTTCATGACTATCGGAGTATGTAGGTTTGGTACTAAACCCTCTGCGATTTTCCACGTGTATATTATTAGGTAACGTTCTCTTCTACGTTCCAGCGAGTACAGTTTCAGTGCTCTTAAACGATCCTACTAGTGTAGGTAGCTGTTTTACCGAACTTGCATGCGAAGTGAAATTTCTCCTCTCTCTTCCAAAATCCTCACTAATAATTGCTTCCTTTCCCAAATACCACGAACACTCCCTCAAACTCCCATATCCTCTTGCTACCCCAAACCGACTATAAATCGAGAACATTGTCACTCAGATATACCCCACTTACGTTCTACCTCTCCTCTTCTAATTATTATTATTATTATTATTATTATTATTATTATTATTATTATTATTTTTCCATCTCTCCCCCTCTCTCTACAATCCCCACCTCTCTCTTTTTCCTCCCTCCCTTACAATACCCACAAAATACACCCTTCTCCCTCCCTCAACAACATGCACCACCACAATAATTCTCCCCCACCCTCACTCTCTACCAAATACCAACCACAAATCGTGAAAATTACCTCCAAGAAATTCTCCACTTACTTTCTACCTCTCCCATGTTCCTTCTGTCTTAATCTCTTTACACAATACCTACCTCTCTACTCCCCCTCCTCCTCTCCAATTCCTACTAACAATCCTCTTCTCTCCCACCTCTCCTTCCCCTTTCTACCCAACCTTCTTCCAAGCCCCACCAATAAACCCCCTCTCCCTCCCTCAAGTACCACCACCCCAACAACAACTCCCCACCACCTCTCTCATCTTTACCTCACAACCCAAAATGGATAATTACTACTCTAACAACTCCCCACCACCTTCCTCACCCTCTCTCAACCTACCACCCTAACAACAACAACAACTCCCGACTACCACCTCCCTCGCCCTTACCTCTCAACCCAAAACCGACCACGAGCCGTGAAAATTACCACCTCCAAACCCTTTACTCGCTGCTCGCCCTAATCACCCTTCAGGATCCTACTCGTCTCCTGCAGATCTTACCTCTACCCCCCTCCTTAAGGCTGAAGCACACGAGAGATTTTCTTCAGGCAACTTTTGATCGGCATCTTATTTCCTGGCAACATTTCGAGGTTCCTTTTCATTAGTATCAGTATCTTCATTGACTTTCGATTTATATATTGGCTAGAATTGTTTGAAACTTGAATTCAGAAACGTTCAGATCATAATTGCTGAGAAATTATGCTGGGAAATACTCGTTTGTAACTCGGCCTCAACTCCCCTACCCAGCGCTCTTCATGTTCAAGAATCCGACCTTACGAACGAGGGGCATAAGGGTCGAATTTTGAACAAGGGTTCGGGGTTAAGGGCCTCTTCGTCTCTCTCGTGGGCTACCCAAAGTCGCCCTTCTTACCCTCCTGCCTAAAGATCCTGTATTAAGAGAGATCGACCATCTTAGTCTTTGAACGCCATATTTGATTAGGTAATTATTAAAGAACGGGGTGACGTCTTGTTTTTGACCATATAGAATTAAGAGCCCTTGACCAAAATTGTATAGGTTTAATCACTATTGCCCTTTTTCTTCTTCTGAGTAGCGGCCTTCTGAGTGTAAAAGAAGGTTAATGACACCTGTGGAACCAATATGAATTAGGTTGGCCAATCTTTCCTACTATAGGGTCTCCACTTCTGCCTACACAGTATATTTACAGGTACGGGGCGATAGGGATCTGACGGAGGGGAACTATCACCCTTATGCCCAAGAGGACATAAGAATCAAGGTCAAAGTTCGCCAAGCCGGGTAGGATACGCCTCTCTTGGAATCCCCCCGGTGCTCAAGAAGGATATAATCTCCATAAAATGACCATAGATTCTTCGCGGTGATTATGGACGAACAGCCCCGAACAAAGGTTATTACAATACAAAACAGAAGAAAAAATAGTTAAAAGAAAAAAGAAAGGTAAGAGTGAGGTGTGTGTGTATGTATTTTGTTTTCATAACTCGGATGCCCTCTCCCCATCCTTCCTCCCCATCCCTCCTCCCCATCCCTCCTCCCCATCTCTCCTCTCTAGCCCTCCTCCCCATCCCTCCTCCCTAGCCATCCTCCCCATCCCTCCCCCATAGCCCTCCTCCCCATCCATCCTCCCGATCACTCCTCCCAATCCCTACTCCCTATACCTCCTCCCTATTCCTCCTCCCTATCCCTCCTCCCCATCCCTCCTCCCTATCCCTCTTCCCTATCACTCCTCCCTATCCCTCCTCCCTATTCCTCCTCCCAATCCCTACTCCTCATCCCTCCTCCATAGCCCTCCTCCCCATCCCTCAGCCCTATCCCTCCTCCCCATCCCTCATCCTTATCCCTCCTCCCTATCCCTACTCCCCATCCCTACTCCCCATCCCTCCTCCCAATCCCTCCTCCTCATCACTCCTCCCCATCCCTCATCCCCATCCCTCTTCATCCCAATCCCTCCTCCCTATCCCTCCCTCCTTGTTTATAGGATAATATATGTGCTGAAAACTTATATCACGCGTCAAGACCCCACGGTGGAGGTGGAATATATCGGATCTAATCAGTTTCAATCGACCGGTTTCCGAAGTTAAGGGGAGACAGACCGTTTTTCTGGACCCCCTTCTCCCAAATGTTTAGCCCCACTAGTTTTGAGATTTTAAGACGTTGGTTCCATTAGTTTGGGGATTTTATGACCTTTCATCCCATTTCTTTGTCAATATTAAGAGCCTTCGTGCCATTTAGGTGTCTATCTATTTTTTCCTGGCGAGCGATAGCGAGCCTGTAATTTCAGGAGGAATCGGCCTTTGTCTGGGACATTTTTCTACCGAAAAATGTACAAATCTATCTTGAAGGGGGGTCTAGGGGGTGTTTTTCTAAGCTTCGTTGAGGTCTAGGGAGGAAACTTGAAAAAAATAAAAAATAATTAATAGACCAAACAAACAGCCACTGTCCCCTTAATGCGCTTATGCCGGGCCCCGTATTATGCTAAACGACGTGGTACAGTCGGCTTCAATAGTTCCCTGACAGCCTAAATGAGAAACTGTGTAATTGATTTTTTTTTTTTTTTTAATAACTAGGATGTCCTCTCCCCATCCTTATTCCTCCTCCCCATCCCTCCTCCCTAGCGCTTCTCCCCATCCCTTCTCACAATCCCTCCTCCCCATCCCTCATCCCTATCGCTCCTCCCCATCCTTCCTCCCTATCGCTCCTCCCCATCCCTTTTCCCAATCCCTCCTCCCCATCCCTCCTCCCTATCGCTCCTCCCCATCCCTTCTCCCAATCCCTCCTTCCTATCGCTCCTCCCCATCCCTTCTCCCAATCCCTCCTCCCTATCCCTCCTCCCCCATCCGAATTTCTGGCTATAAGGAAGTTGGAGCTGTAAACGTATATATTCACCCTTGCTGTACCGGCGACGTATTTTTAAATATCATACTAGCTATATTTAGCCGATGTTGTGCTGTTTAAGAAGGATCTGTGGTAGCAAAAAGGGTTAAGTGAGATAGTTCGAAGCCTTTTAATTGCTGTTTCCCTGTTAAAGCTGAAGAAAATCGTCTAATAGTAGCTAGAATAAAGTTAAAAGGACGGACCCGGTACAGAAGGGGTTAAACATATATGCAATACTAATGTAGGTCTCTGATGGATAGGAAGTACGTTTAATTATATTGTATGTATCAATAAATTAACTAGAAACGTATTATTGCTATAAAATTCTGCTAAATATCGATAACTACAACCCCGACTTCCTGAAGCTCGCAAGTAGTCAATTCGAAGATAACAGTTTTTGGTGTTATCCAGTTACTCTTTATCTGTTCTTATATGTTATAGTTCGTAAGATTGACGAATTAATGGGTTTCTAATTGCAATTGCGGTATTTCTCATTAAGGTTCCCGTAGATTATTTTAGCTCAGTTGTACAAAGCATTTATATATAGGTTCTTTCATAACTACACATTTTCAAATTGGGGTAAGTCTCTTGTAAATAGAATATAAGTCTGTAACCCACATGAACAAAACATAAATATTTAGGTTTTACTCAAATTTGTGGAGGAGTATTATTCGTATGTCAAGAGGGGAAATATTGTTGAAGTTGTGCAGGAGGAACACGACTTTTGGTCAGGTCAGGTGGCTATAGTAAAGTAGGAGAGTAGAGAATTTTGGATAGAGGAAGAATACGTTGAGAAATGGAAAGTACCGGTACAGTAAAAGATAAATGTACTTGGGACTTTTGACCAGACCAGATGGCTGGAGTTAAATAGGAAAGAAGAGGAAGAACAAGCTGAGAAGTGAGAAGTACAGTAGAAGACTGAAAGTTTTCGGGCTCAACCAGACTTTTGGCCTGTACTGTTCGGCTAATATCCTGATTCACTGAGCACTTGCATTTATGGTGATTCGCGGAGGCTTATGATTACGCTGTTACATTGTGATTCATGCGCACTGATTCAGGGAACTTTATGAATAAGCTGATTTTGGAGCTTTATGTAGACGAATTATGTAGTAGGGCAATTTGTATTCACTTGTATTCATGATTCAGCGAATTTTATGTATATTCTTATTAGCTTGTTGTGGATGAGTTACATATTATGGCAAATTATATTTACTTGCATTCATTATTCAACGAGATATATTTTTATTTACTGAGTTTATTTATTTGCGTATATTGTGTCTTAATATTATTTTGGGTCAAGGGCATTATAATTTGTTGGATACATTTAAATACATGTAAATTTAAGTCGATTGTGCATTTTCTATATTAGATTCGTTGAGTATTATGTTCCATTAAATGATTGAGTTTGACACCTTCAGTACCTTGGCACAATTTGTACCCTTTATTACCTTTTAACATAAGACAATTATATGCAGTTTAAAATCGACCTATGTTATTCAAAGGGTAAATCGAGATTATATTAACCCCTTTGAGGCCCAGAGGTAGATTATAAGCTAAACAAATAAAATCGACTAATGGTAACAATATAATGAAAATTTAGTCGTCATGCTGAATTTGTTTTTATTTTATTTTATTTTATTTTTGCTGAAGGGGTTAAGATTGATGCATTACTAATCCTAAAAGTATTCGGGGCGCGTGCAGTGCGATCAGCGGCGTCTGTATCCATGTCTATATAATGTGTCGAATTCATTAACCCCTTCTGTACCGAAATGTATTTTTAGTTTTATTCTAGCTATATTTAGACGATTTTGTACAGCTAAAGAAGAATCTGTGGTAGAAAAAAGGGTTAAGTGAGATGGTTCGAGCTTGTTAATTGCTAGTTGCCCTTTTTAAACTGAATAAAATCGTCTAATAGTTGCCAGAATAGAATGCAAAAGACATCGCTGGTACTGAAGGGGTTAATAGAATATATGTACAATTTACACTTAATGAATTGTGAGGAAGATCACATGTTTTCATTAATTTCATTGGGAGGTTTATTGGTGTTGGGAGTGAAATTAATAAATTATATTATTATAGGCAAGATATTTCGAGAGTATCAAATGGGTCTGTCTGTTTGTCGATAAGTCTTTGTTGTTTATTATTATTCGTTATTATTTCTGTTCATTCGGAAGTGCATTTGGCCGGAGTGACATTTGGCCGGAGTGACATTTGGCCGGAGTGACATTTGGCCGGAGTGACATTTGGCCGGAGTGACATTTGGCCGGAGTGACATTTGGCCGGAGTGACATTTGGCCGGAGTGACATTTGGCCGGAGTGACATTTGGCCGTAGTGACTTTTGGCCGGAGTGACATTTGGCCGGAGTGACATTTGGCCGGAGTGACATTTGGCCGGAGTGACATTTGGCCGTAGTGACTTTTGGCCGGAGTGACATTTGGCCGGAGTGACATTTGGCCGGAGTGACATTTGGCCGTAGTGACATTTGGCCGTAGTGGCTTTTGGCCGGAGTGACATTTGGCCGGAGTGACATTTGGCCGTAGTGACATTTGGCCGGAGTGACATTTGGCCGGAGTGACATTTGGCCGGAGTGACATTTGGCCGGAGTGACATTTGGCCGGAGTGACATTTGGCCGGAGTGACATTTGGCCGTAGTGACATTTGGCCGTAGTGACTTTTGGCCGGAGTGACATTTGGCCGGAGTGACATTTGGCCGGAGTGACATTTGGCCGTAGTAACATTTGGCCGTAGTGACATTTGGCCGTAGTGACATTTGGCCGGAGTGACATTTGGCCGGAGTGACATTTGGCCGTAGTGACATTTGGCCGTAGTGACATTTGGCCGTAGTGACATTTGGCCGTAGTGACTTTTGGCCGGAGTGACATTTGGCCGGAGTGACATTTGGCCGGAGTGACATTTGGCCGGAGTGACATTTGGCCGTACTGACATTTGGCCGTAGTGACATTTGGCCGGAGTGACATTTGGCCGGAGTGACATTTGGCCGTAGTGACTTTTGGCCGGAGTGACATTTGGCCGGAGTGACATTTGGCCGGAGTGACATTTGGCCGTAGTGACATTTGGCCGTAGTGATATTTGGCCGTAGTGACATTTGGCCGTAGTGACATTTGGCCGTAGTGACATTTGGCCGGAGTGACATACATTTGGCCGTAGTGACATTTGGCCGTAGTGACATTTGGGCCGAAGTGACCTGTTCCCTGTCAATACGTCTGTCTTGCACCAACAACAAACACGAGCCTGTCAATCCGTCCATCCGCCCTGTCCATTCGATATAACCGGAGCTGATGTGAGCAGGTGTTTGCCAATTTGTAGGACCGTCCTTGTGTTTGTTAGCGGGGATGTTAATTGGGGGGTGGTTTGGACTCCTTTCACAACTTACAAATTGAGAGTGTGTGTGTGTGTGTGTGTGTGTGTGTGTGTTCTTACGTGTGTGGGGGTGAGCGTGGGTGCCTGTATGCTTGCCAACCAAACCACTATCCGTCCATCAGCTTGTTAAGGGGGCTCACCTTGTTATATTCTCTTTCTCTCACTCTCTCTTTGGCTTGTATCCATTCGGCCTCATTCAGCCTACTGTTTTAGGACGTTTACCCCCATCCAGGTGTCAATATTTTCCTGGCGAGCGGTAGCGAGCCAGCATATATATGTTTTTGTTTTGACAGCAAGCTAAATCTGTACGTTTCCGGCGAAGCGAATTTTTCGATACAATGCTGGCTCGCTATCACTCGCCAGGAAGAAATCGACACCTGGATGGGGATCAACGTCTTAAAACAGTTGGCTGAATGGGGCCGAATTGATACAAGCCAGGGAAGGAGAGAAAAGGAGAGAAAGATAAAACAAAAACGGCGACCCCCCTTAAAACCACAAGCCCGACTTTCCTCCTTTCTCCCGCCCGTGTGCATTCATTCTACACGCCTCAACCCTTTATTAGCCTCAACCCATTCTATCCGTCAGTCTGTCCGTTCGTCTTTTCGTCACTGTCCGTCCTTGTTGGCTCGTCGGCTCGTCCGTCTCTGTTCGTATCTGTCCATCCGTCTCCGTGTCGAAGAGTGTGGTGATGCTGTCTGTCCAAATACACTCACTCTCATTATCTCTCTCTCTCTCTCTCTCTCCCTCCCTCTCTCTTTCTCTCTCTCTCTCTCTCTCTCTCTCTCTCTCTCTCTCTCTCTCTCTCATACATATCACATACAGAACTTACACGCTCTAACCATTACACCATCAAGACAGTTATAGTAGTTAAAGTAACCCAATTTGATATGGAAGTTCGTTTCATAATCTTACTTTTTTCTTTTTGAAAGCATTGACAAAAATATTAATGAGTAAGGTGATGTAAGTTGATTGTAAAACTCTTGTATTGATCAAACAAACTATTACTTTTTTTTGGCGAACAGTTAAAGGAGTTTTGAAGACAGAATTGCAATGAGATGAGAAAACGAATTAGTTTACTACTGATGGAAGAAGAAGAAGAAGAGGAGAAAGAAGAAGAAAGGGAAGGTGGGGAACCAGAATCATGTATGCAATATTATCGACTAAAGGTAATTATCTATATTTTATTAATTTCATAGATACTACACAAATACTAATTTCAAAATAGGCGTTGAACTGAAGGATGGCAACACAAATAAACAAAACGAGCAAACAAAAGGAATCAAAACATAACAAAGAGAGAGAGAGAGAGAGAGTGTGTGTGTGTGTGTGTGAGTGAGTGTGAGAGTGAGTGTAAAAGTAAGATAAACAGGGTTAGAGAAATGGTGAGACAAGGACAAATAGAGATGTTAATGCCTGCAAATAATGATCTAAGAGAGAGACAGAGAGAGAGAGATGTTAGACAGGTTGTACACTTGGACTAATCAAGCCAACTAACTCACTGGACTTGACATATTGATTGATTGGGACTCACATGTTACGACCGGGCATCAGGCCAATCATATTGCTTTCACTTTGCAGATCCTCGATTTGTTCTTTGACGACGAGGGAACTTTTCTTTGCTATGTAAAATCTTATGTTTGTCAGAATATCAGTTCTTCATTCGGGGAGGCTGAACCTTGGATGAGGCCCGAAAGTCAAAATTTCACCTTTTTTGTTCTTTTTCTAATATGCTTCTTTCAACATAGGAGGGAAGAAAAAAAAACATATCGCATCCATAACACCCCCGGACGGGGGTTCAACCACACCCCCGAATCAACAATTTTGTTTACCCTCAGCCAAAAAAAATATTTTTTAGGTGTTGTTTGTCTAAAAGGCTTCTGTAAGCAATATAAACTATCATATGAGGGCATAAACATCCATATGACATCCCTAGCCCCATGGCCCCCAATATCATGGATTTATATGAAACACTTGTGAAAGTCATCTGTTGACCCAAGATTGGAAGATGTTTTACATCAGTAACCCATATAACTGTTTTCTCTAAGAGCATGGTAATAGAAAACCTATATAGTAGGGGTAACTTAGTTATTTTCGACAAAACTTTTCACCCTTTAGGTAGCCTATGAATTTAAATGTTTTGCAATTACCCGAGATCATATATTGGCAACTCCAAGAGCATCTACTTTTTTGTATATTGCTCTACTTCGTTCCCCTTCTACACACTACATATAGGACTATATAGCAACTGTAAAATGATTAGATAATGGCATTATCTCCCATAATTTCCAAGATTCGACATATTTCATGTCGAAATTTGGGCTACCAAAAAATATAGACATATTATATATTTTTTTCAGCCCCTTCTCTTATTCAATATGGGAAAACTAGATCATTTTCTTGTAGGGGATGCTTGTAGGATACGCCAGAAAAAAATTGGGGGAAATTTGAAATTTTTTCAATGACTAGATGATTTTTCATATATTTCAATGAAATTCTGCGCTCGCGCGCGCGCGCACGCACATAGAGAGCTGATTTTTTTTCAGCGAGTCTTAGTATTTCCATTGGTAATAAGATGGTATAATGCCAGAGACAAAATCTCTTATACGGGGTGAATTGGGGGCGAAAGGGTCTGCCTCCCCTTTAAGGGGAGGTTTTTAGTTTGTTCCCTAGACCTCCATCAAGCTTAAAATTACATCCCCTAACCCCCTTTCAAGATAAATGTGTACATTTTTTCGGTAGAAAAATGTCCCGGCCGAAGGCCTGTTCCTCTTAAATTACAGGCTCACTATCGCTCGCCAGGAAAAAAATTGACTCCTAAATGGCACGAAAGGTCTTAAAATTGACAGAAATGGGGCGAAAGGTCTTAAAATTGCCAAACTAATGGGATGAACGTCTTAAAATCTCAAAAGGAATGAGGCTAAATATAAAGAAGAAAGGTGACCACAAGAAAATCCCTCAAGTGGAAATCTCCCCTTGACACCTTAAGACACATTCCAAGTTTAATAAAAATGGCTGAGAAATATAAAATTTTAATAATAAAAAAAGTCATAATACTGGAAAGACTGAATGCCCACTAAAATCGAATATGTGGTTAAATGCAGTGTGTGTGTGTGTGTGTGTGTACACTATCCGCATATGTTTTACAACGGTCAAAATATAAAGTTAGATTAGTTTGCTTAATTTTCTTCAGACATGGAAAACACACACGCTCTCTCTCTCTCTCTCTCTCTTTACACTTGGACATTCATGGTTACAATGATTAATTCTTGTTCTGAACTAGCATTGTATTATTAGACTACAGGACTA
>CM064520.1:14730900-14738400 GCA_032716605.1 Paralithodes platypus
ACCCATATAACTGTTTTCTCTAAGAGCATGGTAATAGAAAACCTATATAGTAGGGGTAACTTAGTTATTTTCGACAAAACTTTTCACCCTTTAGGTAGCCTATGAATTTAAATGTTTTGCAATTACCCGAGATCATATATTGGCAACTCTCCAAGAGCATGCTACTTTTTGGTATGTTGCTCCAACTTCGGTCCCCTTCTACACACTACATATAGGACTATATAGCCAACTGTCAAATTATTAGATAATGGCATTATCTCCCATAAATTTCCAAGAGTCGAACCTATTTCATGTCGAAATGTGGGCTAACCAAAAAATATAGACATTATATATTTTTTTCAGCCCCTTCTGTTTATTCAATATGGGAAAACGAGATCATTTTCTTGTAGGTTATGCTTGTAGGATACGCCAGAAAAAAATTGGGGGAAATTTGAAATTTTTTCAATGAATTCTAATTGGATTTTCATATATTTCAATGAAATTTCGCTGCTCTCGCGCAGCGAAGCGCGCACTGCACATAGAGAGCTGAGTTTTTTTCCAGCGATTCTTAGTATTTCCATTGGTAATAAGATGGTATAATGCCAGAGACCAAAATCGCTTATACGGGGTTAATTGGGGGCGAAAGGGTCTGCCTCCCCTTTAAGGGGAGGTGTTGGGTTTGGTCCCTAGACCGTCCATCACGCTTAAAATTACATCCCCTTGAAACCCCCTTTCAAGATAAATGTGTACATTTTTTTCGGTAGAAAAATGCCCGCCGGCCGACGGCTTGTTCCTCTTACATGTACAGGCTCGCTTTCGCTCGCCAGAAAATAATAGACACCGAAATTGCACGAAAGGTCTTAATATTGACGAAGATACGGGGCGAAAGGTCTTAAAACCGCCCGAATAATGGAATGACCGTCTTAAAATCTCAAAAGTAATGGGGATAAATATAAAGAAGAAAGGTGACCACAATAAATCCCTCAAGTGGAAATCTCCCCTTAACTACTTGACACCTTAAGACACATTCCAAGTTTAATAAAAATGGCTGAGAAATATAAAATTTTAATAATAAAAAAGTCATAATACTGGAAAGACTGAATGCCCACTGCAAAAAAATCGAATACTGTTGTTAAATTGCAGTGTGTGTGTGTGCTGTGTGTGTACAACTATCCGCATATGTTTTACAACGGGTGAAAATATAAAGTTAGATTAGTTTGCTTAATTTTCTTCAGACATGGAAACCACACTCGCTCTCTCTCTCTCTCTCTCTTTACACTTGGACATTCATGGTTACAATGATTAATTCTTGTTCTGAACTAGCATTGTATTATTAGACTACAGGACTAATTATGACTAGTGATTCTCTCTCTCTCTCTCTCTCTCTCTCTCTCTCTCTCTCTCTCTCTCTCTCTCTCTCTCTCTCTGTGTTGTGATGGTGTAGAGGGTGAAGACATTAGCGTGTTGCAGTGTTGGAGTTAGTGTTGCAGAGGAGCCGTGACCCCGCTCATTGTGTTGCAGGGGGTGTTGAGAATTACCACATCCTGCCCAGCCTTCTTTAAAGGGGTACTACTCGTTTTTTCTGGACCCCCTTCTCCTCCATGTTTAGCATATTAGTTTTGAGGTTTTAAGACGTTCGTTCCGTTAGTTTGGCGATTTTGAGACCTTTCGCCTCATTTTGTCGTAAATATTAAGACCTTCCGTGCCCTTTAGATGTCGATTTTTCCTGGCGAGCGATAGCAAGCCTCTAATTTTGGAAGGAACCGGCCATCGGCCGGGACATTTTTATATCGAAAAATGTATGTAATATATCTTGAAAGGGGGTCTAGGGGGTGTTTTTCTAAGCTTGATGGAGGTCTAGCGAGGAAACTCAATAATAAATTAATGGATAAATATATCTACCAAAAACCAAGCAGTACCCCCTTAACTCACCGGTTGTTGTTTTTAATGCACTGTTCTTCTTTCTATTGTTATGTTCTTTCTCTTCTGTTTATTCTAATGTTATGTTCTTTCTCTTCTGTTTATTCTAATGTTATGTTCTTTCTCTTCTGTTTATTCTAATGTTATGTTCTTTCTCTTCTGTTTATTCTAATGTTATGTTCTTTCTCTTCTGTTTATTCTATTGTTATGTTCTTTCTCTTCTGTTTATTCTAATGTTATGTTCTTTCTCTTCTGTTTATTCCAATGTTATGTTCTTTCTCTTCTGTTTATTCTAATGTTATGTTCTTTCTCTTCTGTTTATTCTAAAGTTATGTTCTTTCTGTTCTGTTTATTCTAATGTTATGTTCTTTCTCTTCTGTTTATTCTAAAGTTATGTTCTTTCTCTTCTGTTTATTCTAATGTTATGTTCTTTCTCTTCTGTTTATTCTAAAGTTATGTTCTTTCGCTTCTGTTTATTCTAATGTTATGTTCTTTCTCTTCTGTTTATTCTATTGTTATATTCTTTCTCTTCTGTTTATTCGAATGTTATGTTCTTTCTCTTCTGTTTATTCTAATGTTATGTTCTTTCTCTTCTGTTTATTCTAATGTTATGTTCTTTCTCTTCTGTTTATTCTAATGTTATGTTCTTTCTCTTCTGTTTATTCTAATGTTATGTTCTTTCTCTTCTGTTTATTCTAATGTTATGTTCTTTCGCTTCTGTTTATTCTAATGTTATGTTCTTTCTCTTCTGTTTATTCTAATGTTATGTTCTTTCTCTTCTGTTTATTCTAAAGTTATGTTCTTTCGCTTCTGTTTATTCTAAAGTTATGTTCTTTCGCTTCTGTTTATTCTAATGTTATGTTCTTTCTCTTCTGTTTATTCTATTGTTATATTCTTTCTCTTGTTTATTCTAATGTTATGTTCTTTCTCTTCTGTTTATTCTAATGTTATGTTCTTTCTCTTCTGTTTATTCTAATGTTATGTTCTTTCTCTTCTGTTTATTCTAATGTTATGTTCTTTCGCTTCTGTTTATTCTAATGTTATGTTCTTTCTCTTCTGTTTATTCTAATGTTATGTTCTTTCTCTTCTGTTTATTCTAAAGTTATGTTCTTTCTATCTATCTATCTATCTATTGCCTGACGCCGTGATCCCCGAAGGGGTGGCCACGAACGAACCGCCCCCATGCACCTCTGTCCCCAGTCAGTCGACGCCCCTCCCCCCAACCAGCACCGCCTTCGTTCATGTACTTCCTCACTCCATCCTTCCACCTCATATTCGGTCTACCTCTCCCCCTCTGTCCCTCCACCTCGCTCTCGTACACCCTCTTAGTCATTCTCTCGCTTTCCATACGTTCCATATGGCCGAACCATCTCAAGTTGTTCCTTTTCACACTTTCCAGCACATCTACCTCCACACCACACCTCCTTCTTACTTCCTCATTAGTCTGTCTATCCCTCCATGTAACTCCGCACGCACTCCTTAAGTAATTCATTTCCACTGCTCTCACTCTTGGTCTGAGTCTCTCAACCAACGTCCATGCTTCGCTTCCGTAAGTCAGTGTCGGGATTACCACACTGTCATGCAAGGACTTCTTCACTTCCATACTGACCACCCTATTTCTTGTTACTGCTTTTAGCGTTCCTACAACCCTCTTCCCCTGTTTGTAACCTGTCCCGCACCGCTTCATCCATAGTCCCATCTTTACTCAACACACTGCCCAGGTACTTATAAGAGTTGACGATCTCCATAGCCTGGCCGTTCGGCTTCACCTCACCACTCTGTGACTTCCCCCCTTTCGAAGACCATAACCTTGCTCTTCCCCGTAGTTACCTACAAATTCCGTTTTTTCGCACACTGTTCCAAACTCATTTACCAGACCCTACAACTCCCATTCATTATCACTCATCAGAACTGTATCATCCGCAAACAGCAGTATAGGTAGCTTCCACTCAATTCCCTCCCTTTTCAGCGATACACCAACATCCACTGCTCTTGATAGTATTTCTTTCATAACTCCATCCATATATACAGTAAACAACCACGGGGACATCACACACCCCTGTTTCAAACCAACATTCAGGTCAAAGAACTCGCTCTGCTCACTCTCCACACGTACTGCCGCCTTTGCACCCTCATACATGCTCTTCACTGCTTTCAGCAACTTGCCCTCTACTCCGTATATTCTAAGTACTTTCCACAAACCTTCTCTATCCACTCTGTCATAGGCCTTCTCCAAGTCCATAAAGGCAACATACACCTTTTGTTTCTTCTCCAGATACTTCTCCACAACACAATTCAGGGTTAAAAACTGATCTACACATTCTCTTCCCTTCCTAAAACCCCCCCGCTCGTCGCCTATCCATTTCTCCGTTCTCACTCTCACTCTCTCAATCACTACCCTACTGTATACCTTCCCTACTACGCTTAGAAGACATATTCATCGGTGGTTACCACACACTCCTCTTTCCCCTTTTCCCTTATATAGGGGGACTATTATGCCAGTCTTCCAGTCATCGGGTGCACTCCCCTTCTCCCATGCTAGTTTGCACATTTTCCATACCCATTCTATCACTATCTCACCACCATACCTCAACATTTCCCCACACACTCCATCTGTTCCTGGTGCTTTCCCCAACTTCACTCTTTTCATGGCTTCCCACACTTCTGACCTCCTGATCCCCACCTCCTCCTCCACTACTTCTCTTCTTCTCCCTCCCATACCATATCCAGCTATGTTTGCTGGCTCTTCATTCCTTTCATTTAGCAACTCACTGAAGTACTCCCTCCATCTTTCGACTCTCTCTTGCTTCTCGGCTAGCATTCTCCCATTCTTATCTTTCACACCCTTACTGTTTCCCTTGCTACCTTCCCTAAATTTCTTGACTTCTTTCCAGAACAGTTTCTTACTCTCCCTCCATTTTACACTCAGATTCCTTCCAAATTCCTCATCTACTCTTCTCTTACTTTCCTTCACTACTCTCTTCACCACCCTCTTACTCTCCACGTACCTCGCTCGTTTCTGTCTCTCGGAATCTTCATTCCCTCTACTACCCAACCACTCTCTATATGCTTTCTTCTTTTCTTCCGCAGCTATTCTTACCTCTTCTGTCCACCATGCTGTACCTTTCACTCCCCTCCCTCTTCTCCTCACTCCACACACCTCCTCACATGCTGCACAGATCTCATCCTTAAACACCTTGCTCATCTCCTCCACTTCCTCCATAACTTCCAGGTCGAACCCACCTAGTCGTCTTTCCACTGCTCTCCTGTACTCCTCCCTGATTTCCTCCTCCTGCAACCTCTCCACCCTCCTCACCATTCCACCCTCCTCTCGCCTCCCTCCCGCTCTCCTCACCCACTTCTTTTGTATCCTAACCTTAGCTACCACTACATAATGATCAGACAGACCCCCTCCAATACCCCTATACACCCTAGCATCCATCACAGATTTCTTCATTCGTTCATCCACACATACATAATCAATCAATGACTTTCGTTCCACCACTGTCTTATCCTTCATCGTCAACATCCGTTTCCACGTGTACCTGTGGATCATTCTGTGTCGGAAGAAGGTGTTGGCTATCCACAGCCTCCTCCCCACACATACGTCCACAAGTGCACTACCATTCCCATTCACCTCTGATGGTACCCCCCACCCTCCCACCACTCCCTCAACTTTCCTATCACCCACCTTACCATTCATATCCCCAATCAGAAATATTCTTTCGTTCTTGTCAAACTTCTCCAGGCACGCCTCCACATTCATCCAGAACTCCTCTTTCTTTCTTTCAAGTATATCCTCTGTCGGGGCATACACGCATACAATCACCCACGTTTGTATTCCTACTTTCATTCTCACCCACACAATTCTTGAACCCACAGACCCATACTCTCTTACACATTCCTTCCATTTGCTACTTACAAACAAACATGCACCTTCTCTCGCTGTTCCTTCACTCACTCCAGCACACACACCCATTCCACACTCCCACTCTCTCACATCTGAACCTTTCCATTTGGTCTCTGTCATTCCACATACATCCAGCCTGGCATTCACTAACACTTCCAGAACCTCTCTCTCTTTTGGCAAGGGGTGGAGATAGTTCATCATCATACCTAGCAGTTTTAACATCATCATTATTATCATCACCACCATCATTACCTCATTCCCTTTCATTATAACAATCACCATCATTGTAATTATCATCATTATACCCACCATTAACGTATTATCATCATCGCCACCATCATTACCCCACTCCCATCTTATTATAACAATCACCACAATCATGTTCTTTCGCTTCTGTTTATTCTAAAGTTATGTTCTTTCGCTTCTGTTTATTCTAATGTTATGTTCTTTCTCTTCTGTTTATTCTAAAGTTATATTCTTTCTCTTCTGTTTATTCTATTGTTATGTTCTTTCTCTTCTGTTTATTCTATTTATCGCGCTGGCGACAGAAGTTGATAGGGCTGGCTTGTAGAATATTACGTGTGTGTGTGTGTGTGTGTGTAGGGGGGATGGGGGTGGCAAGGGGTGGAGATAGTTCATCATCATACCTAGCAGTTTTAACATCATCATTATTATCATCACCACCATCATTACCTCATTCCGTTTCATTATAACAATCACCATCATTGTAATTATCATCATTATACCCACCATTAACGTATTATCATCATCGCCACCATCATTACCCCACTCCCATCTTATTATGACAATCACCACAATCATCATCATGATCATCATACCTACTTTTAACATCATCATCGTCATAATCATCATCAATATTATTACCTCACTTCCCCTCATGAGACCTATCACCACAATCATCATCATCATCATCACCACCACCATCCTACTTCAATCAATATAACAATCCCCACAATCATCATCATCATCACACCCACCATCACCACTACCACCATCATCATCTCTCCCAACAGTAGCAGCACCAAGTCTTCCACCCAGCATAACAATAAGTACCTCCCACCTCCTAACACAGCTCTCCACCCCAACTCATATTTGTACAGTTGACCACGTGAAGTTGTATCCATTCCTTGATTATATTTGTTGATTCATGAGTGTAGTTTACCATACTATTTGCACTTCCATACATAAAACCAGGGAGTGGGTGGGAATTCACACGCACACACACACAAAGAGAGAGAGAGAGAGAGAGAGAGAGAGAGAGAGAGAGAGAGAGAGAGAGAGAGAGAGAGAGAGAGAGAGAGAGAGAGAAAAAGCAATAAGGACAACATAGCGGTTTCACCATGTCTCAATTCACTTACGTTATGTTATGTTACGCTACATTATTCCTCCCCCTCCCCTCCCCCCCCCCCAGTCTAAGACTTAATCACGTATCCAATCCTGAATGTGCGTCTATAAAGGGTGTGACTATTACCAATTAGCCGAGGGATTGTAGTGCTAAACAACATCCGGTACCTGGGTGCTTGCTTTTGTAAGATGTTAAGGGGAGATTTCCACTTGAGGGACTTTTTTCTTGACCCCTTTCTCCCTCATGTCTAGCCCCATTGCTTTTGAGATTTTAAGACGTTTGCCCCATTAGTTTGGTGATTTTAAGATTTTCCGCCCCATTCTGT
>CM064520.1:14743400-14895167 GCA_032716605.1 Paralithodes platypus
GGTAGATTAAGGGGAGGTTTTTAGTTGATTCCCTAGACTTCCATCAAGCTTAAAATTACTCCCCCTTGACCCCCTTTCAAGATAAATTTGTACATTTTTCGGTAGAAAAATTTCCCGGCCGAAGGCCGGTGCATCTTAATTTACAGGCTCGCTATCGCTCGCCAGGATAAAATCGACACCTAAATGGCACGAATGGTCTTAAAATTTACAGAAATGGGGCGAGGGTTCTTAAAATCGTCAAAATAATGGGGCGAACGTCTTAACATTAGGAAAACAATGGGGCTAAACATGAGGGAGAAAGGCGTCAACAAAAAAAATCCCTCAAGTGGATATCTCCCCTTAAGGATAAGTTAAGTTCGGTAAAGATATAGGTTGAGTCTAGGTTAGATTACGCAGAATCAAGTATAGGCCTAAGCTGGTTTAGATCAATATTGGGTTGTCCAAGTAGAATTATTATTATCTGAACAATGTTAACTCCAGTTTACACCAAGGACTATGTTAACCCATTCTGTACCGGTGACGTCCTTTCCATCATATTCTGGCAAGTATTATACGATTATTCAGCTTAGGAAGGATCTATGGTAACTCTAAATGGATTCATTGAGATAGTCCGTAGCCTTCTAATTGTTTGAGGTCCTTCCTAAGTTAAATAAAATCATCTAATAGTTGCCAGAATAATTATACTGCAAAGGACATCACCGGTACTGAATGGGTTAAGAAAAGGTTCGTTTAGGTTAGGTTAGGTGTGGGCGCATAACATACAAATGTAATCGACGTAAGTGTGGCGAAATGACGAGTAGGCAAAACGACCAAATCCGTGAAATCGAACCCTTTAACACTCTCTGGTGCAACGTCTTGGGGGTTATTATGGTATTTTGTTTAATTATTATTGAGTGTTTTCATTGTTTTAGACATTTTCGAACAATGTGTATTTAGTTAACCCCTAGACTTGGAAAAACGCCTCTCCAAACCCCCTTCAAACTAAAAAAAACGTTCCCCAGACCCCCTTCAAGCTAAATGTGTACATTTTTCGGTAGAAAAATGTCCAGGCCAAAGGCCGGTTTCTCCCAAATTGCAGGCTCGCTATCGCTCGCCTAGGAAAAATCGACACCTTATTGGGCTGAAGCATTATATAATTGCCAAACTAATGAGATGAAACGTCTTAAAATCTCCAAGCTAATGGAGTAAAACTGAGAGGATCAACATTGGCCCGCCCTCCACCTAATAGGGTTAAAAGGCCTGGGTCGTGAAGGGTTCTGGCTTCCTCGACCATCTGGTAAGGGTTCTGGCTTCCTCGACCATCTGGTAAGGGTTCTGGCTTCCTCGACCATCTGGTAAGGGTTCTGGCTTCCTCGACCATCTGGTAAGGGTATGCTTTATGTAATAGAGGTTTTAACCCTTTGAAGACTATGACGCATTTTGATAGCTTATTCTGGCCATCATTAGACGATTTTATATAGTTTAGGAAGGTTCTGTGGGAGTCATAAGGGTAAAGACTCTCTCAATGTGGGAGTCATAAGGGTAAAGACTCTCAATGTGGGAGTCATAAGGGTAAAGACTCTCTCAATGTGGGAGTCATAAGGGTAAAGGTTCTGTGGGAGTCATAATGGTAAAGACTATCTCAATTAACCCTCTGACTTCCATATACCCTGCCTAATCAGAATAAAATCGTCTAATAATAGCCAAAATACAGAAAAGAAATGCGTAATCGGATCTTGAAAAGATTAAGAAGGTATGAAAAGCATAATTAAAGTGTTCACTATATTATGCTTTTTAAAGGGTATTTGAGTAGAATACACCCGTTTCATGTAAGGATACAAAGTCACATCAACTTAAGCAAGGTAAAGTACTTTTAACATGCACAATTATATATATATATATATATATATTTACCTTGGTTAACCCTTCAAAGGGCCTAATTCGAGAAAGGTTCTAGCTGTCTCGACCATAAATTAAAGGCATGCTTTAAATTGTAACCCTTTCGGTACGATAACACAGATTTACACTTTATTCTGGCTACTGTTTGACGAAACCTTGTAGTTTAGGTAGGCCTTAAGGTATCAAAATATCTCGATGAACTACCTAACTAACACAGATAATTCCTAAGTTGAATAGAATCGTCTCATGAGAGCCAGGATAACTGAAATAGTTGAAATAAACTACGAGAACTGACAGCATATATCTGAACACCATTTCAGACTACGTAAATGATTGCAAACGTTTCGATTATAGTTTATTTAGCAATCTGAAAAAGTTGTCCTTCAAACGAAAGCTAGGGGGCAAATTGAGATAGCTTGGTTTTACCCATTACTGGTATACGCGGCTCTATACAAATAGTTGGTATAAGTATAAACAACACACACACACACACACACACACACACACACACACACACACACACACACATTTGTGAAAAGAGTTGAAATTAATATAGATATATGAAAAATATAGAGATACAGTCAAACACCCACCCCAAGGCAAAATAGAGAGGCGGATGGACTTCATCAGGCCACAGCCATCCGCCGTAATCGGTTTTCTGTTATAACTGTGGCAAACCGGCTATCTCCATAATACCTGGTGTAGAGTGTTTGCCCTAAAAGAAAAAGTAGTATAGTACTAATGAAATAGTCAAAATCAGGGGGTTGACAAATTCGGGAAGTCAATTTTGTAGTCAGAAGTAGAGTAGACAAAATCAGTTAGTTCAAATTGGGGAAGTCACATTTTGTTGTCGAAGAAGAAACCCATTAACTACGTCAAAAAGTACTGAAACATATTTAGCATGAGATAAAGTGAGGTTGAGCTCTGGGAGGCAGGGAACGCTCAACCCCCACTCTGACAGGATCAGCCCATATCCTTGGCATACACACACACACACACACACACACACACACACACACACACAGTATTTTGTTTGTGGATTTCAATGAGCAAGGTGGCTTGGGAAGCTGTATAGGATAAGACCTCTCTCTCTCTCTCTCTCTCTCTCTCTCTCTCTCTCTCTCTCTCTCTCTCTCTCTCTCTCTCTCTCTCTCTCTCTCTCTCTCTCTCTCTCTCTCTCTCTCTCTCTCTCTCTCTCTCTCTCTCTCTCTCTCTCTTTCTTCTTCTTTGCTATCCTTTCCTTCCACTGTCCCTTACTCTCGGGTTAGCTATCTCTACTAGAATTAAGTCGCTGGGAACGTACGGCCTGCGTGGTCAGTATATATATGTAAATCTATGTAAGTATCTATCTCTCTCTTTCTCTCTCTCACACGCACACATACGCACACACACAAACTCACTCACACAACTCTCTCTCTCTCTCTCTCTCACCTCGCAGCACTAATCTGATGGGAGCGTAAAACAGAGAGCAGGAATTGAACCGTCCGCACCTCTATTGTTCTCCAGATCGCCTTCATGCCTCGTAACATGGCCTGGGAGAGAGAGAGCGAGCGAGAGAGAGAGAGAGAGAGAGAGAGAGAGAGAGAGAGAGAGATTTACATAGATACAACAACCGCAAAGACTTTATGATTCAAATGAGGTGGTCAGAACTTTATTTTATTTTAATAGTGATATTATAATCCGAAATAAAGGAAGTGGAAGAAAATAAAAGGCTAACATACGAGAAGAAGAGAGAGAGAGAGAGAGAGAGAGAGAGAGAGAGTACAAAGGAGTACAAAGGAAAACAAGCAACAACAAGTCATGCGACCACTCAAGGTTACTTGCCCTCCAAAACACTGCTGTTCCAAGTGTTGCAACAGTATTTCGGAGAGAATGTGGGAAAGATGTGATAAGGAAGTGCTGCCCTGGGGCTTAGTTAATGGCAGGGGAAATTATATTAAGATTAATTAGGTTTTTGAACAAACACTACTAGAGAAAATATTTATTCAATTACAAATGCAGTCAAACTTGGGTTCAGGGCAAAGTGCTTGTCTATGCAAACTGCAACGGTGTTACAGTCTATGACATCTCGGGGAAGCCCATTCCACAAGTTGACGACTCGATTGAAGAAGAAATTCTTGGATTCGTTAGAATTTAATGATTTATCAATGATTTTGCAGCCATTTCTCCATGTGTAGTTTGATTGGTCAATCGTAAAATATTGGTTACAGTTCATGTTGTCCATGCCTTTAAGGGGAGGTTTTTAGCGTGTTCCCTAGACCTCCATCAAGCTTAAAATTACACCCCCCAGACCTCCTTTCAAGATAAATTTGTACATTTTTCGGTAGAAAAATGTCCTGGCCGAAGGCTGGTACCTCTTAAATTACAGGCTCGCTATCGCTCACCAGGAAAAATAGACACCTAAATGGCACGAAAGGTCTTAAAATTGACAGAAATGGGGTGAAAGTTCTTACAATCGCCAAAATAATGGGAAGAACGTCTTAAAATCTCAAGAGCAAGGGGGCTAAACATGAGGGAGAAAGGGGTCCAGAAAAAAATCCCTCAAGTGGAAATATCCCCTTAATGATCTTGAAAACTTGAATAAGGTCACCTCTTAATCTGCGCTTGGTTAATGGATATAAATTTAGTTCTTTAAGACGTTCCTCGTATGGTTTGTTCCGAAGACAGGGTATCATCTTGGTAAATCTACGTTGAACTCTTTCCAATTTGTCTATATCTTTTGTATAGTAAGGGCACCAGAACTGAACGCAGTATTCCAAAAGTGGGCGGACTAATGAATTGTAAAGGGTGAAGATAATGTCTTTTGATTCATGTTCAAATGATCTACCTATGAAACCAATCATTTTGTTTGCCTTCTTAACAACTTCAGCACAATGTTGACTTGGTTTTAAGTTACTGGATATTGTTACTCCTAAATCGGTTTCTCTGTCTACACTCTTTAGCTGGGTGCCATTCATCGAGTAGTCTGCTTTTTCATTGCAGTATCCGATATGAAGTACTTTACACTTATCTTCATTGCGGTATCCGATATGAAGTACTTTACACTTATCTTCATTGCGGTATCCGATATGAAGTACTTTACACTTATCTTCATTGCGGTATCCGATATGAAGTACTTTACACTTATCTTCATTGCAGTATCCGATATGAAGTACTTTACACTTATCTTCATTGCAGTATCCGATATGAAGTACTTTACACTTATCTTCATTGCAGTATCCGATATGAAGTACTTTACACTTATCTTCATTGCAGTATCCGATATGAAGTACTTTACACTTATCTTCATTGCAGTATCCGATATGAAGTACTTTACACTTATCTTCATTGAAGCACATTTGCCACACTTGTTTAGATTGTTTTGCATATCTTCAACATGTTCATTTGTCAGTACAGTATTTGCGATTGTTGTGTCATCTGCAAACTTTGAGATTGTACAGGTGAGTCCCTCATCTATGTTTTTAATGTAAATTAGGAAAAGGACTGGCCCCAGCACTGATCCTTAAGGTACACCACTAGTTACATTGGTCCACGTTGATGCTTCACTATTAATAACTACGCTTTGTGTCCTTTCACTAAGGCAATTTTATATCCACTGTAGAACGCCGCCTTGTATTCCATGTGCTTTTAATTTCATCACTAACCATCTGTGTGGAACTTTATCGAAGGTTTTCTGGAAGTCTAAGTATATAATATCTACAGCTTTACTTTCGTCATATAGATTTAGTATGTCATGAAAGAAGTCTAAAAGGTTTGTTAAGCAGGAATGTTTTTTGCGAAAATTATGTTATGTGTCTTAGTATATTATTTTCCTACAAGTGATTAACGAGTCTGTTTCTTATTATTGTTTCTAGTATTGTGCATACTAGTGAGGTCAAGCTGATTGGACGATAATTGCTAGACGAAGATTTGCTACTTTTTTTTTAAATTGGTGTTACGTTCGCAAGCTTCCACTCATCAGATATTTCGCCGGTTTCCAAGGATTTGTTGAAGATCAGCGTCAGGGGTTTGGAGAGCTCGCATATAGCTTCTTTAAACTCTAGGAGAAATCGTATCGGGTCCAGGTGATTTGCTTTCATTGAGGTTATCTAAACATCTCAGTACCTCTGCCTCAGTAATGCTAATATTTCTAAGAACTTCCAAATTGTTTTTCTGTACTGGCGGTACTGTAGGGATGTCACTTAGGACTTTTGATGTAAAAACTGATACAAAGAAGCTGTTGAGAGTATTACTCATTTTTGCATCTTCATTGGTAAAATCTCCCTTTTCATCTACCAAGGGTCCAATCGTTGAAGTCACCACTATATTCTTCCTGATGGAGAGAGAGAGAGAGAGAGAGTTGGAGTTGGAGAGAGAGAGAGAGAGTTAGAGTTAGAGTTAGTTGTATACAACTTCTAGGCTCTACCCCTGAAATAATTTACTTGGCACGTCCAAGAAGCCTCAATTATTTTTTTAGAGCGAGGCATTGTTTTCACAGCAATGGTGGTGATACTACCTCCCTCCCCCCCCCCTCCCCTCATCTCTCTCTCTCTCTCTCTCTCTCTCTCTCTCTCTCTCTCTCTCTCTCTCTCTCTCTCTCTCTCTCTCTCTCTCTCTCTCTCTCTCTCGTCAGTTAGTTATTTTACTGCCGTGCACATCATCTTCGGAAGCGATGACAGGCACGCGTCAAATATAATATCGAGATTATTTTCATTAATTTTGCTCGTATATATATTTTCACTTCAACAATTATTTTCGGGTGTTCCCTCGCCTATGCATATTTTAAGCAGACACGCCATTAGATTGCCACTTTATTAATGTCGCCACTTGACATACAAGGCAATATTATTTCCTCTGTAAGCATTATTCTTGAGGTTATTTACCTTTGTGTGTGTGCGTGTGTGGGTTTTTTTCTTCATATACCAGTACCCTGGTATTATCGGGTACAGTTATTGTCAAGTGATTCTTTGGAGAGGACGACATAATTGTAACTTACGTTAGTTAGAAAAGTTAAATATATTTGTTTTCCACTTCCTATTGTGTGTATTTATATATTTGTGTATTCATTTTATTTATTCCTATTTACCTATCAGTACAAACTTTAACACTCAGGAAAGCACTGTGGCTGAAGACCATGCTAATACAAAAATATATTACATACCATTGAGAAGTAATAACTATGTTTAATGTGTTCTGTTTCATTAGCATACATTAGCTTCCCCTTATATTTCCCAGTTTTCTCTCAAATTGGGGAAAACGAATGATCGATCGTCTTTCCACCTTTGTGTAAACTGCAAAGTAACATTTAAACTTTGTAAATATTTTCCATACAATATTTCAGTTTCCATTTGTTGTGAATGGATAATCTCTCTCTCTCGCTCTCTCTCTCTCATAACACACACACACACACACACACACACACACACACACACACACACACACACACACACACACACACACACACACGAACATTATATTCCTATTCCATACCCCAGCCTACCAGTACCTACCCATCTCTCCCCCTGTGCCCATGTATAGGTGTGCTGGTATCAGTGTACAAGGGGGGGGGGGGGACTTATGGTAGCCACTAACCCACCTACACCACTTACATCTATGGGAAGTGGGGTTTAAAGGGGGGGCTATTGGTTTGCTCCCTAGACCTCCATCAAACTTTAAAATCCCCCCTACGGGATATATGTGTGGATCGTCCTAAATTACAGGCTGGCTATCACTCGCCAGGAAAGTATTGACACCTAAATGACACGAAAGATTTTTAAATTGACAACACATGGGGTAAATTGCCTTAAATCGAAAACTAAGGTGGCGAAAGTCATATAAACTCAAACTAATGGGCTAAACATGAGGGAGAAGGGGGTCCAGACAAACACTCCCTTCCGTGAATATCTCCCCTTAACTCTTTGAGTATTTGGACGCCCTTTTCCACTTTATTTAGGCTCTCATTGGGTGATTCTATTCAGCTTTGGAAGGCCTTCTAAGAATCATAGCTGTCAAGTATATCTCACTTAACCCTCTGACTTCCGAAATCCCTTCCTAAGCTAAGGAAAATCGTATAAGGATAGCCAGAATAAAAGGAAGAGGTTTAGCTAACTGTGATAGACGTGATTTCCTATGTTGCTTGATATCATACTGCAGATGAAACTAGGTTTGTATTTTGATTATGATGTTAAACTTTATAACATTAGAAAACTGAAAAGCAATCACATCAAACGTGCACTATGGCCGCTTTTATAATATATATATATATAGCGGGCTTCTCCCTATAGATACCTCCTCTCTCACTCCTATTTGTTCACTAATTATCGGTAAGCGATCGGTGGGGATGGGATGTCGGGAGGGTGATAAGAAGTTCAGGTTATGGGGGTGGAGGAGCGTAGGGAGTTGGAGTGAAACATAGGGGTCGATGAATACTAACCCATACATACAATTAATAGCCATTTTAACTCTTTCTTCTTAATGCTAAAAGAGTCATAATCGTCACTATCGTTAAGTATTACTGATTATATACACTACGATATATGTATTACCTATTTTAACTTGTTCTTATTAATGCTAAAGTAGGGAAATATACTAATCGTCATTATTAAATACTACTGATTACACACAGACACATACAATAACACACATAATTCCTCGCTTACCCCTAATTGTTCACTAATTCTCGGTAAGCGATGGGTGAGAGAATAAGGTGTCGGGAGGGTGATAAGAAGCACAGGTTATGGGGATGGAGGGGAGGAGGAGACAAGGCGAGGGAGATACGTGGTGGATGAATACTAAACCATACATAACATTACTACTTCTTTGTGTTTAATGCTAATGAAGTGGGAAGTATAGGCTTATCATCATGAGCATCATCATCATAATCATCATCATTATCAACATCATTATTATCATCATCATCATCATTTATCATCAACATCATCATTATCATCTTCATCATCATCATTTATCATCATCATTATCGTCTTCATCATCATTATCATTATCAACATTATTATCAACATCAACATCATAATCGTCTACATCATTATCATTATCATCTTCTACATCATCATCACCATCATCCTCATCCTCATCATGTTATAATTACTTGCTATAAGCCAGAATAAAGCCATTCCACTGAGAGAGTTAGTGTGTACAGGGAAAGCAAAGGGGGAACTTAAGAAATAAGAATAAAGATGGGAATAGCCGCATGTAATTACCGATAAAACGTGAGAAAAGAAGGCCGATTAGAGGGCCATAGTGCGAACGAGAGATAATAGAGAGCATGTCGGCAGATAAAAGGCTTGTAGTGAGGGAGGGCTTGTGTGAAAGGGAGATTTGGAAAAGGGAAGGTATTTGGGTTTTTAAAATGGGGAGTGCTGAGATTGTGTGTGTGTGTGTGTGTGTGTGTGAGGGTGGTGTGTATGTGTGTATTAGTGTTTATGTTTGTGTGCCCCTGTTTTGTTTTTTTGTGATTGTGTGTGTATATGTGATTGTGTGTGCATATGTGTAAGTGCGTGTTTGTTAGTTTGTGAATGTGTGTTTATGTTTGTGTACTTATTATTTTGTATTTGTGATTATGTGTGTATTTGTGTAAGTGCATGTGTGTTTGTGCTTGTGTGTACCTATGTGTGTTTATATGTGTACCACAATTATTCTCCAACCATCTCCACCCCTGCTTTTGGTAATATGATGATGACCCCCGCCTGTCATTAGTAACAAGCATTAGGGTACTATATCCATGTACAGATGTTTGGTATACCGCTCCGGGGTTCGTATCTCTCTCAATTATGTCTTGTGTGTGTGTGTGTGTGTGTTGTCTGCATTGTTTCTCTTAGTATACTATCGTTATAAAAGTGAATGTGTACAGTATACTGTAAATATATTTTATTTCAATCATATTAATAATATTAATCATATTATAATTGTACATTTTCTAATGTTTGTGCTGATATAATATATATATTATATCAGCACAAACATTAGATTTTTTTGTTTTGCAGACAAGTTATTTATGATATAATTATATACTGTATACTGTATACAGTATATATATATGTATATATATATATATATATATATATATATAATATATATATATATATATATATATATATATATATATATATATATATATATATACTGTATATATATATATATATATATATATATATATATATATATATATATATATATATATATATATCATAAATAACTTGTCTGCAAAAACAAATAAATGCATAAATAATTAATAAATGAAAAATAGAAGAAAAAAATATCTCATAGTGCTCTTAGTGTCTTTAAAGTTTTGTCATCTATAGAATTTAGGTTAAAATGAACTCCGAATAGTTGACAGAAAAAACAAAAAAAAACAAACATATTTTGAGGAGGAGCTTTCTTGACAACGTTTCGCAGATAGCTTAGTTACCTCAAGAAGCTATCTGCGAAATGTTGTCAATAAAGTGCTCCTCCTCATATGGTGTCTTTATTCTTAGGTCTTATCATTAGTATTCGTATTTAGAATATTCGTTCAGGATCTTCAGTACTGGTGTTTGTGATTGTGTGTGTATTTGTGATTGTGTGTGCCTATGTGTAAGTGCGTGTTTGTTAGTTTGTGAATGTGTGTTTGTGTGTGATTGTGTGTATTTGTGATTGTGTGTGTATTTGTGAGTGTGTGTATTTGTGATTGTGTGTGTATTTGTGATCAACTGATGCTAAAAAGCTTAGCACTATAGTATTGATACCATAGGAGGGTAATACATTCTGGTCTGACCTCTTGAGAGTTATTATCATATTTCATTGTATTGTGATGGAGGATTTTGCTTGATATTGCCATTTTTCAGCTAAATTTGTTAATGTTTTGATACAAAAATATCAAGGCGGAAGGCTGGTTCTTTTTCTAATTTACAGGCTCGCTATCACTCGCCCACACAAAAATCGACATCTGAATGGGGGTGAGAAGTCATAAAATGTTCAAAATAATGGAGCAAAACAGGGGAGGACCAAAAATACATCCCCCGTACCAACTAACTCATGGGTCGCTTGCTGACAGTAAAGCTGGTATCACACGAGCGCTTTTTCCCTCAACATTTACCCTCAACACTGGTCTGGCAGCTTATGAGGTCAACATTTAATATATTTCGGTCACGTAAATTCATCTATCATCAGTCTAGTTTCCGATACCAGAGCAAAATATTCCAGAAATGTTGCCAGAAAAATGTTGATCATCGAATGTTGACTATAAAAGCTCTAGTGTGATACTGGCTTAATAAACACTGCTCATCGTAATAACTAATGTCAAAGTGAAAAAATACGAGCATTTTATTATCTCTTTCATTCGTAAGCCCTCTCAATAGTTTTTAGATGCGTTTTATGTAAGAATTTTTTCACTTACGTTTTAGTTTTTTCAGTTTCAGTCAGTTCAAATCGTCTAGGGTCAATTATTGTCAGTTCGCTTCGTTGCGGAATTGACAGCGGGCTACTCTCGGGCAGAATGATTTGCAGGGAATTTCGGAGAGGGAATGAACGATGAAGATAGTGTCATCCGCAGAATATTAGGATAGTTTCACTCACAAATATTAAGGGGACATGGGCTAGTTTTCTGGACAACTTTCTCCCTCGTGTTTAGCCCCATTAGTTTTGAGATTTTAAGACATTTGGCTCACTATTTTGACGATTTGAACACCTTTCGCCCCATTTCGTAGTCAATATTTATACCTTTCGTGCTATTTAGGTGTCGACTTTTTTCCCTGACGAACGTTAGTGTTGGAAGAATCTGCCTTCGGCCGGGACATTTGTCTACCGAAAAATTTACAAATGAATCTAGAAAGGGGATCTAATGGATGTTTGTTTTTTAATTTGATGGAGGTCTAGGGAGGAAACTAGAAAAATTATGAATACATGCAAAAATCGCCCAAAAAGTGAACCATCCTACCTTATCCCTTTTAGGATCTAAGATACATTTGTCAATTATATTTTAGTTATCAGTAGACGATTGTATGCAAGTTAGGAAGGATATCAAGGAATTAAAGGGGTAAATACAATCCTAGTTAAGGGGAGATATCCACTTGAGGGATTTTTTTCTTGACTCCTTTCTCCCTCATGTTTAGCCCCATTGTTTTTCTAATTGTAAGACGTTTGCTCCATTATTTTGACGATTTTAAGAACTTTCAACCCATTTCTGTCAATTTTAAGACCTTTCGTGCCATTTAGGTGTCGATTTTATCCTGGCGAGCGATAGCGAGCCTGTAATTTAAGAGGAACCGGCTTTCAGCCGGGACATTTTTCTACCGAAAAATGTACAAATTTATCTTGAAAGGGGCTCAAGGGGGTGTAATCTTAAGCTTGATGGATATCTAGGGAATTAACTAAAAACCTCCCCTTAATCTCTTCAACTCCCACAAGTTCACCCTAAGCTGTTTAAGATCGTCTAATGAGAGTCAGAATAAAATGTCAAAATGCGTCACGATCCTCAAAGTGTTAAGTTAACCCCTTCAGGATAATGACGCGTTTTAGCAGTTTATTTTGGCTATCATTAGACTATTTTAAACAGTTTAGGAATGATCTGTGGGAGTTATAAGGGTAAAGACGGTCTCAATCAACCTTCTGACTGCCATATGTCCTTCTAATCTGAGTAAAATCGTCTAATAGTAGCCCGAAATAAGAAATATAATGCTTCATAAGAAACTGAGAAGGTTAAGATAGTGTCACCCACAGTATATGAGGATAGTATCACCCGCAGGGGGCAGGAGGCTAGGAATCCTCCTGCCCTTGTAAAATCATCGTACTCGACGAGACCGAGAAATGGGCGAGGGAACGCGACAGTGGTCCCGGACCCTAAGAATTGGAACATTAAATGGTGTTTCTGTTCGGGCTCTGTCTCGAGTAGGCCATCCCTAGCAATGGGTTATGTGCCTGAGTCTGTACATCATACATAGTAGTTATTAGTTATTTGATATAGTTTAGTTATTTTGTGTTTGCTCGATTTAAATTTGGACAACCTTCAACTACCTATCAAAGTCACCTACTAACAGCAGCGCTCGGGAAGCATGATGTTTGGGGTATGTATCTGTGCTGGGATGAATGAGGATAGTGTCACCCGCAGACTATTTCTACCTATATATTGTACTATTGGCCAACCTATTTCCTAACCCAACAACTACTTACCATAACCACCTACTAACAGTATGAGGATAGTATCACCCGCAGACTATTTCTACCTATATATTGTACTATTGGCCAACCTATTTCCTAACCCAACAACTACTTACCATAACCACCTACTAACAGTACGAGGATAGTATCACCCGCAGACTATTTCTACCTATATATTGTACTATTGGCCAACCTATTTCCTAACCCAACAACTACTTACCATAACCACCTACTAACAGTACGAGGATAGTATCACCCGCAGACTATTTCTACCTATATATTGTACTATTGGCCCAACCTATTTCCTAACCCAACAACTACTTACCATAACCACCTACTAACAGTATGAGGATAGTATCACCCGCAGACTATTTCTACCTATATATTGTACTATTGGCCAACCTATTTCCTAACCCAACAACTACTTACCATAACCACCTACTAACAGTATGAGGATAGTATCACCCGCAGACTATTTCTACCTATATATTGTACTATTGGCCACCTATTTCCTAACCCAACAACTACTTACCATAACCACCTACTAACAGTATGAGGATAGTATCACCCGCAGACTATTTCTACCTATATATTGTACTATTGGCCAACCTATTTCCTAAACCCAACAACTACTTACCATAACCACCTACTAACAGTACGAGGATAGTATCACCCGCAGACTATTTCTACCTATATATTGTACTATTGGCCAACCTATTTCCTAACCCAACACCTACTTACCATAACCACCTACTAACAGTACGAGGATAGTATCACCCGCAGACTATTTCTACCTATATATTGTACTATTGGCCAACATATTTCCTAACCCAACAACTACTTACCATAACCACCTACTAACAGTTATGAGGATAGTATCACCCGCAGACTATTTCTACCTATATATTGTACTATTGGCCAACCTATTTCCTAACCCAACAACTACTTACCATAACCACCTACTAACAGTACGAGGATAGTATCACCCGCAGACTTTTCTACCCTATATATTGTACTATTGGCCAACCTATTTCCTAACCCAACAACTACTTACCATAACCACCTACGAACAGTATGAGGATAGTATCACCCGCAGACTATTTCTACCTATATATTGTACTATTGGCCAACCTATTTCCTAACCCAACAACTACTTACCATAACCACCTACTAACAGTTACGAGGATAGTATCACCCGCAGACTATTTCTACCTATATATTGTACTATTGGCCAACCTATTTCCTAACCCAACAACTACTTACCATAACCACCTACTAACAGTAAGAGGATAGTGTCACCCGCAGACTATTTCTACTATATATTGTACTATTGGCCAACCTATTGCCTAACCCAACAAACTACTTACCATAACCACCTACTAACAGTATGAGGATAGTATCACCCGCAGACTATTTTCTACCTATATATTGTACTATTGGCCAACCTATTTTCCTAACCCAACAACTACTTACCATAACCACCTACTAACAGTACGAGGATAGTATCACCCGCAGACTATTTCTACCTATATATTGTACTATTGGCCAACCTATTTCCTAACCCAACAACTACTTACCATAACCACCTACTAACAGTACCAGGATAGTGTCAACCCGCAGACTATTTCTACCTATATATTGTACTATTGGCCAACCTATTTCCTAACCCAACAACTACTTACCATAACCACCTACTAACAGTACGAGGATAGTATCACCCGCAGACTATTTCTACCTATAATATTGTACTATTGGCCAACCTATTTCCTAACCCAACACTACTTACCATAACCAACCTACTAACCAGTACGAGGATAGTGTCACCCGCAGACTATTTCTACCTATATATTGTACTATTGGCCAACCATATTCTTAACCCAACAACTACTTACCATAACCACCTACTAACAGTATGAGGATTAGTATCACCCGCACGGACTATTTCTACCTATATATTGTACTATTGGCCAACCTATTTCCTAACCCAACAACTACTTACCATAACCACCTACTAACAGTACGAGGATAGTATCACCCGCAGACTATTTCTACCTATATATTGTACTATTGGCCAACCTATTTCCTAACCCAACAACTACTTACCATAACCACCTACTAACAGTACGAGGATAGTATCACCCGCCTCCCGTAGGGGAGGTGTGGCAGAGTGGTCTTGCCACTGGACTGGTAATCCAATGGACCCGGGTTCGAATCCCAATATGTCAATGGGAAGATATTATTGGGATGGAATTTGTGCTGTACCTAGTATCAGTGCATTACCACAGCACACCGAAATGCCAAATAAATACCCTCATTGTTCCCTGATTAAATAGCATTGTAGAGGAATATTCCCATATTCAAAATTATGCTACAGGGGGGGCAATGCCTAGTGAGTTAATTGCTCAATAGGTGGCGTTCTGAGAGTGAGGGTCCGAGCCTGGAGGATGAGACTGTGAAGCATAGAGGCGGAGCAGCTTCAGAGATGGAATTGCTTCGAGCCGTGAAGCTTCACATGTCTCACTCCCTAGGCTGGAGCAAGACCTCACGGGCCTCACCGTGTTCAGCGGTAGAGTGTAAAGGCTATCAGCCTATGCCCAAGAGGGAGTAGTTGGAATATAGAAAAAAAAAAAAAAAAAAAAAACTATTTCTACCTATATATTGTACTATTGGCCAACCTATTTCCTAACCCAACAACTACTTACCATAACCACCTACTAACAGTACGAGGATAGTGTCACCCGCAGACTATTTCTACCTATATATTGTACTATTGGCCAACCTATTTCCTAACCCAACAACTACTTACCATAACCACCTACTAACAGTACGAGGATAGTATCACCCGCAGACTATTTCTACCTATATATTGTACTATTGGCCAACCTATTTCCTAACCCAACAACTACTTACCATAACCACCTACTAACAGTACGAGGATAGTGTCACCCGCAGACTATTTCTACCTATATATTGTACTATTGGCCAACCTATTTCCTAACCCAACAACTACTTACCATAACCACCTACTAACAGTATGAGGATAGTATCACCCGCAGACTATTTCTACCTATATATTGTACTATTGGCCAACCTATTTCCTAACCCAACAACTACTTACCATAACCACCCTACTAACAGTACGAGGATAGTATCACCCGCAGACTATTTCTACTACCTATATATTGTACTATTGGCCAACCTATTTCCTAACCCAACAACTACTTACCATAACCACCTACTAACGTACGAGGATAGTATCACCCGCAGACTATTTCTACCTATATATTGTACTATTGGCCAACCTATTTCCTAACCCAACAACTACTTACCATAACCACCTACTAACAGTACGAGGATAGTGTCACCCGCAGACTATTTCTACCTATATATTGTACTATTGGCCACCTATTTCCTAACCCAACTACTACTTACCATAACCACCTACTAACAGTATGAGATAGTATCACCCGCAGACTATTTCTAACCTATATATTACTATTGGCCAACCTATTTCCTAACCCAACAACTACTTACCATAACCACCTACTACAGTACGAGGATAGTGTCACCCGCAGACTATTTCTACCTATATATTGTACTATTGGCCAACCTATTTCCTAACCCAACAACTACTTACCATAACCACCTACTAACAGTACGTGGATAGTGTCACCCGCAGACTATTTCTACCTATATATTGTACTATTGGCCAACCTATTTCCTAACCCAACAACTACTTACCATAACCACCTACTAACAGTATGAGGATAGTATCACCCGCAGACTATTTCTACCTATATATTGTACTATTGGCCAACCTATTTCCTAACCCAACAACTACTTACCTAACCACCTACTAACAGTACGAGGATAGTATCACCCGCAGACTATTTCTACCTATATATTGTACTATTGGCCAACCTATTTCCTAACCCAACAACTACTTACCATAACCACCTACTAAACAGTACGAGGATAGTATCACCCGCAGACTATTTCTACCTATATATTGTACTATTGGCCAACCTATTTCCTAACCCAACAACTACTTACCATAACCACCTACTAACAGTACGAGGATAGTATCACCCGCAGACTATTTCTACCTATATATTGTACTATTGGCCAACCTATTTCCTAACCCAACTACTACTTACCATAACCACCTACTAACAGTACGAGGATAGTATCACCCGCAGACTATTTCTACCTATATATTGTACTATTGGCCAACCTATTTCCTAACCCAACAACTACTTACCATAACCACCTACTAACAGTAAGAGGATAGTATCACCCGCAGACTATTTCTACCTATATATTGTACTATTGGCCAACCTATTTCCTAACCCAACAACTACTTACCATAACCACCTACTAACAGTACGAGGATAGTATCACCCGCAGACTATTTCTACCTATATATTGTACTATTGGCCAACCTATTTCCTAACCCAACAACTACTTACCATAACCACCTACTAACAGTACGAGGATAGTATCACCCGCAGACTATTTCTACCTACTGACCTTATTATGTGGCCGCCTACTTACTAACCCAGCAGCTACCTACCATAACCACCTACTTACAAGGCATCACTGTCGCATCCTGCCCGCTGTGAATAATTCAGGTGTGTATTATACCGGTCCTCTCCTCTCTTCCCTACTGGACAGCATATAGATTATTATTATTATTATTATTATTATTATTATTATTATTATTATTATTATTATTATTATATACATAAATATATACTGTATATATACAGTATATATATATATATATTTAAAAACTTAATTTGGTTATACATTATTTTGTCATTCCCTATATCGATTCACCTTTCAAATATGTAAGCTGTACAATCCTAATGACAAATGACCGCACTTATCAATCAGACTGTATACCTATCTATCTATATATTTGACATAGTAAATGAGTGTGTGTGTGTATGTGTGTGTGTGTGTGTGTATGTGTGTGTGTGTGTGTGTATGTGTGTGTGTGTGTGTGTGTGTGTGTGTGTGTGTGTGTGTGTGGGTGTGGGTGTTGGTGTGTGTGTGGGGGTGTGGGGGTGTGTGTGTGTGTGTGTGTGTGTATGTGTGTGTGTGTGTGTGTATGTGTGTGTGTGTGTGTCTGTGTATGTATGTGTGTGTGTGTGTGTGTGTGTGTGTGTGTGTGTGTGTGTGCATTCACGCAATGGTTTAATTCCCACAAATTCGAATGAAACGAAAACAATAAAAGCCATTTGATTCCTTGAGGTCCTTATAAAGCTGAATGATAGCTACTATTAAGGGATTTTAATAAGTTTAGGAAGGGTCTGAGGGAGTAAAAGGGATAATTGAGATTCATTTGACTCCTTTGATTGCTATAGTGGTTTCCTTAGCCATATAAAATGGTCTAGGGTTGGCCAGAGTAAAACAAAAATGCTCTATTACTGCACATTTTAACCCTTTCAAGCTGCAATACGCATTTCTTTTCTGTTTTCTGGTAATTATTAGACGATTGTATTCCGATTAGGAAGGGTATATGGAAGTCAGAGGGTTGCTTGAGATAGTCTTTACCGTTTTAATACCCACAGACCCTTCCTAATTTTTTTTTTCTTTTTTTTTTTCTATATTCCAACTTACTTCCTCTCGGGCATAGGCTGAGAGCCTTAAGGGGAGGTCGCCACTTGAGGGATTTTTTTCTTGACCCCTTTCTCCCTCATGTTTAGCCCCATTGCTTTTGATATTATAAAACGTTTGCCCCATTAGTTTAGCGATTTTAAGAACTTTCACCCCATATTAAGACCTTTCGTACAATTCAGGTGTCGATTTTATCCTAGCGAGCGATAGCGAGCCTGTAATTTAAGAGGAACCGGCCTTCGGCCGGGAAATTTTTCTACCGAAAAATGTACAAATTTATCTTGAAAGGGACTCAAGGGGATGTAATTTTAAGCTTGATGGAGGTCTAGGGAACAAACTAAATACCTTCCCTTAACATTCACCGCTTTACAATGAACAGTGAAGCCCGTGAGGTCTTGTTCCAGTATAGGGAGTGAGACATGTGAAGCACGTAGAGTACAACGAGCACCTGCCATCTTGCCTTCACATGAGGCACGGTGCTCACTCATGGCCCGAAACGACCCCATCTCTGAAGCCACCTCGTTCCCGTGCTTCACTGTCTCACCCCCTACACTCGGACTCTCACACTTACACACACACAACGCCACCTGTTGAGCAGATAACTCACCAGGCATTGCACCCCTATAGCATATTTTTAATATGGGAATATTCATACAGTGCTATTTAATCAGGGAACAATGAGGGTATTTTATTGACGTTTCGGTGGGCTTGTGGTAATGCACTGATACCAGGTACAGCACAAATTCCATCCCAATAATATCTTCCCATTGATACATCGGGATTTGAACCCGGGACCTTTGGATTACCAGGCCAGTGGCAAGACCACTCCACCACACCTCCCCTTAATAACATCGTCTAGTGATAGCCAAAATATACTGCTAAAACGCGTCAGAGCTTGAAGGGGTTAAGTACACGTATAATTATATTCCATTATTGTTTTTATTTGGCATATTTACGACTCACTAAAATATATACAAAATTAATAGCGATCAATCAAAATGTCCAATAAAGTGATGTACCGGTAGTATATGAATAAATAACAACACCATCTGAGGAGGAGCACTTTACTGACTGACAAGGGTCCGCTTATCCATTCTCTGGGAGTTTATATTAACATGATGTACCGCAAGTCGCGAGCATAATTATTTCGATATTAGTGATAGATAAACTGACGGGGCTTTAGACTAGATAGACAGATAGATAGTTAGATAGACAGATAGATAGCCAGGCGGTCATTACCCGGAAGATAATAGAGGGCTGTTTGGCTTCATCAGGACGTCAACCTGGCAGCTTTTTATTACTGACTTATTATTATTTTTATTTCCTCTTCTTATCCAATTTTTACGTGTTTTTTTTTCTCATGAAGTTCGGTATTCGCCCTATAATTTTCTAGTATGAATGTATTTTGGAATTAATGTTTTGCATGGAAAATATACCAAGCAATAATACGAAAATATTACCCAGACTACATTGAGGTAAGGTGTGCGTGCAATAAAATGTAGGGTGCGTCATCATGGGCGGAGGACAGAAGTGGTTCAAGCTTGGATAGAAGAGCTGATGGCGAGAAATGAACGGAGGGGACAGGTAGAGAGATGGAAGAAGAAGAAAGAGAGATATTTAGATGGAAGAAGAAAGAGGGAGATTATAGATGGAAGAGGAAAAAAGAGGGAGATATTTAGATAGAAGAAGAAAGAGGGAGATTATAGATGGAAGAAGAAAGAGGGAGATTATAGATGGAAGAAGAAAGAGGGAGATATTTAGATAGAAGAAGAAAGAGGGAGATTATAGATGGAAGAAGAAAGAGGGAGATTATAGATGGAAGAAGAAAGAGGGAGATATTTAGATAGAAGAAGAAAGAGGAAGATTATAGATGGAAGAAGAAAGAGGGTGATTATAGATGGATGAAGAAAGAGGGAGATTATAGATGGAAGAAAGAGGGTGATTATAGATGGAAGAAGAAAGAGGGTGATTATAGATGGAAGAAGAAAGAGGGAGATTATAGATGGAAGAAGAAAGAGGGTGATTATAGATGGAAGAAGAAAGAGGGAGATTATAGATGGAAGAAAAAAGAGGGTGATTATAGATGGAAGAAGAAAGAGGGTGATTATAGATGGAAGAAGAAAGAGGGAGATTATAGATGGAAGAAGAAAGAGGGTGATTATAGATAGATGAAGAAAGAGGGAGACTATAGATGGAAGAAGAAAGAGGGAGATTATAGTTGGAAGAAGAAAGAGGGAGATTATAGATGGATGAAGAAGAGGGAGATTATAGATGGAAGAAGAGGGTGATTATAGATGGAAGAAGAAAGAGGGAGATTATAGATGGAAGAAGAAAGAGGGTGATTATAGATGGAAGAAAGAGGGTGATTATAGATGGAAGAAGAAAGAGGGAGATTATAGATGGAAGAAGAAAGAGGGTGATTATAGATGGATGAAGAAAGAGGGAGAATATAGATGGAAGAAGAAAGAGGGAGATTATAGATGGAAGAAGAAAGAGGGAGATTATAGATGGAAGAAGAAAGAGGGAGATTATAGATGGAAGAAGAAAGAGGGTGATTATAGATGGAAGAAGAAAGAGAGTGATTATAGATGGAAGAAGAAAGAGGGTGATTATAGATGGAAGAAGAAAGAGGGAGATTATAGATGGAAGAAGAAAGAGGGTGATTATAGATGGATGAAGAAAGAGGGAGATTATAGATGGATGAAGAAAGAGGGTGATTATAGATGGATGAAGAAAGAGGGTGATTATAGATGGAAGAAGAAAGAGGGAGATTATAGATGGAAGAAGAAAGAGGGAGATTATAGAAGAAGATAGGGGTGATTATAGAAGAAGATAGGGGTGATTATAGAAGAAGATAGGGGTGATTATAGAAGAAGATAGGGGTGATTATAGATGGAAGAAAGAGGGAGATTATAGATGGATGAAGAAAGAGGGAGATTATAGATGGAAGAAGAAAGGGGGAGATTATAGATGGAAGAAAGAGGGTGATTATAGATGGAAGAAGAAAGAGGGAGATTATAGATGGATGAAGAAGGAGGGAGATTATAGATGGAAGAAAGAGGGTGATTATAGATGGAAGAAGAAAGAGGGAGATTATAGATGGATGAAGAAAGAGGGTGATTATAGATGAAATAAGAAAGAGGGAGATTATAGATGGATGAAGAAAGAGGGAGATTTGCATATAGTTACATAAATACAGACCGCACAGAGCAGTTGGTCCCGGGGAAGTGATTCGGCCTTATAATTACAGGTATACGAATTAAATTCATTCTCACGTGCTGTGATAGTGGTAGAATAGGACAGTAAAACAAGAGAGAGAGAGAGAGAGAGAGAGAGAGAGAGAGAGAGAGAGAGAGAGAGAGAGTGAGAGAACTCCAAAGTAGAGGTTCGGAATATTTTGGTATGATTAATTAAGGCGTGAACTACTGTAGGTCGAAAAACGAAATTTACTCTTGCTATGCACTGTATGTGTGTATACTGTATATATATATATATATTTTTTTTTCTTTTTTTCTAAAGTTTATATACATTTCCATATAATTTGATTGCTTCATGGATGGGTACAAAATAAATTTCAGAACACAATATTTAAGAGGCTGAATATTATGCAAAGAGGATGGTTCATAGTATTTGATGTCTGTGAATGAATTTCTTCAGTGTATTTTCTTCTATTTGTCCAAACATTTCTTAACAAACTATCAAAAGCCTCTGTGGTCATGAAGACTTATCGACGCTATAACATATACTGTCTTTCACCATTCACTAAAGAAATAGATTAATAAACCTGATAAAAGAATGGAAGGAAATGAGGACGAAAACAAAGGTGAAAGACGGAAATGAGGAGGAAAGACGTGGAAGGAACAAATCGGCGAGAGGAAGCCAAGAACGTTATCCAGGAGCTGGATTAAAGAGCTGGATTAAAAACAAAACACTTATAAAAATGGAAAGAAGGAAATGAGGAGGAAGCAAAAAATCTTCGATAGGAAGCTAAGAACGCTATCCTTGACGGGATCAAACAGACTGAGTGAAGGCTTGGGGAAGGGAGGGTTTTTTTGTGTTTATCCTCACTATTATTATAAGGTGGAGAGAGAGAGAGAGCGAGAGAGTGAGTTAGTGTGCAGGTGCTTAGCAGGGGATAATGGATGCTTGAAAATGGAGCAAGAGGGAAATTAACTTACGATAATGACGTCGCAATATTTTACAGTTTTGGTAAATTTTAGACAACTAACTATATTTTGTTCTGGCTATTACCAGACGACCTTTGTTTAGTTTACAAAAGACCTCTGCTTGTTACGGGTTTAGGTAAGAAACTGCAGGATGAATTTTAAGATCCGAAGGGGGGAGACATGAAAGACCTAAATGGGTGTAATTATCCCTCTATTAAATACCTGAGACTACCTGTTCCATCATCATTGCTGGACAGGGGGCGCTAAAGAGAGAGAGAGAGAGAGAGAGAGAGAGTGTGTGTGAGAGGGAGAGAGAGAGACTGAGAGATACAGTGATAATGTTTTTTTTTTATATATATATACAGTAAGTTCAGAGTAAGGTAGCCAGGATTTGTTGATTGATTAAAATAAACAAATACATAAATGGAGTCTGTTTATTCAATCGCCAATAAAGGGGTAAATATTAACAGTATGCATATTTTTTTTGAAGAAGAAAAGTAGAATTTAAAAAAAAAATGAAAAATAATGGCACGATCAAAATATGAATCGAATCATTAAAGTTATTGGGTAATTGGTGTGAATAATGGGCTTGGTAATAAGAGAAAGAGTTTGAATTAAAAAAAAAGGGTTACAAAATTGCACCTACTTTCTCTATATCTATCTATCTATCTATCTATCTATCTATCTATCTTTATATATCTATCTATCTTTATCTACCTATTTTAGCTACCTATTTGCTTATCTACCGACCTATCTATCTATTTATCTATCACAGAAAGAGAGAGAGAGAGTGTGTGTGTGTGTGTGTGTGTGTGTGTGTGTGTGTGTGTGTGTGTGTGTGTGTGTGTGTGTGTGTTAGTATGTGAGTTAGTATGCCAGTGTTGTGTTAGGCCGTCATGTCCCCTCTATTGTAATGCGTCAGATTGCTTGTCCCCTGCCCGGGCCCGGAGATTGATGGCCCCTGTCCCCGCCTCTGATAGTGCGTGTGTCCAGGAGAGAGATCCTATAGTGACAGAGATCAGCAGCAGCCCCCCCCCCCACTTTTACCCCTTCAACCCATCCTATAATAGTAGATATCGCCCCCCCCTCTCACCCCCCCCCCCCCCCCTCTCTCATCCCTCCCCCCCCTTTACCTCTTCAACCCATCCTATAGTTGCAGAGATCGGCACCACTCCACCCTCTGTTTCGCCCCATTATTCTGGAGATTTTAAGATGCTTCGCCCTATTAGTTTGGCGATAGTAAGACGCTTCACCCCATTCAGGTGTCGAATTTTGTTTTCTGGGCGAACGATACCAAGCCTGTAATTTAGAATAAATCAGCCTTTTGCAGAAATCTAGGTTGAAGAGGGTCTTATCTAGTAAAAACCTTATAGCAGCAGAGATCAGCCCCCCCCCCCCCCCCCTCCCTCCCCTCAAACCCTTCCACTGAGGTATGTATATTTTGTTATCCAATCTGTTGAAGGTACTGTGTGAGCTCTACTTATTCGGCTGACTAAAGGCGGTGTCACACGATCGATTTTTCCGTCAATGTTTTCGGGCAATTGTAGTCTGGCAGGCTTAAAATTTCAGTTACATCAGAAATCTGCCACCTAACATAATCTACCTTCAGTCTAGTTTCCGATTCCAATGTGAAAAAGACTCAAAATATCACGAGAAAGAACTTGCTCATCGAAAATTGCCGGAAAAAGCGTTCGTGTGACACCGGCTTAAGGGGAGATATCGACTCGAGGGATTTTTTTCTGGACCCCTTTCTCCCTCACGTATAGCCCCATTGCTTTTGAGATTTTAAGACAGTCGCCCCATTAGTTTGGCGATTTTAAGAACTTTCGCCCCATTTCCGTCAATTTTAAGACCTTTTGTGCAATTTAGGTGTCGATTTTATCCTGGCGAGCGATAGCGAGCCTGTAATTTAAGAGGAACCGGCTTTCAGCCGGGAAATTTTTCTACCGAAAAATGTACAAATTTATCTTGAAAGGGGCTCAGGGGGGTGAAATCTTAAGCTTGAAGGATATCTAGGGACCAAACTGAAAACCTCCCCTGAAGGAAAGACTGAGGGCCGCTGTCCCAGCCTCTGATAGTGTTTACAAGAGACCCTATAGAAGCATAGATCGGCGACCCCCACTTACCCTTTGATTTCCAGAGGTTCTTTCTAAGTTTAATACACATTTTAAATGTTAGTCAGAATGTAATGAGTATGACGCTCTCGTATATAATGGGATTAAGGGGGGTGACCTGCTTTTGTTCTGTCCTTTTCTATCTTTCTCTGGCTTGTATCCATTTGGCCCCATTCAGCCTACTGTTTTAAGACGTTTATCCCCATCCAGGTGTCAATTTTTTACTGGTGAGCGGTAGCGAGCCAGCATATTTTGTATTTTTGTTTGACAGCAGGCTAAATTTGTACATTTTTCGATAGAAAAATTTCTCCGGCAAAGCCGGATTTCTTCATATAATTCTGGCTCGCTATCGCTCGCCGGGAAGAAAACGACACCTCGATGGGGATAAACGTCTTAAAATAGTTGGCTGAATGGGGCCGAATGGATACAAGCCAGAGAAAGAGAGAAAAGGACAGAAATAAAAAAAAACAGGTCACCCCCCTTAAGGCAGCGTTTCCCGGGCGGTTTTTGGGCCAAATCTGGCTCTCAGTGAATTGGATCTGTGTTAATATTATACCCACTGCGAATGGAATCCTTTGGGTTTATTTTTATAAGGAAGTTAACAAATATATCCCAGTGTATTAAAGCATATCGACAAGAAGACAAGACCACCCAACAGAACCGGAATGTCCGTCATGTTATTATGGTTACAGACTTCATAAACATAATAGTCATATTATATATTGTTACCTACTTGTGTGTGTGTGTGTGGTTTTTTTTTTTTTTTTTAGTTCAGAAATATTTGTTTAACTTCGGGAGGTCCTTTCTAAGATTAAATCATTTGTCTGGCGCCAGTTGTAATGAAAATGAGTCATCGTAGTATGAAATGGATTAATAGGCGAGCCCACACATGTGGCTCTTGCGTTCGAGTCATGTGATAAGTGACTTAAAATATGGCAATATACTTGTTGACCTCATTCCTTAGCTTACATTTGCTCAACGGCGCCATCCATGATCAACAGGTTGTCTTTAGTACATTCTTAATATTCACTCTTCACTAATGTTTGCTTTATTCTAATCATTTATCATATGCTCTTTATTACTTCATTATTCTTTTATGTTACCTATTTCTTAGCCTTTATCTCAACCTCTTCCTTGTCAAAAATATAGGTGTCAAAATATGTGGACTAAAATAATATTCTAAATTTCTTATGAATTTAATATTTACCAAAGCTCTATGCTAATGTTCGTAACATTTAATTAGCCTATTATTATAAGATTTCCTCTGGTTTGAATATGCATTCGGGGGATGTATATAATATTGTAATTCTTTGGTGGGACAGTCAACAGAGAGGATAAATCAGATGGCATACATCTACAATTGTTAACTTATATAATTTAGAGTCCCTATTTGGATTGGCCTGCAAAATATCTGAAATGTTTACTATTCCTTGTAAAAAAAAAAAAAATGCTCTCTCTCTCTCTCTCTCTCTCTCTATATATATATATATATATATATATATATATATATATATATATATATATATATATATATATATATATCTCTCTCTCTCACACACACACAAACGCACACACACACACACACACACACACACACACACACACACACACACACACACACACACACACACACACACACACACGTACTGACCCACACGATACTCTACTTCTCCATACAAATTAATCCCCTCAGAATGGCTCGCAAGGTCCCTGAGATACTACCTACACCCCGTAACTCCCCCTCGTCGTCCCCATCTCTCCCCCACCCCATAAATTATTTGAGCCAAACATACCTGGACACCCACATTCCAGTGACGAAGTAGCTATAAAGTATTCTGATTTATGTTGGTGACTGAGAGGAGAACGCCTATTGAATACCTCTGATGATGTCGTCAGTGAGAGAGAGAGAGAGAGGGAGAGCGAGCAGGGGAATAGGAATAATATGGAAGAAGGTAAGGATGAGAGAGAGAGAGAGTGAGTGAGAGTGAGGGAGAGGAAGAGGGAGCAGGGGAATAGGAATAATATGGAAGAAGGTTATAGAGTGAGAGAGAGAGAGAGAGAGAGAGAGAGAGAGAGAGAGAGAGAGAGAGAGAGAGAGAGAGAGAGAGAGAGAGAGAGAGAGAGAGTGAGGGAGAGGAAGAGGGAGCAGGGGAATAGGAATAATATGGAAGGAGGTAAGGATGAATGTGGAGAGAGAGAGTGAGTGAGAGTGAGAGAGTGTGAGTGAGGAAGAGGGAGCAGGGGAATAGGAATAATATGGAAGGAGGTAAGGATGAATGTGGAGAGAGAGAGTGAGTGAGAGTGAGAGAGTGTGAGTGAGGAAGAGGGAGCAGGGGAATAGGAATAATATGGAAGGAGGTAAGGATGAATGTGGAGAGAGAGAGAGAGAGAGAGTGAGAGTGAGGGAGAGGAAGAGGGAGCAGGGGAATAGGAATAATATGGAAGAAGGTAAGGATGAGAGAGAGAGAGAGAGAGAGAGAGTGAGAGTGAGGGAGAGGAAGAGGGAGCAGGGGAATAGGAATAATATGGAAGGAGGTAAGGATGAATGTGGAGAGAGAGAGAGAGAGAGAGAGAGAGAGTGAGTGAGAGTGAGGGAGAGGAAGAGGGAGCAGGGGAATAGGAATAATATGGAAGAAGGTAAGGATGAGAGAGAGAGAGAGAGAGAGAGAGAGAGAGAGAGTGAGGGAGAGGAAGAGGGAGCAGGGGAATAGGAATAATATGGAAGGAGGTAAGGATGAATGTGGAGAGAGAGAGTGAGTGAGAGTGAGAGAGTGTGAGTGAGGGAGAGGAAGAGGGAGCAGGGGAATAGGAATAATATGGAAGAAGGTAAGTACAAAGGAGTACAAAGGAGTACAAAGGAAATCAAGCAACAACAGATCTAGTGACCCTTCTAGGTTGCTTGTCCTCCAAAACACTGAGGATCAAGTGTCCAAACAGTGGTTTAGAGTGGGTAAGGGAACATTGGAAAGGGAACTACTGCCCTGCCACTAACGTGGCAGGACTAGGAAGTTAGTAGGGGACATATGGGTTAGTAACTGAGGGGAGGATAAAGTTATTCATTTACAAACGCAGTCAGTCGCGGGTTTGATGCGAGATATTTGTCTAGGCGGAATTTAAATGAATCAACGGTGCTGCAGTCTATAACGTCTCGGGGAAGCCCATTCCACAAGTTGACAACTCGATTGAAGAAGAAATTCTTAGATTCGTGCGAGTTAAAAGATTTACCAATAATTTTGCAACCGTTTCCCCGCGTGTAATTAGATTGGTCGATAGTGAAGTACTTACTACAGTTCATATTGTCGATGCCTTTGATGATTTTGAACACTTGAATTAAGTCGCCTCTTAATCTGCGCTGGGTTAAAGGAAATAGATTTAATTCTCTAAGACGCTCTTCGTATGGTTTGTTCTTTAGGCTAGGTATCATTTTGGTAACTCTACGTTGAACTCGTTCTAGCTTGTTTATATCTTTTTGGTAATAAGGGCACCAGGATTGAACGCAGTATTCCAGAAGAGGGCGGACTAAGGAATTGTAAAGGGTTAGGATAACTTCTTTGGATTTATGCTCAAATGACCTGCCTATAAAGCCAATTATTTTGTTTGCCTTCTTAACAACTTCTGAACATTGTTACTCGATATTGTTACTCCCAGATCAGTTTCTCTGTTTACATTCTTAAGCTGAGTGCCATTCATCGAATAGTTTGCTTTCTCATTTAGGTATCCGACATGTAGTACTTTACATTTATCCGCATTGAAACTCATTTGCCAAATTTGGGCCCAACATGACAATTTATCTAGATTGTGTTGCATATCGTCAACTTGTTCTTTTGAGAGTACGCTATTTGCAATTTTTGTATCGTCAGCAAATTTTGAGATTGTGCAGGTGAGACCCTCATCTATGTCGTTGATGTAAATTAGAAAGAGAATTGGTCCTAGTACCGATCCCTGGGGTACCCCGCTACTTACATTGGTCCATTTAGATGCCTTACCGTTTATGACTACCCTTTGCTTTCTGTTGCTGAGCCAATTTTCTATCCATTTCAACACACCGTCTTGTATTCCATGCGCTTTTAGTTTTAGCAGTAAACGTTTGTGGGGAACTTTGTCAAAGGCCTTTTGAAAATCAAGGTATATAATATCTACAGCTTTACTCTCATCGTAGAGGTTGAGGATATCGTGGAAGAAGTCTAAGAGGTTTGTTAAACAGGAACGTTTTTTACGAAAGCCGTGTTGAGTATCTTTAAGTATGTTATTTTCCTCTAAGTGATTTACGAGTCTGTCTCGTATGACCGTTTCTAGCATTTTACATACAACTGAGGTTAAGCTAATTGGACGATAGTTACTGGGTAGGGATTTGCTGCCTTTTTTGAATATCGGTGTTACGTTGGCTAGCTTCCACTGATCAGGCATAGTTCCAGACTGCAAGGATTTATTGAATAGTAATGTCAGTGGTTTGGAGAGCTCATTCTTAGCTTCCTTTAGAAACTCTAGGCGAGATTGTATCAGGTCCTGGCGTTTTATTTACCTTGAGTTTATCTAAACAATTCAATACTTCTCTCTCTGTAACGGTGATATTGCTTAGAACATCTGAATTATCAATCTGAATCGGCGATGGTGTAGGGATATCACTGAGGTCTTCTGTTGTAAAAACTGATGCAAAGAAGGTATTGAGGGCATTACTCATTTGTACTTCGTCTTTGGTGTATTCTCCTTTTTCATCGACTAACGGTCCAACAGTTGAAGTAACTACTTTTTTCTTTCTGATATAACTATAGAATTCTTTCGGGTTTGTTTTACTTTGATTCGCAATATGTAACTCTAAGGTCTTTTTTACTTTGCTTAATTAACTTTTTGGCTTTGCGTCGTAGCTCTACAAATTTCACCCGTTCTTCGTCATTTTGTGAGGATTTTAATCTATCATTAGCAAATTTTTTAGCAAGCAGGCAGTTTGAAATATCTTTATTCCACCATTTGGGCTTATTATTATGGCCTGGACGCCGTATTTTCGATGGTATGCAGTCTTGCACTGCTTTTAGGTAAGTGGTTTCGAATAACTTCCAAGATGTATTTATGTCGTTATTGTTAATTAAAAAGCTCCAGTCAGTTTCTTTAAACATAGCTCTAAGTTTATGGAAGTTTGCTTTCTTGAAATTAGGGACTTTTTCGATGCTACTATTTGGTTCGTTACTTGTAAACTTTAAAGTGAAAGTTATCGTACGATGGTCGCTGTTACTGAATTCATCACCAACATTCAAATTCTCTATCAATTCTTCTTTTGTTGCAAGTACAATGTCAAGAACGTTATTACCACGAGTCGGCATTCGAACAAATTGATAAAGCGAACTCTCTTGCAAGTTCGTATACAAGTCATGTCCGGAGTGTGAAGTAAGAGTATCGCCCCACTTGGTCACAGGTAAATTAAAGTCGCCAAAAATTACGGTATCTTGTGAGTTACTTACATCTGCAATTTGTTCGTAAATTTCTCGGTCCAGTTTGCACTGATTGAGCTGGAGGTCTGTATATTAACGCAAGTATTATTTTTGTACCTTTATTATTCTTTATTAGCACAAAAGATGTGTCGACGTTCACAATTTGAGGTTTTGACACGAGGGTCGGGTTAAGACTTTCTTTGATATAAAATAAAACGCCACCTCCATTTTTATTTATTCGGCTGTTCTCAAACATTACATAACCGGGAAGTGAATACTCTGCTAAAAAGTCTCTATCTTGTGTATTGAGCCAAGATTCTGTTATGCCAATCACATCATAATTTTCTGTAAACACTAGTTCCTCTAAATCTGAAAATTTATTGCGTATGCTACGAGCGTTTGCATAGAAAAACCTTTAAAGTTGCGGTTTTAGAACTCGCAGATCGTTCTTTCATCGAATTTTTGGTTCTGGTCGGATCTACATTTACATTCATAGCTGTCCTCGGTCCTCGGTCGTTATCCCTGACGGTTTTGAATTTGGGTCGTGTTGGTGGAGCTTTATCCAAATCCGCGGTTCTTAACGGATTAGTATTTAATTCCTTTGTAGATTGCCGTCCTCGCTGTCTTCGGTCCTCCTTCCTGGTTATCCTGTGCTGAATCGATTTCTTCTCCGAAAATCCTTCACCGCATCGTTGAGAAGACGCCCAAAACGCGCTGCTCCCACCTGGTTCAGATGAACTCCATCGTCCGAAAACAAATAGTCATCGTAGTAGAAATTGTCCCAGGTGTCGACGAATCCCACGTTCTCCTTCGTGCAGAGGTTTGCTAGACAACGATTTGTGCTGGTGGCTATGTTGTAAAATCGGCTCTCTACACCGAGCCGGGGGACGATTCCTGAGACGATGATCCTTGATGACTTCTCCTTAAACGACTTGATCAGCTGCTGGTACTTTAAAAGCAAATCTTCCGACCGGGTTCGCTGTACATCGTTGGATCCAACGTGGATGACGTACATTGTATTAGCAGGGGCCAACTTTGATACTTCGTCAACTGCTGCAACTACGTCATCCACACCACCACCAGGGATACAAAAACGCTTCCTGGTCTTAGGTGCCCTGGCGCAAAACTCTGTGAGCTGACCACGTATCATCGAGTCTCCCACGAGCCGGACTTCTTCTAAGGATGAGAGAGAGAGAGAGAGAGAGAGAGAGAGAGAGAGAGAGAGTGAGAGTGAGGGAGAGGAAGAGGGAGCAGGGGAATAGGAATAATATGGAAGGAGGTAAGGATGAATGTGGAGAGAGAGAGAGTGAGAGTGAGGGAGAGGAAGAGGGAGCGAGGGTGGAGAGGGAGAGCGAACAGGGGAATAGGAATAAGAATAATATGGAAGGAAGTAAAGATGAATGGGGATGAGTAGAGAGAGAGAGAGTGTGTGTGTATGTGTGTGTGCGTGTGTGTTAGAGTTAGAGTTAGTAATATGGTATCCTCTCTCTCTCTCTCTCTCTCTCTCTCTCTCTCTCTCTCTCTCTCTCTCTCTCTCTTCTTTTCTTCAACTTTCCTTTTCTATCAGATATGCCATCTCTACTAGAATCAAGTCCTGATTTGGATTGTAAGGTCTGTGTGGCCAGTGTGTCTTTGTAAATCTCTCTCTTTCTCTCCCTCTCTCTCTCTCTTTCTCTCCCTCTCTCTCTCTCTCTTTCTTTCTTTCTTTCTCTCTCTTTCTCTCTCTCTCTCTCTCTCTCTCTCTCTCTCTCTCTCTCTCTCAGTATATATAACCACTAATTTCTTGTTCACAGTTACTCATATGTATCTCAATATGGCTTAATTGTCTTACGTGTATCCGCATAATATCACACAAGCCTCTTCTTCCTTCTTCTTCATCCTTCTTCCTCTTCCTCTTCCTTCTTCCTCTTCCTATATTCTTTACCATCATCTTATTCGTATTATTATTATTCCTCTGCTTCGTCTGCTTTTGTTACCCTATTGTTTTTTTTCCGCCCAATCTTCTTAATATCCTTCTTGCGTTTCGATTTCTGCTCTCTCTTCTTTTTCTTCTTCTTCCCCTTCCTCTTCCTCTTCTATTTGGCTTCTTAATGTTTCCTTCTGTTTCAGCTACTTAAACTTGAGTCACTCGAGCATTTTTGAATTTATCAGAATTGTGTTGCATATTCATCTCTTCGTCATGGAAGTTGCATATTCCACAGTTTAGGGGAGGCAGACCGTTTTTCTGGACCTCCTTCTCCCTCATGTTTAGCCCCATTTTATTCAGATTATAAGACATTCGGCCCATTAGTTTGGCAATTTTAACACCTATCGCCCCATATCGTCAATTTTAAGACCTTTCGTACCATTTAGGTGTCGATTATTTCCTGGTGAGCGATAGCGAGCCTGAAATTTTAAGAAGAACCGGCCTTCGGCCGGGAAATATTTCTACCGAAAAAGTACAAATTTATCTTGAAGGGGGGTCTAGGGGGTGTTTTTCTAAGCTTGATGGAGGTCTAGCGAGAAAACTAAGGAACATATGAATTAACAGACAACAAAAAAAAAAAAAAAAAAAAAAAAAACGGTCTGTCTATTTCCTATAGATAAAAAAATTAGTATCTATGAGGAGTGTGTAACAAAAGGATGCTGAGGTCCGATAGAATCCCGCCGCCGGGGAAAGTTCTTGTGTGACTCCTGCTTTAAGGGGGGGTCACCGTTTTTTTGTTTATCTTTCTCTCCCTCTCTCTTTGGCTTGTATCCATTCGGCCCCATTCAGCCTACTGTTTTAAGACGTTTATCCCCATCCAGGTGTCGATTTCTTCCTGGCGAGCGATAGTGAGCCAGGGAGACATTTTTCTATCGAAAAATGTACAAATTTAGCTTGCTGTCAAAACAAACAAATATATATGCTGGCTCGCTACCGCTCGCCAGAAAAATATTGACACCTGGATGGGGGTAAACGTCTTAAAACAGTAGGCTGAATGGGGCCGAAGGGATACAAGCCAGAGAAAGAGAGAAAAGGAGAGAAAGAGAAAAACAAACGGTGACCCCCCTTAAGCCAATGCATACTATACAAGTTTATCGGAGAATTACATATGCAAATGGTGTCCGATACAACTTATCCTGCTATATTGTGAAGAGCTGATACTTATTCATTTATATAGTTCATGGTTTTGTTCGCGATTTTGAGCTTGTAGATTCGTAACAACCGCCGTGGTGGAAGTACAAATCGTTATATAGTAAACATTGTCTTGGTACACTCGGTTACCATAGTCTCTAACCCACTCATAAGAATTCCTGGACCCCCTATGTTTATCTGTGTGCAATTATAACTATCTGGACATATTTGTGGATAGAATTTGTTTTTTAATAAATAGTATATATAGTTTTGTAATTAATGTACATACAATTATATGTATAAATTCGTTTCCAGATATGTACTTCCATAATTAGAAATAGGTGAAGTGCACTAAAATGTATGTGTGGGCTACAAACTATGGTATCCGAGTGTACAGATTATACTCCGATACAGTGACTCTGAGAACATCCGCCGGTAGAGTGCTTGTGTGATATCCCCCCCTTTTAGTATGCTGGTCATGCCTCTTGATACATAGCCAAGTGGTCGGGTACGCTTGTTTTCACATCTGCTCATGACAGGAAAAGGCGATTGAGTATCACTCCTGTCGTGTTGCGATTCCATTTCAATTTGCTTTCCTAACCTGATTGATGGTCTCTTTTTGCCTTTTATTCTCCTAACGCCTTGTAGTTTAGTTGTACAGTCGCGCTAATAAGTGATGTCTCGGCACCAAGTATGTTTTGATCAATAATTAGTATCAGTAATATCTAAGCTTCATTTCTTGATATCGAGTTAAATATATAACAATTTTCCTACACTTACTCACCCTATTCAACATCTGACAGACATTAATACAGCACAGAGCAAGCAAAACGTAATTACAGCTGGGACATTTGCGCGACTGTACACTCACGAGCCTTAATAAACAAGCAACCATTGGAGTCTCTGAACCGTTAAAGCCATACTTTGAAGCATTCGGGATATGGTTTATCACTGTATTATCTCGTCTGGGTTCGCTACGGATTAAAACCAGGAGCTTATTTTGATTTGCAATTCACTACATATCTTATTATACTGGTACCTAAATATTAATTGTTCTCCTTCTAATACTGTACATGTATGTATATATTATACTGTACATGTATGTATATATTATACTGTACATGTATGTATATATTATACTGTACATGTATGTATATATTATACTGTACATGTATGTATATATTATACTGTACATGTATGTATATATACAGTATATCATAGTATATCTCACAAATATACACGTGCGATACTAAACGTGTTTATACTCTCAACCGAACTCGAACCGGCTGGGAGTATACAACATACAATTTATATATATATATATATATATATATATATATATATATATATAAGCAATACTCTCTTGTTGCGGGAATCGGAGTCGGACTCTTCCACTCCTCTACTCTGTTTCTAATATGTAAAGGTTAGTTCTTATATATATGAAAACATTTGTTATTAACTTCGCCCCCTCCTTTTATTGCTCACATAATATTTCATCGTCTCTCATTTTATTCTTTCACTTTACTAGTTCTAATATGTATTAGGTTATTATTTTTATAACTATTAATTTTAAGTTTTATTCTAGATTTGTTAAATTTAATTATTAATAAGAATATTTACATTAGAAAATTACTCTGCCATTCATATAGGCTTTTATTTCATTTCAGTTCAGGTCTGAAGATGGTTTATGCTTAAACCGAAACGTTACCAAAATAAAGATGTTTGTACCAGCGCTGGTGTTGATTTATATATATATATATATATATATATATATATATATATATATATATATATATATATATATATATATATATACTGTATATATATTGTATTAAATTCCTCTTATTTTTCTTGTTGATATTAACCCTTTGTCTCGTAAATAACATCGCCTTGTAATGACCCATATTATTAATTCTTCCTCCATAACAACCTTCATAAATTCCTTCGCTGTAGCCATCTTTATTCGTCCGCATTATCTACATAGCCGGAGTCTTTATAGCCTCCCTCATAACTCGTGCTCATGTCCAAGCCCCATAAACGTTCAGGGTTCTCATACTCATAGCCCATAAACGTTTCAGGTTCTCATACTTATACCTGTTCTTCGCATTCAGACTCATAATTCGTACCTACTAATAAACTCATACACAGGCCTGATACGTTCCCTCACATTCCTTGGCTTTGATTAATGCTGCAGCTTACTCATAATGTGTGTAATTGTCTTCCTCATAGCTCATGTTTATAATTAGCCTCATAAACACGCCTCATTAATTCCCACGTAGAAATTTGTCATGCTTACTTCCATAAAATGTCATCATCATTTGTTTTCCTTATTCATATATATACAATGTTTTCATGTTCTATCTCATACACCCATCATACTCATCCCTTCTCATAAATCCGTCCCTTATATTTCTTCAGACTAGCCTTTATAACCTTTGCGAACCTTCCTCGTACTCATAAGCATATACTCCCATTTTCATAAGCCATCTTCATAATCTCTCATAGTTACTACCCTCATACCATTTCCTAGTGTGTCTCCTTATTCCTCCTCATAGCCCATTCTTACATAATCCTTTATCAGACACACCCTCATACCTCCTCGTCATATTCATCCTCATACCCTGTCATATCCACCTTCATACCTCATCATATTTACCCTCATAACCTCCTCTCCATCCCTTAATATCCCCACATCCTCATAATTCAATCTTATAGCCCTACCTAACAATTTAACATAACCCCATCCCATGACCTCTTCTTATGCCATTGCCTCATATTAATTATCAATTGATAACTCTACCTACTCCTTTATAGCTTTATCTTTCATTCCCGACTCTCAACTTTCTCTCATAGCCTCATCTCTTAAAACCCTTAGATTCACCTTCTCCTCCGTTGCCTCTACCTCACAAACCCTAATACCACTGCTTCGGAACCCTTGGTAACCCCATCCCACATCTACACTTCCTCATAATACAAGATATTTCCCCAACCCATACTTCTTTAAGCCGCTCCTCATAAGAATCACCACTCATAACACCTCCATATCCCCAATTTCACACAACCCTTTATATCTGTGCCCCACTTCCTCATATCCTCATCTCACAACTCAAATCCTTCCTCATATCCTCATCTCACAACTCAAATCCTTCCTCATCTCACAACTCAAATCCTTCCTCATATCCTCATCTCACAACTCAAATCCTTTCCTCATAATCTCGTCTCTATAAATTGGCTAGCCATCATCGTGTGCCAGTCCTCTAACCAATCATCCAGGCCTGGTCTCATCGCCTTTCAGTCCTCAACCCATCCCCCTCATGAGCCCCACCTTTCACAACAACGTCATCCAACCCCTCATTCCAACTATCCATAACCTTTCAAAACTCTGCTCTTATAACCCCCTCTTAACCCCACTCGACCCTTGCTCACAACCTCTTCAATCTCATAAAACCTTACTCACAACCTCTTAATTCCCTCACAATCTCATAAACCCCTTCTCATAACCTCCTCCCGTACAAACCGGCCAGCCATCATCTTTTCCCGGTCTTTTAACCAATCATCCCGGGTTGCTCTCATCCCCATATCATCCTCACAACCCATCCCCCTCATGAGACTTATCTTTTAAAACAAGGACCTCTAACCCCTCATTCCAACTTTCCACGGCCCTTCAAAACTCCGCTCTAACACCCTCATAACGCCACTCAATCTTTGCTCATAACCCTTTCGTTCCCTTATAATCTCCTAAACCCTTACTCAAAACCTCTTAATTCCCTCACAATCTCATAAACCCTTACTCAAAACCTCTTAATTCCCTCACAATCTTCTAAACCCTTACTCAAAACCTCTTAATTCCCTCACAATCTCATATACTCAAAACCTCTTAATTCCCTCACAATCTCATAAACCCTTACTCAAAACCTCTTAATTCCTCACAATCTCATAAACCCTTACTCAAAACCTCTTAATTCCCTCACAATCTCATAAACCCTTACTCAAAACCTCTTAATTCCCTCACAATCTCATAAACCCTTACTCAAAACCTCTTAATTCCCTCACAATCTCATAAACCCTTACTCAAAACCTCTTAATTCCCTCACAATCTCATAAACCCATTCTCATAACCTCCTCCCGTACAAACCGGCCAGCCATCATCTGTTCCCGGTCCCTCCACCAATCATCCCGGGCTGCTCTCATCGTCATGCGGGTCTCGATCTGCCGGCTAATGTCTGGCGCCACAGCCCTTGTAATGAGTCGCTTATTAACATAGTTTCCGGACATATGTATCATAAACACTCATACCAAGTGGACGGGGGACGGTCGCTCAGTTCCACCAGTTTTTATTGCAACTGGATTCCAGAGGCTTGTTGGTACGGTTGGCCACATAAGCCGTGAATCCGCTGCCATTACGTTTTTGCTCAGTGTGTGCTGTATTAATGTCTGCCAGATGTTGAATAGGGTGTGTAAAGATAGGAATATGTTTGTATATCTCACTCGAAACGATGAATTAAAGTTTAGATTAAGCTGATAACAATCATTAGTAACGAGACATCACTTATTTGGCCGACTGTACGTATGTCAACACCGCGGTTTCTTTAATAGTGGCGCTCACAGATGCAGTGATTGTGTTCAAATATTACGATAAATGGCTTGGAATGAGGCACAGGTGCTTATTGAGCCTATTCAATAGTTTCTCTTTGCTTAACGAGACCATCCAGGATCAAGAGAAAAAAATATACAAATGTTGAATCATATTGCTGAGCCCTAGTAAGATTTTGAATGTATTGGCCCAGTAATATTGGACATGTAACGTATTAAAGCGCTTCTATTGACTTCTATATACCAACAGTTACCGCCTCTTCTCTGATTGGTCCCTTACATCTAAATATGTCACCCTCAATTTGTTCTGCTTATATCAACTCAATACATTCTTATAATTATATTACAATATATGGAATAGGTTTAGGTATATGTATATTTTCGGTGTTACATATATATTAATAAGGAATGAGGTTGAGTATAATGATTACACGGGTTGATGGGTATAATCTGATTATTATTTGTTGCCATATACTGTATATACTGTATATATATATATAATTATATATATATATATATATATATATATATATATATATATATATATAATTATATATATATATAAAACCTCACCTATCTCAGTTGCATAAAAACAACCCACAACTCAAGAGATCAGAGCCAAGAGGATGCCATACCACCCGAGAGTCCTAAGAGCGACGATCCTACTGTACCAAATGGGAAAAAATGACCTTAGGATATCAGTCTCAACCCGTCTCTCATCCGCCCACCTCCTGAATTAGGGACCCGCGAGGAATGATGTTTCTTTGGCAGGAGAATATCAAAGAACCGGGGTAGTTGTGATTGCTATCTTCGGAGTGGCCCATGTTTCTATTGTTTCTTGAGTTTTCGGGTTATTATTTTTGGTTTATCTACTATTTGTGGCTGTATATTGAGGCTATTATTTGTTTCGGGCGTTTATTTGTGGCTATTGTATATCTCTATTTTTAGTTTATGTTCATCTAATATTTCTTGGCTGTAAATTCTGGCATTAATTTGTTTCTGGAATGTATTTTTTGGGGTATTATATTATTACTAGCTTCATAATTCCGGTGATTTTGTTCATATTGTCTATTGTTCTTGGTTATTATTTAGTGCTGGCTACTTTCTCCGATGATTTTTTAGCAGACGAATATCAAAGAACCGGGGTAGTTGTGATTGTCTTGTCTATTGTTGTTTCTTGGTTATTACTTTGGCTTCTACTTATTGTTGGCTATTTATTCCCGGTATTTATCTATTTATTCCCGGTATTTATCTATTTATTCCCGGTATTTATCTATTTATTCCCGGTATTTATCTATTTATTCCCGGTATTTATCTATTTATTCAGGTTATTATGCATTAAGTATGGCTATTATATATTACACTGGCTATATGGAGAACAATAATAACATATATATAGATACAATATATATATATATATATATATATATATATATATATATATATTGTAAAGAAATGAGTTTTTGTTCATCTTGAGCCGATACAGTCCTATCTTAAGGGGAGAATTCCACTAGAGGGACTTTTTTCTTGACCCCTTTCTCCCTCATGTTAGCCCCATTGCTTTTGAGATTTTAAGACGTTTACCCCATTAGTTTGGTGATTTTTAAGAATTTCCGCCCCATTCTGTCAATTTTAAGACCTTTCGTGCCATTTAGGTGTCGATTTTATCCTGGCGAGCGACAGCGAGCCTGTAATTTAAGAGTAATCGGCCTTCGGCCGGGACATTTTTCGGTAGAAAAATGTACAAATTTATCTTGAAAGGGGGTCAAGGGGGTGAAATTTTAAGATTGCTGGAGGAGTAGGAAACAAACTAGAAACCTCCCCTTAACAATAAATACTTTTGTTGTGTGTTTCAATATGTGTATTTGGTTTCCAATGTTCTATTCGCACCACTATGGGTTGTTTCTGGATATTTTTGCCCCATTCTATTTATTTTGGCAATTCATATAGCCCAATTATTCTAGTGATCAATATATAGTTATTTACTTCGAACTAATTTTGTCTGGTTAACATATGATTATTTCAGACTATTATTGGTTATTAGTATTGTCTTACTATTATACATCACTCTCCAGTTATTCTGATATTTCGTTAGAATAATAATATGAATGACTTGAGTAGTTACGATGGATATAATCCGGTTAATTGTCTTGATAGCGTAATGGTGGGTGCACGGAATTTTGGTGTGAGTATCCTAGGTTCGATTCCTTGGAGTACCACATGTATTACATTAGTTTCATTGATTTAATTAATTAGGTTTATTTGTAAGTTAATTGGTGGGTTGGTGAAAATATGAAATAATATGTTTGGCTGATATTTATTTCTATTGATATCGGATTATGTCTTATATATTTTAGTATTACACTCTACTAAAGCATGTCTGGCGAATATATATATGGCTGGCTTTATATATTTAGCCCTTTTGTAACGTATACTATTTAATGATATAGCTATATTTATTACTTATTATCCTAAAGCGGTGGGGCATAAGACGACGATTTCTTAAGGGGGTACTAGTCACTGTTTATGGCCCTCCATCTCCCTCGTGTTTAGCATATTAGTTTTGAGTTTTTAAGACCATTAGTTTGGCGATTTTTATACCTTTCGCCCCATTTCGTTGTCAATTTCAAGACCTTTTGTGCCATTTAGGCGTTGATTTATTCCTGGCGAGCGATAGCGAGCCTGTAATTTTAAGAGGAACCGGCCTTCGGCCGGGAAATTTTTCTATCGAAAAATTTACAAATTTATCTTGAAAGTTTTTTTTTTTAAGCTTGATGGAGATCTAGCGAGGAAATTAAAAAATAAATGAATAAATTAATTAATAGCCCAAAAAACCGGCCACTATCCCCTTAAGAACATGTTTTTTATTCGCAGTAAAAACAAAAATGTTCATCAAGCATCCGCCGCCGCTCGAAGAATTCCCGGGAGGCGTTTACGAACAAGGGCGATTGACAGGTTATGGGGTGGGAGAGAGAGAGAGAGAGAGAGAGAGATAGTGAGAGTGAGTGAGAGAGAGAGAGTGGTGAGGGGGTGACAGTATCGAGAGGGTGATGAAGAAATTAAATTAGAAGAGAGAGAGAGAGAGAGAGAGGTGGGGTGGTGACAGTATCGAGAGGGTGATGAAGAAATTAAATTAGAAGAGAGAGAGAGAGGTGGGGTGGTGACAGTATCGAGAGGGTGATGAAGAAATTAAATTAGAAGAGAGAGAGAGAGAGTTGGGGTGGTGACAGTATTCGAGAGGGTGATGAACAAATTAAATTCGAAAATAGAGAGAGAGAGAGAGAGAGGGGGGGGGGGAGGGAGGGAGACGAGAGGTTGGCAATATACAGTATAATTAACCCTCTCCGACATATGACGCGATTTTGAGCCGATTAGGGATACTGTAAAGCCTTTGTTACCATCAGGGGTATTTAGAAACCTTTAGTTTAGTTACTTCAACCTCTGCAGTTGTCTTTGAGTTAGCTGTGGGCAGAAAACTAATTTTGGAGAGGTGAGTGAGATAACTCTATTTCTTATTGCTAATCTGGCAACCTCTGCGTCATAAATGCGTGAAAGGGTTAAGAGAAATAGAAACAGTTTGTTTTCATCAATCTTATGACTATCATGAAATTACAGTATTCTGTAAGCAAAAAGCCTGTTACAAGTATGATAATGGTTAATCAGCTGAAGGCAAATAAAATATCGCAAAATTAAACAAATAATGAGGCCATCTCATCTTTATTCTCTCCAACAGATGGCGACTTTTTTTTACATTTGTATCTATTACCAGAAGAATGTATTCAGTTCAATATGAGCTATTATACGTTGAATACAAATGTACTCTTAAGGGAGAATGGTTCACTTTTTGGGCGATTTTTGCATGCATTCATTATTTTTTTAGTTTCCTCCCTAGACCTCCATCATATTAAAAAACGCATCCATTAGATCCCCCTTCTAGATTAATTTGTAAATTTTTCGGTAGAAAAATTTCCCGGCCGGAGGCCGGTTCTTCCAACATTACAGGCTCACTATCGTTCGCCAGGGAATAAATCGACACCTAAATAGCACGAAAGGTCTTAATATTGACGACGAAATGGGGCGAAAGGTCTTAAACTTGACTAACTAATGGGGCAAACATCTTAACATCTGAAAACTAATGGGGCTAAACATGAGGGAGAAAGTGGTCCAGAAAACCGGCCCATCCCCCATTTAAAGAACGAAGATCTTCCTTCGTCTAACAACAAGCAGAAGATACTACTTGGATTACCTTGCATCACCCGTTGCTACTGCGCTCAATTGTTTTATTGTTGCGGAAGTGGCTAGGGTTTATTTATAAATTTATTTATTTATTTACTTATTATTATTTTAGTTTCTTCCCTAGACCCCCATCAAGCTTAATTAATTATCCTCAAGATCCCCCTTCGAGAAAAATTTGTAAATTTGTCGGTAGAAAAATGTCACGGCCGAAGGCTAAATCCTCCAAAATTATAGGCTCGCTATCGCTCGCCAGGAAAAAAATCGACTCCTAAATGGCACGAAAGGTCTTGATATTGCTAAAGATGGGACGAAAGGTCTTAAAATCGATAAAATAATCTGCCGAACGTCTTAACATTCCAAACAAATGGGGCTAAACATGAGGGAGAACGGGGTCCAGAAAAAGCAGCTGTATATCCTCCCTTTAGTATGAATGCACCGGCCCAGATTCGAGTTCCTACCTGGACAATTATTGTAAGCCAGTTTACTCAGGTGGCCTACCTGTCTATGAAGGGTAGGTTGGTACAAGGAAATACAAAGGAAAACAAGCAACAACAGATTGATTTATTCTTACGAGGTTGCTTGTAACTGTGTGGGAAATGAAGATACTATAATATATTCGCTGTAAGTAGGCGAAAAATCATGAACTCTAGCCTCTCTAACTCAAAAAGGGCTAGAGCAAATTGGCTGTAAATTTCCACATCTATTCCGTGACTGACTCTTCCCAAATGGTAGAAATATTAGCTCGATTACTCCAGTCGTTTTTGAGTTACAGAGGTTAGAGGTCGTGATTTCTCGCCTACCTACAGCGAATAGACTACATAGAAAGCAAGAAGCTACTCATTTGTAAAAGCAGTTAATCGGGGGTTAAGATCGATATATTTATCTCGTCTGCTTGTCATTATACAGTGGAAAACGTACTTTAAAAGAACCTGTATTATTTCTGTTTCTAACGACTCCTTTTCTAAGTTAAATAAATCCATCCAGAATATAATGAAAATAACACCATCATGCTGAGTAGATTAAATGTCAGTTAAGGGGAGGTATTTAGTTTGTTCCCTGGACCTCCATCAAGCTTAAAATTACACCCCCTTGAGTCCCTTTCAAGATCAATTTGTACATTTTTCGGTAGAAAAATTTCCCGGCCGAAGGCCGGTTCCTCTTAAATTACAGGCTCGCTATCGCTCGCCAGGATAAAATCGACACCTGAATTGCACGAAAGGTCTTAATATGGGGTGAAAGTTCTTAAAATCGCTAAACTAATGGAGCAAACGTTTTATAATATCAAAAGCAATGGGGCTAAACATGAGGGCGAAAGGGGTCAAGAAAAAAATCCCTCAAGTGGAGATCTCCCCTTCAACCAATTAGTTAAAATAAGACTTCAGAGGCTATCAACCCTACTGCATCATTAAACCAGCACACTATAAGTCAGGACTGGCGACCCTCTTCGAGAACTCCAGTCCCTTGTCAGATGAAGTGAATAGGAACATTACATATGAATATTTCGACTGCACACATGTATCTTTCCACTCCGTATTTCTTTGTGGGAGCTTCCTTGTAGTTCAGGTTCGAGGGTCACGATAGTAAAGTTGTACATAAGTTATAATTTATCTGTCACGGGTGTGTTTGCGTTTCAGAGAGAGAGAGAGAGAGACTGTGTGTGTGTGTGTGTGTGTATATATATTATATATATTATACTAGACGATCTATAGTATTAGGTTAACATACACACATACACACACTATCACTTTTGTTCTCTCTCTGTCTCTCTCTCTCTCTCTCTCTCTCTCTCTCTCTCTCTCTCTCTCTCTCTCTCTCTCTCTCTCTCTCTCTCTCTCTCTCTCTCTCTCTCTCTCTCTCTCTCTCTCCCCCCCCCCTTATCTGGCAGGCAGAAGGCAACATACCCGTGACACACAGCAGTCCGGACGAACAATTAGTGTAATGAAAACTAACGAGTGATACCAGCCACGATAGCGCCGGGGCAAATTGCAGTTCCCGTCACGTCGTAGGGTCAGCGCTAATTTACTAACTTAATACGTGGTTTCAGTGGGACCTGGGGCGGTAGGGGGGCAAAGAAGGAGAGGTTTGTTGATGGAAGAGAGAGAGAGAAAGAGAGAGAGAGAGAGAGAGAGAGAGCGCGAGATATAGAGACAAAACACAAAAAAGAGAGAGAGAGAGAGTCTAAAAATCGCCAAACTAATGGGGCGAACGTCTTAAAATCTCATAACTAATTGGGTTAAGCGTAAGGGAGAAGGGGATCCAAATACACCATACACACACACACACAAACACACATACACACACACACACCCTTCAAAATACGTACACAAAACAACGTAACGAGAAAACACCTATAACTTTAAATAAACACACTATCTTATTCAGTCTCCAGTCTATCATCAATCCACCAAATTAGTTATTCGCCTTAACTCTTTGAAGATTATGACGCATTGGCAAAGACTATTCTTGTTTTTTTTAAATTAAGTAAGGAAATAAGTGTATTTTGCCACAGTAAATTATCTCCATAAAACCTCTGACTTCCATAATTATACCCTTCCTAATCTGAAAACAAACATCGTCCAATAAGAGCCAGAAACCAGAAAATATTTGAGTCATCGGATCTTCAAAGGTATATAATTAAAAGTAGTTTAAAGAATGATAAGAAAACAATATTGATGTCAACCAAACTAAATAATACGTGATCACAAAACACACGAATACAGATACAGACCAAAATAATAGAATAACAAAAGCAGCGCTAGTAAAGGTTGGAAAGCAGAATATATGAAGGGAAAACAAAATAACATCAGCGCAAGCTTGTTAATAATGAGATGAGGAAAGTAGAGATAACTAGATAGCCCGAGGATAAATGAGGAGGTCTGGTCTTCATTAACACACACACACACACACACACACACACACACACACACACACACATACAGTATACATATGCACACACACACACACACACATACACACACACACACACACATACATACACATACACACACACACACACACACACACATACACAAACACACATATACACATACACACACACACACAAACACACATACACATTCACTCACTCTCTCTCTCTCTGTGAGGATTAAAATCCTCACAAAATGACGAAGAACGGCTGAAATTTGTAGAGCTACGACGCAAAGCCAAAAAGTTAATTAAGCAAAGTAAAAAGACCTTAGAGTTACATATTGCGAATCAAAGTAAAACAAACCCGAAAGAATTCTATAGTTATATCAGAAAGAAAAAATAGTTACTTCAACTGTTGGACCGTTAGTCGATGAAAATGGAGAATACACCAAAGACGAAGTACAAATGAGTAATGCCCTCAATACCTTCTTTGCATCAGTTTTTACAACAGAAGACCTCAGTGATATCCCTACACCATCGCCGATTCAGATTGATAATTCAGATGTTCTAAGCAATATCACCGTTACAGAGAGAGAAGTATTGAATTGTTTAGATAAACTCAAGGTAAATAAAACGCCTGGACCTGATAAAATCTCGCCTAGAGTTCTAAAGGAAGCTAAGGATGAGCTCTCCAAACCACTGACATTACTATTCAATAAATCCTTGCAGTCTGGAACTATGCCTGATCAGTGGAAGCTAGCCAACGTAACACCGATATTCAAAAAAGGCAGCAAATCCCTACCCAGTAACTATCGTCCAATTAGCTTAACCTCAGTTGTATGTAAAATGCTAGAAACGGTCATACGAGACAGACTCGTAAATCACTTAGAGGAAAATAACATACTTAAAGATACTCAACACGGCTTTCGTAAAAAACGTTCCTGTTTAACAAACCTCTTAGACTTCTTCCACGATATCCTCAACCTCTACGATGAGAGTAAAGCTGTAGATATTATATACCTTGATTTTCAAAAGGCCTTTGACAAAGTTCCCCACAAACGTTTACTGCTAAAACTAAAAGCGCATGGAATACAAGACGGTGTGTTGAAATGGATAGAAAATTGGCTCAGCGACAGAAAGCAAAGAGTAGTCATAAACGGTAAGGCATCTAAATGGACCAATGTAAGTAGCGGGGTACCCCAGGGATCGGTACTAGGACCAATTATCTTTCTAATTTACATCAACGACATAGATGAGGGTCTCACCTGTACAATCTCAAAGTTTGCTGACGATACAAAAATTGCAAATAGCGTACTCTCAAAAGAACAAGTTGACGATATGCAACACAATCTAGATAAATTGTCATGTTGGGCCCAAATTTGGCAAATGAGTTTCAATGCGGATAAATGTAAAGTACTACATATCGGATACCTAAATGAGGAAAGCAAACTATTCGATGAATGGCACTCAGCTTAAGAATGTAAACAGAGAAACCGATCTGGGAGTAACAATATCGAGTAACCTAAAACCGAGTCAACAATGTTCAGAAGTTGTTAAGAAGGCAAACAAAATAATTGGCTTTATAGGCAGGTCATTTGAGCATAAATCCAAAGAAGTTATCCTAACCCTTTACAATTCCTTAGTCCGCCCTCTTCTGGAATACTGCGTTCAATCCTGGTGCCCTTATTACCAAAAAGATATAAACAAGCTAGAACGAGTTCAACGTAGAGTTACCAAAATGATACCTAGCCTAAAGAACAAACCATACGAAGATCGTCTTAGAGAATTAAATCTATTTCCTTTAACCCAGCGCAGATTAAGAGGTGACTTAATTCAAGTGTTCAAAATCATCAAAGGCATCGACAATATGAACTGTAGTAAGTACTTCACTATCGACCAAGCTAATTACACGCGGGGAAACGGTTGCAAAATTATTGGTAAATCTTTTAACTCACACGAATCTAAGAATTTCTTCTTCAATCGAGTTGTCAACTTGTGGAATGGGCTTCCCCGAAACGTTATAGACTGCATCACCGTTGATTCATTTAAACTCCGCCTAGACAAATATCTAGCATCAAACCCGCGACTGACTGCGTTTGTAAATGAATAACTTTATTTTATCCCCCCCTCAGTTACTAACCCATCTGTCCCCTACTAACTTCCTAATCCTGCCACGGACATTAGTTCCAGGGCAGTAATTCGCTTTCCAATGTTCCCTTACCCACTCTAAACCACTGTTTGGACACTTGATCCTCAGTGTTTTGGAGGACAAGCAACCGAGAAGGGTCACTAGATCTGTTGTTGCTTGATTTCCTTTGTACTCCTTTGTTCTCTCTCTCTCTCTCTCTCTCTCTCTCTCTCTCTCTCTCTCTCTCTCTCACACACACTCACACAGAGGCACTGACAGGTTGCTTCCCAAACTAATAGGCTCTTAATTGGCATGAAATCGGGATGAAGGGTCGTTAAGGGGGGTCAGCGTTTTTTTATTTTTTTTATCTTTCTCTCCTTTTCTCTCTTTCCCTGGCTTGTATCCATTCGGCCCCATTCAGCCAACTGTTTTAAGATGTTTATCCCCATACAGGTGTCGATTTCTTCCTGGCGAGCGATAGCGAGCCAGCATTGAATGGAGAAATCCGGCTTCGCCGGAGATATTTTTCTATCGAAAAATTTACAAATTTAGCTTGTCAAAACGAAAATATATATATGCTGGCTTGCTACCGCTCGCCAGGAAAAATATTGACACCTGGATGGGGGCAAACGTCTTAAAACAGTAGGCTGAATGGGGCCGAATGGATAAAAGCCAAAGAGAGAGGGAGAGAAAGAGAACCCAAAAAAAGCGAGGTGGGCTCCCTTCATTAAGCTTGTTAGTAGTGCTGTACGGTACACGTCCCACACCCGATGATATTTCCTCTTTTTGCCTTCTTTATCTATGTTATATAAATACTGTATACTGTATATAGGTTAACAAAATACTGTATACTGTATATAGGTTAACAAAATACTGTATACTGTATATAGGTTAACAAAATACTGTATACTGTATATAGGTTAACAAAATAGGTAGGAGTTAAGGGGAGGTTTCTAGTTTGTTTCCTACTCCTCCAGCAATCTTAAAATGTCACCCCCTTGACCCCCTTTCAAGATAAATTTATACATTTTTCGGTAGAAAAATTTCCCGGCCGAAGGCCGGTTACTCTTAAATTACAGGCTCGCTATCGCTCGCCAGGATAAAATCGATACCTAAATTGCACGAAAGGTCTTAAAATTGACAGAAATGGGGCGAGGGTTCTTAAAATCGCCAAACTAATGGGTCAAACGTCTTAATATCTCAAAAATAATGGGGCTAACCAAGAGGGAGAAAGGGGTCAAGAAAAAAAAATCCCTCAAGTGGAGACCTCCCCTTAAAAGGTTATTAGTGTGTCCATCAACATTTACCCTTTAAAGATATAATTGATAGTAATAAACCAGTCCTATAAAGCGAGAGAAAGGCATATCAACTAATCATATCAAAATCTCATATAGAGGCCTCAAGTACAGAGTTGGTGAAGCGGTCGAGTGGAGAGCATGCTTACGAGTGAATCTGCTCGACCTGGGTCAAGAACATCTTTTAATACCCTTAGTGTCCATCTTGGCTATTGATTGTAATTATGTTATAATATTTTCTTTGTATTTTCATGTCCTTGAGCCACAACACTCCGCAAAGTGTTGTGGATTGCACTGAAGAGTAAATACAGAATAAATAAAATAAAAACACACAATTTTCCTCAAGGGTGTACACTAAATTCTGATTGTGCCTGTACCCCCCAAACGTCCCTATTAACCCTCTCCGATATATGACGCGATTTTGAGCCGATTAGGGATACTTTAAAGCCTTTGTTACCATCAGGGGTATTTAGAAACCTTTAGTTTAGTTACTTCAACCTCTGCAGTTGTCTTTGAGTTAGCTGTGGGCAGAAAACTAATTTTGGAGAGGTAATTATAAGAGTGAGAGAACTCTTTCTTATTGCTAATCTGACAACCTCTGCGTCATATGAGTCTGAAGGGGTTAATGGGTGGTCGCTTCCTTGTTATTGTTCCGAATGTATAAATTTTAATGTTAATTTTGAGTAAGTCATCACCTTAATTGTGGCTTTCTGGTGCCGGGTCTCACGGCTTCTTGTTAAGGGGGGTGACCTGCTTTTTTCTCTTTCTTGGTTGTATCCATTCGGCCCCATTCAGCCTACTGTTTTAAGACGTTTATCCCCATCCCGGTGTCTAATTTTCCCTGGCGAGTGATAGCGAGCCAGCATTTAAAGGATAAATACGGTATCGCCGGAACTATTTTGCTATCGAAAAATGTACAAATTTAGCCAGCTGTCTAACTCATTATCCAAAATATGAAGGCTTGCTATCGCTCGCCAGGTATAAATCGACACGTGGATGGGGATAAACGTCTTAAAACAGTAGGCTGAATGGGGCCAAAGGGATACAACCCAGAGAGAAAATTGAGTTATATTTTAGTATTCAATCGGGGGAAAGTGTATGTTTTGTTTTGACGAACATAATTATGAGAGAGGAGTGTTGAAACGATTAGTAATATTTGTGTTTGTTATATTTTTGCATACGTGCTGAACATTGTTTATGCATTTTTCGAGCGCGCATGTGTGTGTCTGTGTGTGAGAGAGAGGGAGAGAGTCTTCCTAATTGAGCTGGTCAACGTGGGGTTAAAAAAGGATAGTGAAAGTGTTTGAGGAAAAAAATGTTGAAGCATACTATTCTTGTAAAAAGATAGAAAGATTTTTTTTTTTTTTTGCAAGACTATTTATAACTATACTCTATTTGGCAATTTAAAAGATAAAACTGTTAGGATAGCTATTGTTGTGGCAGTCAAAAGGGTGAGTAAGTCAATATTTTTTCCGTTTGGATTGCTAGACCTCCATCCAAAAGTTCTTTAAAATAGTCTGCATCCGAAGTTCTTTAAAATCGTCTAATGGGAGCCAGAATTAAACGAAACTTACGTAATTATACAAGTGCTGAAGCGGTTAAAACTGAATATTGCAAAGTTTTCCCTCGTAAAGCAAGCCCTCATTTCCTCATCTGTTGTTGGCCAAGGAAAGTACCTATACTTTCCATTGAGGGGATAGTACTCGCTTTTTTATGGACACCCTTCTCCCTCATGTTTAGCAGATTAGTTTTGAAATGTTAAGACGTTTGTTCCATTAGTTTGGCGATTTTGAGACCTTTCGCCCCATTTCTTTGTCAATATTAGGACCTTTCGTGCCATTTAGGTGTAACATTTTTCCTGGCGAGCGATAGGGAGCCTGTAATTTTAGAAGGAACTGGCCTTCGGCCGGGATATTTTTCTACCGAAAAATGTACACATTTATCTTAAAAGAGGGTGTAGGGGTGGTTTTTGTGTTAAGCTTGATGGAGGTCTAGCGAGGAAACTCAAAAATATATTAATAAATATATACATAGGCCAAAAACCAAGCACTACCCCCTTAAGGGGAGACATGGCGATTTTCTAGACCACCTTCTCCCTCATCTTTAGATCCATTAGTTTGGCGATTTTATGAACTTTCGCCCCATTTCTGTAAATTTTAAGACCTTTCCTGCCAATTAGGTCTCGATTTTTTCCTGGCGAGCGATAGCGAGCCTGTAATTTAAGAGGAATCGGCCTTCGGCCAGGTCATTTTTCTACCGAAAAATGTCAAATTTAACTTGAAAGGGGGTCTAGGGGGTTTCATTTTAAGCTTGATGGAGGTCTAGCGAGGAAACTAGAAAAATAATAAATAAACACAAAAATTTACCAAAAAGTGAAGGATCTCCCCTTATATTAAGCCCGAAGCATAGGTCCCAAGTGGTACCGGGGTTTTATGTCTCCGGGTTTTCCTGGTCGTGACCTGGTGCTCCAGTTTCACACCCGCTAATAGTTACGTTACCGGCTAATTTGCATATCAGTCAGTTCGTCCACAAGTATTTTTGCTTGTACTAGGATTGCAAGAGGGAAAAAGAAGAAAAAAATAGGAAAAGTGGGCATTGGGCCTGAGTAAATAGATAGATAGATAGACTAGGATTGCAAGGACTGGAGTTCTCGAAAAGGGGCTCTGGTCCTGACGCTATTCTTGATGTACAGTGTGCTGGGTTAATAGTCCAGAAGGGTTGATAGCCTCTGAGGTCCTATTTTAAACTAACTAACTAGGATTGCTTTGCTTATTTATTGAAGTCAGTTAGTATAGGGTACTTTATATAGTATTTATTTATTTGTTTATATATTTGTATAGCTTAATTATAGGTTAATTTTAATGAAAGGTTGAGTTTAGACATTTTAGGTTTGCTTATATCTTAGGCTAGCTAGATTATGTTAGCTTCCAGAGAAAGACTCGCTCATGCTATGCTATGTTCGTTATATTGATTATTTATATTCTAGAATGTATATTAGTACTGCGAATAGACCTGAGCACGAAAAGAGACCCTAAAATCACTCTTACTGTCGCGAGCTTCCTCCCGCGATAACTTACGGTCCAGGGAAATTAAGGGGGGGGGGGGGATGAGGGGGTGCAGTGAAGCTCAGAAGTCGTGTCGTGTCTGAATAATTTCATCTGTTTTAATTTATCTAGTAAAACAGACTCCCTAAAGAATATTAATAAGTAAATAAATAAAATATTAATAATAATACAAATAATAATAATAGTAATAATAATGATAATAATAATAATTGTCAAGCTCAGTAGTCGTTTCGTGGCTCCATAATTTCATCTTAATCATTTAACTTGCCTTCGTGTTTTTTTTATTCCTCCTGTACAGTCGCGCTAATAAGTCATGTCCCAGCTGTCATTACGTTTGGCTTTCTCTGTGCTGTATTTATGTCTGTCAGATGTTAAATAGGGTGGGTAAATGTACACATGATTGTATATTTCACTCAATATGAAGACATGAAGCTTAGATATTGCTGATACCAATTATTGATCAAAACATACTTGGTGCCAAGACATCACTTTTTAGCGCAACTGTACACTCACGCGTACTAAAAGTTGCTCAGGGGTGGGTCCTTCCTTCCCCTACTCCACCGTGGGCAGGTGAAAGGGGGGAGTGTGGTCCAAGTCTACCCCCAAACTATCCCCAACTCCCCCACCTTGCTTCTCTAGCTGGCAGTTAGTGATTAACGACAATTGTTCTCATGTATTGCAAATTATTGTCAAACCATCATTGTAAATGTTTACAATGGCCGACATTTAACATATATTAGGAATTTATACAATATACTGTATAATTGTATTCTCAAATTGAATTTCTATACACAACGTGGGTTACACGAATCTTGGTCTTGTGATTCTCTCTCTCTCTCTCTCTCTCTCTCTCTCTCTCTCTCTCTCTCTCTCTCTCTCTCTCTCTCTCTCTCTCTCTCTCTCTCTCTCTCTCTCTCTCTCTCTCTCTCTCTCTCTCTCTCTCTCATTGCACTACTTGCTACGATCAAGACTTAATGTGATTTAAATATAATAATACCATAATTAAATCCAATCTCCTACAGTATTCAGAATATAATGTTCATCATTATTGCAATACACATCAACGTGCCCTCTACGATCTCCTCCTAGGTTCTCAAATTGGTTACACAGTCGGGCTTTTATATCATAACAGGGAAGGACTAAAGGCAAAGATTGGCTGGAATAGTGTTGCAACTGTTATTGGTGGTTTCGTCTATCATTTCAATCAATTTCTACCATTTATTCATTACCATACATGCTATAAACGGTCTGCATTTCATTTTGTGTGGCCTATACACTTTTGTCAATCAATTAAATATAGAATTCGATACAACTTACTATCAAAGTCGGTGTTAACTTTTAGTAAGGTTTAAGTATAGAGCCCTTGAGTAGCAGGGCTCGCCTTCTCACTTCCCCCTTATCTGTCTCTATCTGTGATCCCAGCCTCTCACCTCTACAAATTTCGAAATAATTAATAGGATTAATAGACAGTTTTACCATCAACTCTCCTCTGTGTATCGAAAGCAGGCAACATTCATCACACACACTAATGAAGGGAAATATGCCACATTCAGACCCGTTTAATCTTGGTTGTAGAAAGTGTGTGCTATGAGAGTTACGAGGAGTTACATGGAATAGTTAGTATCTCAAAGATCTTGCGGTCCATTACGGGGAAATATTCGAAGTGGAAGGAGAGACATTTTTCAGTGCACTACACTCCTTACAGAATATGCAAAATACTATATACTGTCTTATTGAACTGTTCAACTGAGATAATGTTTACAACTTCTGAGGAAAGTTTGTTCCAGGTAGAACAGATCATAAATAGGAAACAGTTTCCACAAATACTAGTGCTGAACCTTTTCAATTCTAACTGTCAGTCATGGTTGCGTATTGTATTCATATTGAGCCTAAGCATGTTGTTATGATACATATTATCAAAACCATTACATATTTTAAAAACCTGAATGAACTGACCTCGTAGGCTGGTGTTAAGAGAGAGAGAGAGAGAGAGAGAGAGAGAGAGAGAGAGAGAGAGAGAGAGAGAGAGAGAGAGAGAGAGAGAGAGAGAGAGAGAGAGAGAGAGAGAGAGAGACAGAAGCCCACTACAGCCGAGATTCTTGTAACCCACGTTGTGTATAAAGACTCATTTTGAGAATGCAATTATACAGTATATTGTATTAATAAATTCCTAATATATTTTAAATGTTGACCATTGTAAGCACGTGCAATGATGGTTTAACAATAATTAATACTACATGAGAACAATCGTCGCTAATCACTAACTGCCAGCTGTCAAGGTGGGGGAGTTGGGGATAGTTTGGTGGTGGATGGTGGGGGCAGACTTGGACCAGACTCCCCCCTTCCACCTGCCCAGGGTGGAGTAGGGGAAGGAAGGACCCACCCCTGAGCAACTTTTAGTACGCGTGAGTGTACATCTCTCTCAAGTGGCGGACACGTCAGTGGTTTATAGAGATGAATCCTTGTGTTATGGGACTTCTATTGGGTGCTTGAAAGATAGGAGGAGTTATGGTGTGTGTTCTTTAGTGTCTGGCTGGGAAGTGAGAGTTGTAGCTCTACTGGAAATATTAATTAGAGGATGTTTTGTAGGTCAGAAAGACGGAAAATAATAAAAATAAAGAGAAAAGGAAGGGCGCGCACACTCATTCACGTACGAGCGCGCGCTCACACACACACACACACACACACACACACACACACACACACACACACACACACACACACACACACACACACATAGACAGATAAATAGAGATAGATAGATGGAGAGCAAAGCAAAGATAGAGAGAGGGTGTGTGTGTGTGTGTGTGTGTCTGTGTGTGTGTGTGTGTGAGAGTGTGGTTGGATGGATGGATGATAAATGTAAAGACAAACAAAGAAGACCAAGCAACAACAGGGCTGTTATCAACCATAACCATGTCTCCCATTAACAAACTATTCTGGATAGCCTTTTAAGTTACCATTCTGAGTCATTTCCCTGTTATTCAACTCTGTGCCATATATATAATTGTATTTAATTAATCTAATATGATTAAAAAATTCCCATAATTTAAGAGGCTGAATTTGCATACTTACTGTAGTTAACTCTTTAAGGATTATGACGCTTGTTAGCAGTTTATTCTGGCTATCATTAAACGAATTCATATAGCTTAGGAAGGATCTGTGAGAGTTAAGAATGGTAAAGACTGGCCCAATCAACACTCTTACTTCCATATACACTTCCTAATCTGAGTAAAATCGTCTAATAATAGCCAGAAAATATAACAGAAATGCGCCATATAATGTCGAGAGGGATATTTTAGAAGCTGCCAGATCAGAGTTTTTGAGAGACCCAGTGACCGTGTGGTTCCCTTAACCCTTTCTGTACCGTCGACATTTATTTTTATTATATTCTGGCTACTACTGAGCGAGTTTACTCCTTTAAGGGGAGGTATTTAGTTTGTTCCCTAGACTTCCATCAAGTTTAAAATTACACCCCCTTGAGTCCCTTTCAAGATATATTTGTACATTTTTCGGTAGAAAAATGTCCCGGCCGAAGGCCGATTCCTCTTAAATTACAGGCTCGCTATCGCTCGCCAGGATAAATCGACACCTGAATTGCACGAAAGGTCTTAATATGGGGTGAAAGTTCTTAAAATCGCTAAACTAATGGGGCAAACGTTTTATAATATCAAAAGCAATGGGGCTAAACATGAGGGAGGAAGGGGTCAAGACAAAAATCCCTCAAGTGGAGATCTCCCCTTAACCCTTTGAGTACCAGCGACGTGTGTTATATTATATTCTAGCTATATTTAGACGATATTATGCAGCTTAGGAAGGATCTGTGGTAGCTAAAAGGATTGGTCGCGATAGTTTGAAGCCGTATTATTGCCTGAGGTCCTTCCTAAGCTGGACAAAAACGTCTAATAGTTGCCAGAATGTGATGAAAAGGACGTCCCTGGTACTGTGAACGGGTTAAGGAAGGATTTCTAGCAATTATAAGGCATCGGACTATCTCAATCAACCCTCTTAACTACCACAACAACAACAACAACTACCACAGATCCTTTCTAAGCTGACTAAAATCGTCACAAAATAGCTATAATAAACATAACGGACGTCGCTGGTACAGGAAAGGTTAAGGGGAGACAGACCGTGTTTCTTGACCCCCTTCTCTCTAATGTTTAGCCCCACTAGTTTCGAGATTTTAAGACGTTGGTTCCATTAGTTTGGGGGTTTTATGACCTTTCACCCCATTTCTTTGTCAATTTTAGGACCCTTCGTGCCATTTAGGTGTCGATTTTTTCCTGGCGAGCGATAGCGAGCCTGTAATTTTAGGAGGAATCAGCCTTTGGCCGGGACATTTTTCTACCGAAAAATTTACAAATCTATCTTGAAGGGGGTCTAGGGGGTGTTTTTCTAAGCTTGATGGAGGTCTAGGGAGGAAACTTAAAACAAATATATGAATAAATGAATTAATAGATCAAACAAACGGCCACGTACTGTCCCCTCCAACTACTATATATATATATATAGGGGCCCGATCTGACAGCCAACCATATAGTAATAATATAAGGGTTTGTTGACGCTATAATTCAATAATGAGCACCACCCACCCTAGACCATATAACTTATACTACTACGGCGGCAACTTCTTCTATAGCAGAGACCCTCGACAGTATACCATTTATCGGGGACTTATAGAGAAGATAGGTTTGATAATATAGACTTTAAGGGGAGACTGGCCGTTTGTTTGGTCTATTAATTAATTTATTCATATATTTTTTTTATTTTCCTCCCTAGATCTCCATCAAGCTTAGAAAAACACCCCTAGACCCCCCTTCAAGATAAATGTGTAAATTTTTCGGTAGACAAATTTCCCGGCCAAAGGCCGGTTCCTCTTAAATTTGCAGGCTCGCTATCGCTCGCCAGGAAAGAATCGACACCTAAATGGCAGGAATGGTCTTAAATTTGACAACGAAATGGGGCAAAAGGTGTTAAAATTGCCAATCTAATGGGCCGAACGTCTTATAATATCAAAACTAGTGGGGCTAAACATTAGGGAGAAGGGGGTCCAGAGAAACGGGCTTCCTCCCCTTAAGCTGAATAAATATTGTGGAGACTTCTGACAGTGTAGTATTTAAGAGGGACTTGTTTATCGATAAGGCTTCCTGAGGGGTTAGTTTGTCAGTGTGGTGTTTGTCAGTGTGGTGTTTGTCAGTGTGGTGTTTGTCAGTGTGGTGTTTGTCAGTGTGGTGTTTGTCAGTGTGGTGTTTGTCAGTGTGGTGTTTGTCAGTGTGGTGTTTGTCAGTGTGGTGTTTGTCAGTGTGGTGTTTGTCAGTGTGGTGTTTGTCAGTGTGGTGTTTGTCAGTGTGGTGTTTGTCAGTGTGGTGTTTGTCAGTGTGGTGTTTGTCAGTGTGGTGTTTGTCAGTGTGGTGTTTGTCAGTGTGGTGTTTGTCAGTGTGGTGTTTGTCAATGTGGTGTTTGTCAGTGTGGTGTTTGTCAGTGTGGTGTTTGTCAGTGTGGTGTTTGTCAGTATGGTGTTTGTCAGTGTGGTGTTTGTCAGTGTGGTGTTTGTCAGTGTGGTGTTTGTCAGTGTGGTGTTTAAAGGGGATTTGTTTATTATTTTGAAAGTGCTCCTCTGGAACTATAGCTCGGAAATGACTTAATAGTACTATGCTATGGAGACCTTCCTATCAATAAACAGTCTCTACAAAATCTATGTATGTATGCCTGTCTGTCGGTAGGAGTATCATGATATGCTTGTACTGTAATTATATACCGTAATACAAAAAACAAAACAAACACAAATATATATATACCTGTACACCGGGTATATATACTGTATATATATATATATATATATATACAGTATATTTGTATGTCTTGTTATATTCCTTCACCGGCTACTAAATCCTCATCCCTCACAAACCTATAACGCATATCCCTCTCTACTCTACTAAATCCTCATCCCTCACAAACCTATAACGCATATCCCTCTCTACTCTACTAAATCCTCATCCCTCACAAACCTATAACGCATATCCCTCTCTACTCTACTAAATCCTCATCCCTCACAAACCTATAAAGCGTATCCCTCTCTACTCTACTCCTCAAATCTCTTCATTATAACCAAATAAGCAGCCAAAATGTCGTGCTCCCTTCCTTCCTTCCTTCCTTCGTTCGTATATATATATATATAAATTATAGCTGTCTATCCTTCTAGCTGTCTTTATTTGTGCCTGTCAAAATGTCCTTCAATATCCTTCACTTCGCATCCATCACAAATTCATAAAATATATTCCCCTCCTCCTCAAAAGCCCTCCATCATGACCAAAGTAACCGCCTCGTATTTATTTTTTTCCTTCCTTCATGTATTAAGTAATTCTGTGTCTGGGTACCTGCCTGCTCGTACCTGTCTCTTTATATGTCTGTTTGTGTTTTCAATTTTCCTTCAACAGCCAACAGTTCCTCATTCACTGCAACACTTGAGGGGGTAGTACTCGCTTTTTATGGACCCCCTTCTGCCTCATGTTTAGCATATTAGTCTTTGAGGTTTTATGACGTTCGTTCCGTTAGTTTGACGATTTTGAGACATTCCCCCTCTTTTTATATTCAATATTAACACTTTTTGTGCCCTTTAGTTGTCGAATATTTCCTGGCGAGCGATAGCGAGCCTCTAATTCTAGAAGGAATCGGCCTTCGGCCGGGAAATTTTTCTACCGAAAAATTAACAAATTTATCTTGAAAGGGGGTCTAGGGTGTGTTTTTCTAAGCTTGATAGAGGTCTAGCGAGGAAACTCAAAAATAATTAAATATATACTGTAAATATATAGCCTAAAAACCCCATAAGACATATTTCCCTCCACTCGGCCCTGTCTATCATGGCTGAAGTAATAAGCACCTTAATAATCACTCTGTCTATCTGTCTGCCTATCAATATTTCTGGGTGTACATGTGTGTCTTTCTGCTTCTCTAGCCCTCTTCTTATTTTCCGTCAACAGCCACATCTTACCATTCATGACAAACGCATACGACACATTTCCCTCACTCCACCTTCAAAACGTATCCAACATGACCCAAGTAAGACCCCTAAGTTAGTTATGTTTATCTTACTGCTCCTATGTATGCATAGTGTGTATAAAGGTCTCTGTTTATATGTCTGTCTGTCTGTCTGCTTGGCTCTCCATCTTCTAATTTTCCTTCACCCAACAGCTCTTAATTAAGGGGAGGCTGGCCGATTGTTTGGTCTATTAATTCATGTATTCATATATTTTTTTTAGTTTCCTCCCTAGACCTCCATCAAGCTTAGAAAAACACCCCCTAGACCCCCCTTCAAGATAAATTTGTACATTTTTCGGTAGAAAAATGTCCCGGACGAAGGCCGATTCCTCTTAAAATTGCAGGCTCGCTATCGCTCACCAGGAAAAAATCGACACCTAAATGGCACGAAAAGTCTTAAAATTTACAACGAAATGGGGCAAAAGGTGTTAAAATCGCCAAACTAATGGGCCGAACGTCGTATAATCTCAAAATTAGTGGGGCTAAACATTAGGGAGAAGGGGGTCCAGAAAAACGGTGTGCCTCCCCAGCTCTCTTCATTCATCACAAGCACTTAAAACTTTATTTCTGCCACCATGGCCGAAGCAAGCACCCTGAATGCATTGTCTTCAGTTCTCTCTGTATGTGTCTATCTGTCTCTTTTCGTGTATGTATTAATTTACGTATGTGCATAATTATGTATAACTTCTTTAATGTCTTTCTGGTATTGTCTCTCGCCGGCCAGTAGCTCCCCATCCATCAAATACTCGTAAGCATCATTCCCATGTACGGTCGCGCTAATAAGTCATGTCCCAGCTGTCATTATGTTTGGCTCGCTCTGTGATGTAATAATGTCTGCCAGATGTTGAATAGGGTGGGTAAGTGTAGGAATAGGTTTGTATATCCTCCTCGAAATGAATAAATTAAGTTCAGATATTGCTGATGCCAATTATGGATCAAAATACACTTGGTGCCGAGACATCACTTATTAGGCCGATTGTACGTACCCTACCAGCATGACCCAAACAAGCACCCTACATTCGGTGTCTTCCTGTCCCTCTTTATGGCTGTCTGTCTGTCTATCCTTATATAGGCTTTTAGGTACGTGTGTGCATATGTATGTCTTCTTTATTGTCCCTCTTTGTTATTATCCTTCCACAACCAGCATCTCGCCATCCATCACGGAGACACAAGACACATTAAGGGGAGGTTTTTAGTTTCTTTCCTAGACTTCCATCAAGCTTAAAATTACATCCCCTAGACCTTCTTTCAAGATGAATTTGTAAATTTTTCGATAAAAAATGTCACGGCCGAAGGCCGATTCCTCTTTAATTACAGGCTCGCTATCGCTCGCCAGGAAAAAGTCGACACCTAAATGGCACGAAAGGTATAAAAATTGACAGAAATGAGGCGAAAGTTCTTATAATCGCCAAACTAATGGGGCGAACGTCTTAAAATCTCAAAAGCAATGGGGGCTAAACATGAGGGAGAAAGGGGTTCAGAAAAAATTCCCTTAAGTGGAAATCTCCCCTTAACCACTACCCCACCAGCGAGACCAAAACAGACACTCCATAATTCACTGTCTATATATCTGTCAGTCTCTGTATTTATGTAATTGTATAAAGCACTCCATAATTCACTGTCTATATATCTGTCAGTCTCTGTATTTATGTAATTGTATAAATCACCCCATCATCCACTCTCTATATATCTGTCAGTCTCTGTATATATGTATGTCTGTTTGTCTGTTTGTCTGTCCTTCCTCTAACTCTCCTTCAACCTCCAAGACCTTCCCGCTCATCATAAATGCATAAGACATATTTCCACCAGCGTGACCAATGAAAGCACCCTAAATTATCAGTCCCCACCCTCTTGAGTTCCCCACAATGCTACCTTAAATCCGCCAAATTACACCTGCAATAAAGCTAATCACCATAATTCATCAGCCGGATATGCTCGGGCCTTATTTCCGGAAGCTGCTGTAAAAGAATAATCCGTGGCATATAAAAATAATAATGAAACTAAGACCGCGAGCACGTCAACGAGGTATTTCCTGACTACTGATCCTTTCACTACCTAACCACATCGTTAGCCAGAATTACAATTCGTTACAGAACCTTATAAAACTTAGCTTGCCTAACACAATCTGTTAAATCACCAATACTAACATAAATCTAATACCTAATTTGAGGTAAATTATGTTTTGCAAATTAGGTTCTTTAAGGAATGTTCGAGCTTTTTCTGTTTTTAATTTCCAAATGACAGGGTGTCATGGACGAATATGAGAATAAATACAAGAAAATCTATATTAAATTGCATTACTTTGGTCATTTATATTGCTTCCAAATACGTAATATCAACTGTAAATCATATCTATAAAATTGTATATGTAAACATTATCGATTAAAAAGAAGGGATAAGTTTTTAGGACTAAATTCGAATAATTCCTCGTTTGACAGCCTGCGAAGTGGCCAGGCAGCGAGATGACTAGACACCAGGTTCTTTCTCCTCCTCTGTTGCTATATACATTATTATCAGGTTCATCAAGAGAGTTTTCCTGCCACTCCTGGGCTGTCCTTGAAGTGCGATGTCCTGCTGTTTTCTGAGCATTTGGCTGTTCTGTTTTATAATTCCTCGGTATTTCCGTGTGAAGTATTGCAATATTCCTGAGTATTAAGGGGAGGTATTTAGTTTGTTCCCTACGTTTTCATCAAGCTTAAAATTACACCCCTTAGACCCCCTTTCAAGATAAATTTGTACATTTTTCGGTAGAAAAATGTCCCGGCCGGAGGCCAGTTGCTCCTAAATTACAGGCTCGCTATCGCTCGCCAGGAAAAAGTCGACACCTTAATGGCACGAAAGGTCTTAAAATTGACAGAAATAGGGCAAAATGTCTTAAAATGTCCAAACTACTAGGGCGAACGTCTTAAAATCTCAAAAACAATGGGGCTAAACATGAGGGAGAAAGGGGTCCAGTAAAAAATCCCTCAAGTGGAAATCTCCCCTAAATAGGGTACAGACACGATTAATACTCTTGTTGTGTACCAGTTTTTGGGGGGAAGAGTAAAGTGTTCATTTTCAAAGTGAGGTACAGTACATAACAAGTGTTCGAGGATTGATTTGAGCATACTATATAATGTTTCATGTTCCTCCATTGTTGTATCATCTTTCCTAACCTTCTTTCATTCTCCTCTTCTTCCTCTTTCTAACAATTTTTGTTTTCTCAATAGAGCCAGAATAATCACCCGTTGAATTAGAAAGTAGAATTAAGGGGGTAGTACTCGCTGTTTATGGACCTCCTTCTCCCTCATGTTTAGCATATTAGTTTTGAGGTTTTAAGACGTTCGTTCCGTTAGTTTGGCGATTTTGGTACCTTTCGCCTCATTTTGTATTCAATATTAAGATCTTTCGTGCCCTTTAGGTGTCATTTTTTTCTTGGCGAGCGACAGCGAGCCTCTAATTTAATAAGGAAACGGCCTTCGGCCGGGAAATTTTTCTTCCGAAAAATGTACAAATTTATCTTGAAAGGGGATCTAGGGGGTGTTTTTCTAAGTTTGATGGAGGTCTAGCGAGGAAACTCAAAAATAATTAAATACCCGGTATATAAATACCCGGTATATAAATACCCGGTATATAAATACCCGGTATATAAATATATAGTCCCAAAACCAAATACTACCCCCTTAAGATCATATGCTTTTCATAATACAAGTTACAATCGCCCCAATCACGCCTGTAACTGTAACTGTAGTCCATAACCATTGTGTTTACCGGATGATTGATATGAGCATATTTATTTCATTTTCCTTCATTGTTTTATCGTCTTCTCTATCTTACTCTTATTTTCCTCCTCTTCCTCTTCGTATTATTCTTATTCGTCCAGTTCCTCTTCCTTTCCCTGCGTCTATATTATCTCCTTGTCATTATCATTTCTTCTTCCTCCTCCTCCTCCTCCTCCTCCTCTACCATCACCACCACCACCACCACCACCTCCTCCATCCCCTCCTCCTCCTCCACCACCACCACCACCACCACCACCACCTCCTCCTCCTCCTCTACCACCACCACCACCACCACCACCTCCTCCTCCTCCTCCACCACCACCTCCTCCTCCTCCACCACCCCTACTCCTCCTCCTCCACCACCCCTCCTCCTCCTCTACCACCACCACCTCCTCCATCTCCTCCTCCTCCACCACCACCTCCTCCTCCCAGACCTCCTCCTCCTCCACCACCACCTCCTCCCCCTCCTCCTCCTCCACCACCACCTCCTCCAATACCTCCTTCTCCACCACCACCTCCTCCTCCTCCTCCTCCTCGTCATTTCCCTGGAGTTATGAGGCCGTAAAAATAATAATAATCCATGAGTAATAAGGTCTGATGTTTATATCCTCAAGTTACAGTTCCCCCCCCCCCCCCCCCCCCCCCCCCTCCCCCCCCCCCCCCCCAACAAAAAAAACCACATGATACCACCGCTTGCAATACATTTCACCTTCTCTGCAGTGTAATGATGTCTGCCAGATGTTGCATAAGCTAGGTAAACGAAAGGAAGTATTGGAAAGACTCTCTCGCATTAGCTAAGTCGAATATTATACACGTTGAATTCTACTTATGCTATTACTTACTCGGTCGGCCCTGCTACTTAAATTATTTGGTCAACTGTACGGTCAACACCAAATATTCGTGATCCACCTCTTCGAATTAACCTTTAGTAATTTAATTTAAGGGGAGTCACCGTTTTTTTTTAGCTTTCTCTCTTTCCCTGGCTTGTATCCATTCGGCCCCATTCAGCCAACTGTTTTAAGACGTTTATCCCCACCCAGGTGTCGATTTCTTCCTGGCGAGCGATAGCGACCCAGCATTGTATGGAGACATTTTTCTATCGAAAAATGTACAAATTTAGCTTGCTGTCAATACAAAAATATATATATGCTGGCTCGCTACCGTTCGCTAGGAAAATATTGACACCTGGATGGGGGTAAACGTCTTAAAACAGTAGGCTGAATGGGGCCGAATGGATGCACATACAAAAAAAATAACGCGAAAGTATGTATTTTATGTTGTTAATAGTCCAGGCGCCAGGGCTTTTACTTACAATTATAATTATCTACAAGACATTATTACCCTACATGTGGTGAAGGATATGTGGTTTGGTTATTTACAGTGTTATGTGCGTTTGTATCTGGAATGTGGGTCCAAGAGGTTTAGTGTGCGACTGAATGTGCATACTTTCCTACGAGAGATGTTGTCTGTCATGGATCTCAGCGTAATGGATCATTGCAGATAGCATACCAAAATAAGTATATAATCTAAAAAAAAAACGGATATAATGTATAGAAACATACAAATTACTGGATTTATTCTGAACATTAACCAAAAACAAAAACAACACATTATCCTCACAAGCTGTCGAATCAGGTAGACACTGATCAATAATAAATTATGAAAATATCACGATACATAAAATATGTGTTTTGATGAGAATGATTCTATATTCCTTATTCACCCTTCCGTACAAGCCCCAACACTCTGGTAACGATTTAGCTATAGAGTTATGTATTGAAGAGTGTACTGTATATTGTGTTAGTGTAAGTGGAGGTTTATGTGTAAGCCTTAGCGTATACGCGTTTTTAATTATTATATTAGTTACGCATCGGAAATATACGTTTTCTTTTATTGCAATAGTTTTCTTTATTTAAAATTTATCTGTTAACTAAAGTAAAATATTTGCCTTTTGACGACTTCTTGCACCTAGAAAAATAATATTAGTGTTTATTGCTTTCCTTGACATGATAAAAACTGCCCATTGATAAGTTAATGTAGGTTTTCATCAAGTGTTTTAATTGTTCTTCATATACGCTTGGTAAGAGGTCGTGGGATACATTACATTGCTTGGTAGTCTTTTTGAAACATTTAATTCGTCTAATATTTGATTATATTGTTAAAATGTCTTATTCGTTTGTCTATAGCCTAAGCTTACTACCGTGCTTAAGTGGAGATATCCACTTGAGGGATTTTTTTCTTGACTCCTTTCTCCCTCATATTTAGCCCCATTACTTTTCTAATTTTAAGACGTTCGCCCCATTATTTTGACGATTTTAAGAACTTTCAACCCATTTCTGTCAATTTTAAGACCTTTCGTGCCATTTAGGTGTCGATTTTATCCTGGCGAGCGATAGCGAGCCTGTAATTTAAGAGCCGGGACATTTTTCTACCGAAAAATCTACAAATTTATCTTGAAAGGGGGTCAAGGGGGTGAAATTTTAAGATTGCTGGAGGAGTAGGAAACAAACTAGAAACCTCCCTAAGCTCAAACTATTCTTCCCGCGCTTACTTCAATATGATCAACGGATGAAATAGAAACATCTTATTTTGCTTCATTAATTTACAGTGCTTGCTAACTTCAGTGGATATTAATAACACACATAATATTGGTAATTTATAGAGAGATATCGTCTGTATGGTATATGCGCTCGTATATTTAATTACAACTGCTTAAACAACTATAACAAAAATACACACATAGCCTAGTAATAAGCACATACTACCTTCGCCATCGCAAATAACACGCAAGTCAAAGGCTATATTGCGCCTAAACTCCCTTGATTTATGTAAGTTCTTCTGAAGGTGAATAAAGTCGTCTAGTGTTAGCCAGACTGATATTATAATGTGAAACTTGCAAACTAAACAAACCAAAACTGGGACGACACAAGATAAGCGCAAAAGAAACAACACTTAATAAATAATATGCAAATAATATACAAGAGACGCCATCGAAACCGCCTTTGTCACTGGTAATCTCTCCACTAAATAAAAGGCAAAGTCACACGAGCTATTTTTCCGGCAATTATCGAGTAGCAACTTATTTAGAAACATTTCAAAAGCTCATGGGCAATGGTATCGTAAACTAGACTGAACGTTATATATTCAAGGTGTCTGAAATCATATAAAACTTTCATTAAATAGGCACCTGATCTAAATTGACAAACAACTTGCCTAAAAAAGCATTCGTGTGACACCGACTTAACCTTGACACAGAAAAGAAGCCTTAGAAGGATTGGCTTAGGTGGTGTCACACGATCACTTAGCACAGCATTATCATCGGTATTTCCGGTTTGGTAGTTTAAATAGTAATTATATATAAGGATTCAGTCACCTGCGTTAATCTACAATCTACCTTTAGTCACAAATCCTATAATATGCTGAACCGTTGCCAGATTTAATTCACTGATCGAAAGTTGTCGGGAAAGGATTCTTTGTAATCCTACCTTTGTTATGGTTCTCATGGGGTGAATGTTGCACTTTGTTTATCGTATTGTTTGTATAACGCACACAAAGACGTCCCCCACCCCCACCCCAAGCACACACACAAATGCTCAAACCCCCCCCCCCCCTCACCATCCCCCCCCCCCCCCCCCTGCCACACACACACACACACACACACACACACACACCTTTGTTTTCGTAATATATATATACAGTATTATTATATCCCATGGAAATTCTGGTAGTTTAGCTGTATGTGAATTATTCCTACTACCTGTCCTGGCATATGTTATTACACGTCAGGCAACAACAACAACAACAACAACAACAACACCACGTCAGGCCATATATTTACTTTATGTAGGTACTGAATGACTGACTCGATATAGGAGAAGAATTATATTTTGATGTAACAAATTACAGTACTAGTCACACGACAACTACTGTACTATGTTGATTTTATATGTAAAATACAGAGAGAGAGAGAGAGAGAGAGAGAGAGAGAGAGAGAGAGAGAGAGAGAGAGAGAGCAGTGCGGTAGTATTGCCAGTAAGAGTTTTGTGGAAAGTGGTGAGTTACTCTATATACTATTAAGGGGGGTCACTTTTTTTTTTTTTATCTTTCTCTCCTTTTCTCTCTTTCTCTGGCTTGTATCCATTCGGCCCCATTCAACCAACTGTTTTAAGACGTTTATCCCCATCCAGGTGTCGATTTCTTCCTGGCGAGCGATAGCGAGCCAGCGTTGTATGGAGAAAATCCGGCTTCGCCGGAGACATCTTTCTATAGAAAAATGTAACAAAACAAAAATATATATATGCTGGCTCGCTACCGCTCGCCAGGAAAATATTGACACCTGGATGGGGGTACACGTCTTAAAACAGTAGGTTGAATAAGGTCGAATGGATACAAGCCAAAGAGAGAGGGAGAGAGAGAAAAAAAAAGCGAGGTGGGCTCCCTTAAACTTCATTTGTTAGTGAATTACAAATATACAGTACTTATGAACCACAGTGGACAAACCTTGACTATTATTGTATTTTCCTAATTGCATTTTAATTATATATTTGTTTACCTTTTTTTTTAGTAATTTACTTACCTCCATCACGCTTAAAACAAAAGAGAACAAAGGCCCGCTTTCGCTCGCCAGGATACAATCGACACCTAAATGGCACGAAAGATCATAAAATGGACAGAGGAATAAGGCGAAAGGTCTAAAAATAGCCAAACCAATGGGGATGAACGTCTTTAAATTTCAAAACTAAGGGGCTAATCATTAGGGAGAAGGGGATCTAGAAAGAACACCCCTTTAAAGATAATGTTTATTCAGTGGTTCTCAACCTGGGGGCCATGGCCCCCAAGGGGGCCATGGCAAGAATTTAAGGGGGTCATGCTGGGCTGTTGCAAATTATACATTTCTAAATAATGTTAGGAATCTGAATACAAAAAAAAAATTGCATCACTGTCCTGGCAAAGAAAATGTTCTTGTTTTAATTGATTAAGTTGACAATAAAATTTTGTTACATAATATTGTTACGAATGTGTGTGTACGTGTGTATGTATGTATGTGTGCGAAATTGTAATTGTTTGTGCAGTGTAGGTGTGATAGAAAACGCGGAGGAGAACGAACGCGTATGAGACGGGTGAGAGACACCGGGCTAACAGGATCCCCTGGGAAAATTGTTGTGGAGTCTGTACAGACGGGGCTCCAGCGATGCTGGGATCAAAATCAGGGTTCCAGAAACGTGTCAAGGAAGTAGCTCCGAATGCCAAGGGGGTTCATTGTATGATCCATCGTTTTGCACTGGCGTCGAAAACCCTCCCTGATGAACTTTGCAAGATCCTGGAGGCAGTGGTCAAATGCGTCAACTTTGTAAAAGCTGGAGCTCTGAACTCTCGCCTTTTCCAGAACCTTTGTAGACATGGATTCGGAGCATGAAGCTCTCCTCTTTTACTCCAAAGTGCGCTGGCTTTCCAAGGGCAATGTTGTGAATCGAGTGTTTGAACTTCGGGGGGAGCTTAAATTGTTCCTGGAAATGCAAGGGAAAGATGATCTGTTGAGTCACTTCAATGAGGTTTTGTGGGAGCCACGTCTTGCATATTTAGCAGATATATTTGAGCAGCTAAATAGGTTGAATCTGAAGCTACAGGACAAGGAAAGAAATGTGTTTCACCTGATGGATTGTCTTAGTGGATTTCTTGCCAAGCTCCAGAATGGGCAAAGGAAAGTCGGTGCCGGGAATGTTGCCATGTTTGAAAACCTTTCAGCTGTCCTTGACGAGAATGAAGAAGATAGTCTGCTTGACCCATTACTTAAAACTGAAATCACTCAGCATCTGAGATCCTTGGAAAGTGAACTTAATAGGTACTTCCCAGAATTCGAGGAGGAAGAAGGGAAGTTGGTAATGAATCCATTCTCTGGCACTCTTGATATTACTACCATTCCCAGTGATGTTCAGGACGAGTTCCTTGATCTCAAACATGATTTTGCTGCCAAATATCTCTATGAAGAAAAATCTCTGAATGTATTCTGGTGTTCAATGCATCAGTCATATCCAAAAGTCAGTGAGATTGCACTTCGACTACTCTTGCCTTTTTCAACTACCTATTTATGTGAGTCTGGTTTCTCCACCCTTCTACAAATCAAGAATAAGAGCCGGAACCGATTGGATGTGGACCCCGACATGAGATGTGCATTATCAGTGACACAACCTCGGATTAGTCAACTGACTGAAAAGAAACAATATCAACCTTCCCACTGATGTGTGATAAAATATGCAGAGATTAATTGAACATTTTCTCAACCAGATTCAAATTTGCTAGTGTCCGCTAGTCTTTTGTAGGCAAGTGATGTAAGTTAAGCATATCACAGAAATCTATCAAATATAAGATAATTATGACTGTAAACTTTGTAATAATGCAAGGGTGTTCTCTTCATCAAATTTTTTTTTTTTTTTTTTTTTTTTTACCTTTTTTGGCGGGGTGGGATTTGGGAGAAAAATGAAGGGGAGCCACACGAATGTTGAGAATTCATGAAGGGGGGAATGGAGTGAAAAAGGTTGAGAACCACTGGTTTAACCTAAGGGAAGATTTTTGCTTAAGGGATATTTTTTTTTCGAACCCCCTTCTCCCTCATGCTTAGCCCCATTAGTTTTGATATTTTAAGACGTTCACCCCGTTAGTTTGGTGATTTTAAGACATTTCGCCCAATTTCTGTCAATTTTAAGACCGTTCGTGCCATTTAGGCATCGATTTTTTTCCTGGCGAGTGATAGAGAGCCTGTAATTTAGGAGGAGCCGGCCTTCGGCTGGTACATTTTTCTACCGAAAAATGTACAAATCTATATCGAAGGGGGGTCTGGAGGGTATTTTTTTCAAGCTTCATATGGGCTCTAGGAAGCAAACTAAAAACCTCCCCTTAACCCGTACAATACCAGTGCCATCTATTGTCATCCTATTCTGGCCACTATAAGATGATTTTATTCAGCTTAGGAAGGACCTCTAGCAATAATAGGGCTTCCAACTATCTCGAGCAACCATTTGAACTACCACATATCCTTCCTATAGCTGCATAATATCGTCTAAATATGAGCTAGAATACAATATAACACACGTCGCTGGTACTCAAAGGGTTAAGGGGAGGTTTTTAGTTGATTCCCTAGACTTCCATCAAGCTACCCCTTGACCCCCTTTCAAGATAAATTTGTACATTTTTCGGTAGAAAAATTTCCCGGCCAAAGGCCGGTTCCCCTTAAATTACAGGCTCGCTATCGTTCGCCAGGAAAAAATCGACACCTCAATGGCACTGTCTTAAAATTGACAGAAATGGGGCGAGGGTTCTTAAAATCGCCAAACTAATGGGGCAAGCATCTTTAAATCTCACAAGCAATGGGGCAAAACATGAGGGAGAAAGAGGTTCAGAAACAAATCCTCCAGGTGGAAATCTCCCCTTAACTAGCGAGATCAGCAGAGTGTACTGTATATTATGGAGGTTCTACGGTTCCCGGACATCTCAACCAGTAGACCAGTTCAACCAGTAGCCCTCAACCAGTGCCAAATTAACCAAGACCAACCAAACCAGTGCCAACATATAGTACTAACCTAACCTAACCGTGTATTAGTTGAATTGATACTGGTTGAGAGCTACTGGTTGAAATGGTCTACTGGTTGAGTTGTCCGGTCACCAGGTTCTACATCAAGCCGGTGTCACACGAGCGATGTTTCCGGCAATTTTCGATGAGCAAGTTTTTTCTAGTAATATTTTGAGGAATTTTCACATTGGAATAAGAAGCCAGACTGAATTTTGATTATGCTAAGTGGCTGATTTATGATATCACTTTAATTTTGATTATGCTAAGTGGCTGATTTATGATATCACTTGAATTTTGATTATGCTAGGTGGCTGATTTATGATATCACTTGAATTTTGATTATGCTAAGTGGCTGATTTATGATATCACTTGAATTTTGATTATGCTAGGTGGCTGATTTATGATATCACTTGAATTTTGATTATGCTAAGTGGCTGATTTATGATATCACTTGAATTTTGATTATGCTAGGTGGCTGATTTATGATATCACTTGAATTTTGATTATGCTAGGTGGCTGATTTATGATATCACTTGAATTTTGATTATGCTAAGTGGCTGATTTATGATATCACTTGAATTTTGATTATGCTAGGTGGCTGATTTATGATATCACTTGAATTTTGATTATGCTAGGTGGCTGATTTATGATATCACTTGAATTTTGATTATGCTAGGTGGCTGATTTATGATATCACTTGAATTTTGATTATGCTAGGTGGCTGATTTATGATATCACTTGAATTTTGATTATGCTAGGTGGCTGATTTATGATATCACTTGAATTTTGATTATGCTAAGTGGCTGATTTATGATATCACTTGAATTTTGATTATGCTAAGTGGCTGATTTATGATATCACTTTAATTTTGATTATGCTAAGTGGCTGATTTATGATATCACTTTAATTTTGATTATGCTAGGTGGCTGATTTATGATATCACTTTAATTTTGATTATGCTAAGTGGCTGATTTATGGTATCACTTGAATTTTGAAGCTGCCAGACTACAGATACCCGAACAAATTGACGGAAAAAGAGATCGTGTGACACCACCTTAACTCTTGGCTGAGACTGTAACGAGAGACACAAAGAGGGCACACACGCAGTTAACCCTTTCAGTACCAGGACGCCTTTCTTGGTTTTATTATGGCTAGGAGTAGAGGAATTTATTCAGTTTCGGAAAGACGTAGCAGACAAAAGGGTTGTTTGTATTCGTTAGTATAGTGATATTTATTGTTATATTTTATGACAAACACTAGACGATTTGTGTCCAGCTGATGGTAAATTGCCATAATTTTATCTTAATTACTTACCTATTACGAAGGGTTTGTAGCAAAATATGTTACTATGTATGTATGTACAGTATGTATGTATGTATGTATGTATGTACTCTGGCACCTTCCCCAGTTTTCCTATTTATTTTTCTTTCCTTTTTTTTTTTTTTTTTTTTTTTTTTTGTGAAAAATTGGCTATAAGATGATGCAGGGACAGAGTAGTGTCATAATGTTTCATTAAGTATCGATAAATCAGCTGGTAAAGGATTCAAATTGCCATTAGCTGGAAATATGCCGACTGTAGACGATTTCATAAAGCTCAGAACAGGTGTCTAGTATTCAAATGGTTTAAGGGGGGGACGGTTCACTTTTTGGGCGATTTTTGCATGTATTCATTATATTTCTAGTTTCCTCCCTAGACCTCCATCAAATTAAAAAAATATCCATTAGATCCCCCTTCTAGATTAATTTGTACATTTTTCGGTAGAAAAATTTCCCGGCCAAAGGCCGGTTCTTCCAACATTACAGGCTCACTATCGTTCGCCAGGGAAAAAATCGACACCTAAATAGCACGAAAGGTCTAAATATTGACGAAGAAATGGGGCGAAAGGTCTTATGATCGACTAACTAATGGGGAAAACATCTTATCATCTGAAAACTAATGGGGATAAACATGAGGGAGAAAGGGGTCCAGAAAACCGGCCCATCTCCCCTTAAATGGATGAGGAATAAGCAAGAGAGAAAGAGACTGAATTGCCTTCCTTTTCCTGTTCATATTCTTGATGCACCCAAGAAAGTATATATACCATGCATCTATTTTATTGCACCTATTAGTTATGTTCTGTCTATTATCTTGTCGGTATTATAAACACCAGTACAGAGAGAGAGAGAGAGAGAGACGAGGAACATCTAGAGAGAGATAGGTTGGAAAAACAGAGAGAGAGGAGAGAGAGAGGAGAAGAGAGAAGAGAAGAGAGAGAGAGAGAGAAGAACGAGAGAGAAGAGAGAGAGCAGGAGAGGGAGGAGAGAGAGAGAGAGAGAGACGAGGAACATCTAGAGAGAGATAGGTTGGAAAACACAAGTGAGAGAGAGAGAGAGAGAGAGAGAGAGAGAGAGAGAGAGAGAGAAAGAGAAAGCCGAGGAACATCTAGAGAGAGATAGGTTGGAAAACACAAGTGAGAGAGAGAGAGAGAGAAAAAGAGAAAGCCGAGGAACATCTAGAGAGAGATAGGTTGGAAAACACAAGTGAGAGAGAGAGAGAGAGAGAGAGAGAGAGAGGAAAAAGAGAAAGCCGAGGAACATCTAGAGAGAGATAGGTTGGAAAACACAAGTGAGAGAGAGAGAGAGAGAGAGAGAGAGAGGAGAGAGAGAGAGATTGGAAAAAAAGAGAGGAGAGAGAGAGAAAAAGAGAAAGAGAGGAACATCTAGAGAGAGATAGGTTGGAAAACACAAGTGAGAGAGAGAGAGAGAGAGAGAGAAAAAGAGAAAGCCGAGGAACATCTAGAGAGAGATAGGTTGGAAAACACAAGTGAGAGAGAGAGAGAGAGAGTGAGAGAGAGAGAGAGAGAGAGAGAGAGAGAGAGAGAAAGAGAAAGCCGAGGAACATCTAGAGAGAGATAGGTTGGAAAACACAAGTGAGAGAGAGAGAGAGAGAAAGCCGAGGAACATCTAGAGAGAGATAGGTTGGAAAACACAAGTGAGAGAGAGAGAGAGAGAGAGAGAAAGCCGAGGAACATCTAGAGAGAGATAGGTTGGAAAACACAAGTGAGATAGAGAGAGAGAGAGAGAAAGCCGAGGAACATCTAGAGAGAGATAGGTTGGAAAACACAAGTGAGAGAAAGAGAGGAGGGGGGGGGGGGGAGAGGGAAGAAAGGTTAGCAACAATGACTAATAGGGAGGGGGTGGTGGTAGGAGTGGAGGGGGGTGGAATAGTATGAAGGGGTGGAGGGTGGGGGGGGGGGGGGGAGATAGTTCAGTGGAATGGTGGAAGGCAAAGATGGTGTGCTGGAATGGCGAACGAACGAAAAATAGTAGTGAAAGGGGGTTAAAGAGAAAGTTGGATGGAAGGGATTTTTAGTCAGAGAAATAGGAATGGTGAGAAGGGAGCGGTGTGTGTTTTATTGCCCCGTTCCGAAGCTATAGTTACTGGCAAGGAGAGGAAGGGTGTGGTGTAGGGGTGGGAACTACACTTTAAAGGGGGTCACCGGCTTTTTATTATCTTTCTCTCCTTTTCTCTCTTCCCTAGTTTGTATCCATTCGGCCCCATTCAGCCAACTGTTTTAAGACGTTTATCCCCATCCAGGTGTCGATTTCTTCCTGGCGAGCGATAGCGAGCCACCATTGTATGGAGAAATCCGGCTTCGCCGGAGAAATTTTTCTATCGAAAAATTGAAAAATTTAGCTTGCTGTCAAAAAAAAAAAATATATATGCAGGCTCGCTCCCGCTCGCCAGGAAAATATTGACACCTGGATGGGGGTAAACGTCTTAAAACAGTAGGCTGAATGTGGCCGAATGAACACAAGCCAAAGAGAGAGTGAGAGACAGAAAAAAAAAGCGAAGTGGGCTCCCTTAAGCTGAGAGGGTTAAAAGTAGTTTAACATTCTAAAGTTTACAATCTGCATATTACAACACATGCTATTGGTTTACATCTTCACGTTCGTCTTCATAATTATGTCTAACCTCTTTGAATTGCACACCCTATATACCCTAATGTTTGACCCGTTGTGAGGCTAGTCATGGGAAGGGGGGATGGTACTGGGCGTGGTGGGAGGGTGGACTGAAGGGAGTAGTGGAAGAGGGATGGGGGGGGAGGGGAGAAGAGGGAGAGCGAGATAGGTGAGAAATAGAGAGGATGAAAGAGAGAGAGAGAGAGTGTGGGTGAGAGAGAGAGGGAGGGGGGGGGGGAAGAAGAGAGAATATAGAGGGGTTAAAAGAGAGGTAGTTGTGAAGGTGAGGTGGGGATAAAGAGAGAGAAGGGGGGACAGGGAGGGAGGGGGGAAAAGAAAGGAGTAGGGGAAGCGGGAGAGGAGGGGTTGGGGGTGTTGGTCTTTGTGTGGGTGGAGTTGCCAGCTTAGCTACTTTATCACTAGATACGCTTATTTACTTTTATTTTTTGGTTACACATATTACACGTGTGACAAGATTTACAGCAATATTTTATAGATCTTGAATATTTCTAAGCAATATGCTAGGTATAATGTCATTTTACCGGGGATTTGCTGCCTAAAGTATCCAGCAATAATCTAGCGACTATGGAGAGCGACGTTGAGGTATATTCTAGCGACATTCGTGAGCTACTATTGGCATCTCTGTGTGGCGCCGCGTGGAGGGCCGTCAGTAAAGCAGGTGGTTAGCTGGTGGAAGGACGGAAGGAAGCGACCTTATTTATTATCAAGAGTTTATTTATTAATTACAGTGCCGGGGGGTGGTGGTGGTAATAGTGACTGTGATGGTGTATTGGTGAATGTGATGGTGATGGATTCGTGGTACAGCATAAACAAAATGCTGTGATTGTTAACGTATACAGACAGCTGCGATAATTGAGTGTGTTGATGATTGCCAGCGATTATGGTGACATGAAGGGTGAATAGGTGACAGTGATGGATTAATGACAACTTAATACCATGTCGAGAAGTGATATATAAACAGAGTGAAAACATATATTTTTGAGGTTGAGAAACACTGCCGGATATTTGAGTGTTCATGATAGTGATGGTGAATTGATGACAGTGGTGGCGATTGATTAGCGGCAACATGAAAACAATCTCGACAAGTGATAGGCCTACTCAAATTTTAATTGTGCTGTGCAGTCTTGCAGACCGCCACGTATTTTAGTAGTGCTTTCAAACGGTAATGGTGTTGGATATTAGAATAGTTATGAGTGATAGTAATGATGATGGATTAACGACATAAAACAATATAAAGAAGTTAAAACAATATATATGGTTGATTTTTCAAGTACACAACACTACGAATATTGAATATAGGCTACTGTTGATTGGTAATGGTGACATGGATAGCAAATTGATGAATGTACAGGTTTGACGATGGATTTATATTGTGAGTAGCACCCTAACTCCTTGAAAAGTCACTCCTGAAATTTATCGAGTTTTGTTTTCAATCTGCCTAACTCTAGACGATTTTAATCAACCAGGGAAATATCTCGCGCATTCAAGTGCTGCCAATTCATGATAATTATTTTGGCCCAGCTAGTAAAGTGGTGATAATGCATCGACAAGGACAATGCGAATGGTGATAGTTATCAAGAGTTACAAATAACGAAATTAACAGAATACAGTGAATACAGTGATGGAGTAAAATACTTCATACCGTAATAAGGATTCTAAGGAACATTGAGGAGCAGCGACACCAATGAGACAAGATGCATTTCCCTCCAATATTCAACAGAGGACGACCCACTTTAATAGGTGAGTGTTGTTATTAGTTCAGTGCGTTGGAGGGGCGGCGTAAGGCAGCTCTTGGGCAGTATGATGTGCGAGGTTGTGGTAAATAGAATAGAATAAGATAGGAATAGGAGTCCGTGATCTAATATATTTTGTATGTTCGTATATATTTCCTAGCATATTATCAATCATGTTATCGCTGGTGGATTAAACATCATAGGTAATGTATGTAATTATTAAAGGTAAACTTCAAGAAGAAATCTGCGGCATCATTACAGATTATTTTCAGCTCAAATATAGATTCATAGAATATATGAACTTGATGTGGAAGAACATTTAAAACAATTGGATTAGCCTATCCTTGTTTTCATTCTTAGCTTTATAATAGCGCGAAAACCTAACCTACTCTTTCCTAATGAATCTCGTAATATCCCAGTATGTATAAAAAGCAAGTGCTTTGCATTCCCAATTATCCCAACTATTAGCTAATCGGAGATTCGGGCGAAAATTCGGGAATTCTTCTATAATTACACCTATACGAGCTAAGCGGATTATTATTGTATTTAACAGGAAGGTACGACGAGGTAAGTGATGTATATAGACTATAATTGTGCCATGGTTTGCTTAGTATTGCTATGTTTTGTTTGTTCAGGGTGTCAAACGACGCTGTTTTTTTTAGTGATAACGCAAATGAACTTTTTGTATAATAACAGAAACTCCCCCAACCCTTTTTTTCTTTTAAAGGTAAATTGACATAATTTTGGTCTCCATATTTTCCATCTTGATTGCTTTTAGATTGCAGGAAATACTGTTTTAGACACCTAAATTCTCAAATAAATCACGGGGGGGGGGGGGGGCATCCCCCCAGACCCCCCTAGACCTCGCGCCTTCGCCGCTCCGTCACGCTATAATGATAAAATAATAAACCATAATGATAACACAATTCATATTTTGTGGATTGACACCCTGTGTATGTGTATTTGCTTACATGTGATTTTAAACCTAATATAGCCAAGCTTTAAATTAAAAATATTAAGCAGCTTTACGTATCTGTACTTAAAATATCGTATACTTATTGCGTAACATTTGGGAGCAAAGCTACATCTCCCCTAAGCAAATTGCATTCCGCCTTAATACTTAGTGTGTGTGTGGCGCGGGTTGATGTGATTGGTGCGCTAAGCTAAAACTAATCCTCGCTACTTGCGGGTTCTAAAGAAGAAGAAGAAAAAGATGGGTTTCAGAGGCCTTATTACATCGTTTTTCGGGAATAACTTATTAACAAACAGCTGGATTAGTATGGTATTTTGACACAGCTTTGTTCACACCGTGTCCTAATTGTCGTCAATATAGTGCATTACCATTAGTGTAGAATTAAGCTAGTTGTCCCTGTCATGAGGTTAAAGTCACACCTGAATGATGAGGAAACGGACAAGGTTAGGCCCCCCCCCCCCCCTCTCTCTCTCTCTCTCTCTCTTCATTATACATATAAAAGTGAGGCATGCATTATGTGTTAATTTTATATATATATTTGATAGTGACATAACCTGAATGTAAGGGTAAGAGTAGGGTAGGGTGGTGGGTGATAACGACCGTGTTTGATGGAAGAGCAATGGTTTGGTGGTTTCCGGGTGTTGTGTGTTTTTGTCGTGTGCCGTGGGCTTACGGAAGCAGTCGTATACCGTCAGCCATACGTGACGTTGGCTCCAGCAATGCAAATTATGTGATCATGTTACGTCATTGTCCGCGTGGCTGTAAAAACGCATTGGTCATGGTGGCTGATAACTACCGTGTTTGATGGAGGAGCAATAATGGTTTGGTAGTTTCTACAGGTACGCCACAGTAACCTTGTCCGTTTCTTAGTCATTCAGGTGTGACTTTAACCTCATGACACAGGGACAATTAGCTTAATTCTACACTTTTGGTAGTGCACTATATTGACGACAATTAGGGCACGGTGTGAAAAAAGCTGTGTCAAAATATCATACTAATCCAACTGTTTGTTAATAAGTTATTCCCGAAAACAAATGTAACACGGCCTCTGAAACCCATAGTAGGTTTGCGCATCCGTACAAAACCCGAGGATATCAAAAGAAAACAACTTAATCTAACGAGTAAAGTTCAAAGATTACACGGTGTATATCTTGTGTAGGTTGAATAATATTAATCAGTGCTCCCCCATCTCAGTGGAAACAAATCTCGTCCCGTCTCCTTCCCGCTCATTGATTATTCATCTTGACATTTAAGAACGGCTGGTGTTGTTCTTCCGTTTCAATGAAGTCTCAACAATGATCTAGTTTACAATCAGTCTTGTTTATTAGTTGTCTGCATTATTCACTGGGGATCAAACAAACGTTATTTCTATCTATTTACTCAAGCCCAATCCCCACTATTTTTTTTTTTTTTTTGGGGGGGGGGGGGATCAAACACACGTAGAATATAAAAATCCCTTCCACTCCTTCTTACGTTATTAATATTATTTTTGTTTTAAACCTCTCAATACCACGATGCCCTTTTGTTTTAAACCTCTCAATACAACGATGCCGTTTCCCTTTTATTCTGACTAACACTGGACGATTCCATTCAGCCACGGAACCATCGGGACTAATTTATGAAGGGAATTTGCTTTACATCGAGCCGTAAATGACTTGAGAATGTATGCATATATAATGTCATTCATAAAACAATGTCATTATAATATACTTGTATAATGAAAAACCAAGAGGTACACGATTTGTTGAGTCTTTACCAGCTCTCCACATCTGTTAAGGGAGCCCACCTCGCTTTTTTCTCTTTCTCTCCCTCTCTCTTTGGCTTGTATCCATTCGGCCCTATTCAGCCTACTGTTTTAAGACGTTTACCCCTATCCAGGTGTCAATATTTTCCTGGCGAGCGGTAGCGAGCCAGCATATATATATTTTTGTTTTACAGCAAGCTAAATTTGTACATTTTTCGATAGAAAATTTCTCCGGCGAAGCCGGATTTCTCCATACAATGCTGGCTCGCTATCGCTCGCCAGGAAATAAGCGACACCTGGATGGGGATAAACGTCTTAAAACAGTTGGCTGGTGTGGGGAAGGTAGAAGCGTAATTGACTCATGTTACAAATATGAAGCCGATTGGTAAGGTAGTTTCGCAACCACGGATTTTCCTTTTTTTCCTTATCTTCGTACGGATACGCTGGAAGTGGATGGTGGGAGGCGGTTGGGGGTGTGGTGGGGGGAAGGCAGAAGGGTAAGGGACTTGTCACACAAATATGGAACCGATTGGTGCAGTCGTTTCGCCGCCACAGATTTTCCTGTTTTTCCTTATCTTCGTACGGATACGCTGGAAGTGGGTGGTGGGAGGCGGTTGGGGGTGTGGTGGGGGGAAGGCAGAAGGGTAAGGGACTTGTCACACAAATATGGAACCGATTGGTGCAGTCGTTTCGCCGCCACAGATTTTCCTATTTTTTCCTTCTGACGGGACCGACAGTCAGCGAGTGGGTGGGAGGAGGAATTTGGGATTTTTTTTGTGGGTAGCCAAAAGGGTAAGGTACATGTGGTAAAAATATGAAAGCCATAGGTGCAGTCGTTTCGCTGCTATGATTTTTGTTGATAATATAAACAGACTCGTGTGACACTCATGTAGACTCGTGTGACACTCATGTAGACTCACGTGACACTCATGTAGACTCGCGATCATCAAATTTCTAAATAGTACAACGTGACTGTCACGCGAGTCTACATGAGTGTCACACGAGTCTAGAGTCTACAGGAGTTTACACGAGTTTACGCGAGTCTATGCGAGTTGGCGTCCTACTCGCACTTGACTCTCCAATTTTTGTGTCTGCACAAAAATTTTGGCGGTGTTCGCGAGTCTACGCGGTCCACCGCGAGTCCACGCGAGTGTCGGCGAGTGTTGGCGAATTTGGGATAATCATTGGCGAGTGCAAAAAAATCATCACTCGCGTTGGAGTTGCGCTCCGACTCGCCTATGTGTGAACCTACCTTTAACCTCCACCAGTTAACAATGGCCTTTGAAAAATGTAACAAGTAAAGACAGAGAGAGAGAGAGAGAGAGAGGGTGGGGGGGGGGGGCGAGGGCGAGGGCGATCGTTCATTAATTCCTTAAATAGGCCTACACTTTTTTCTATAATTTTACGTATCTATAAGAATCCTGATCTACGCGAAATATTCAATATATATACTCTAACTTCCCTTATAGACGGCCAACCTCCGCCAAATTGTGCCACTGCTGTCATTAGCTTCTATGTTCTCAAAAAAAAAAAAAATCCAATATCCACAACACACATTCGCCAATACTGCTACAGGATACACAGATTGTCTTTCGTTCAAAATGATACATGATCAAAAATATAATATCGCGTCAACATTATGTCGCAACAAGGTAAAATAAATCCAATATATATTTGTTTCCGAATTGTCTACCCGCTCCCTTCCCCTCCATCCATTCCACATCTACCTCCCTAACCTCCCTCCTTCCATTTTACATTTACCTCCCCCTCCCTCCATTCCACATTATATCTCCCTCTCCCTCAATTCTGCATCTACCTCCACTCCCCCTCCCCCCATTCTACATCTACCTCCCCCAATTCTACATCTACCTCCCCCTCCCCCCATTCTACATCTACCTCCCCTCCCTCCTTCCATTCTATATTCCCCCTCTCTTCTTCTCTTCTCAGTTTCTCCCTCCATGACTCACTATTTAAAGTTCGTACACGAATCGATTCTTGCGCATGCAGTCCCGGTTACGCAAGACTGCATTTTTTTTGTCCTGTTTTCATTGGCCTTCTGTTGTTACCTTCTGCTGTTGTTGTTCTGTCCTTTTCAATCAACCACTTGCGAGTTTCAGGCTATAAGGAAGTTTGAGCTGTAGATATCGATATTAAACAACATTACCAGATAAAATACGGTCCTAACACATACAGTATATATACTGTATACATACATACATAAATACGGTCCTAACACATACAGTATATATACTGTATACATACATACATAAATACGGTCCTAACACATACAGTATATATACTGTATACATACATACATAAATACGGTCCTAACACATACAGTATATATACTGTATACATACATACATAAATACGGTCCTAACACATACAGTATACATACTGTATACATACATACATAAATACGGTCCTAACACATACAGTATACATACATACATAAATACGGTCCTAACACATACAGTATATATACTGTATACATACATACATAAATACGGTCCTAACACATATACTGTATATATACTGTATACATACATACATAAATACGGTCCTAACACATACAGTATATATACTGTATACATACATACATAAATACCGTCCTAACACATATACTGTATATATACTGTATACATACATACATAAATACGGTCCTAACACATACAGTATATATACTGTATACATACATACATAAATACGGTCCTAACACATATACTGTATATATACTGTATACATACATACATAAATGCGGTCCTAACACATACAGTATATATACTGTATACATACATACATAAATACGGTCCTAACACATACAGTATATATACTGTATACATACATACATAAATACGGTCCTAACACATATACTGTATATATACTGTATACATACATACATAAATACGGTCCTAACACATACAGTATATACTGTATACATACATACATAAATACGGTCCTAACACATACAGTATATATACTGTATACATACATACATAAATACGGTCCTAACACATATACTGTATATATACTGTATACATACATACATAAATACGGTCCTAACACATACAGTATATATACTGTATACATACATACATAAATACGGTCCTAACACATACAGTATATACTGTATACATACATACATAAATACGGTCCTAACACATATACTGTATATATACTGTATACATACATACATAAATACGGTCCTAACACATACAGTATATATACTGTATACATACATACATAAATACGGTCCTAACACATACAGTATATATACTGTATACATACATACATAAATACGGTCCTAACACATACAGTATATATACTGTATACATACATACATAAATACGGTCCTAACACATACAGTATATATACTGTATACATACATAAAGCCACATTCAACACAAATAATTCATCCATCATAAACTGGCATTATTATTGCATTTCTGCTTATTTTCGATGTTTAAGGTTCCAACTTCCTTATATCCTGAAATTTAACTCGCAAGTGAGCATAGATATTGATTGTGTGTGTACCTTACTAGGCTACTGTTCATCAATATATAAGTGGTCCATTGATATTTACACATTAATTTATTCCCTAAGAAGTTAGTCACATATAAAATAGTGAAGTATGCCTGTAGAATAACGAAAGCATAAATGTGTTCTGCGTAACAATGGGGGCAAGAGGCTAGGAATCGTCCCCTCTTGTATAATTCTCCTACTCGACGAGACAGAGAAACGGGCGAGGGAACGCGAAAGTGGTCCCGGACCCTGAGAATAGGAACTGTAAATGTTCTTTCTGTTCGGGCTCTGTCTTGTGTCGGCCACCCCCAGCAATGGAGTATGTGCCTGAGTATATACATGTAGTACATACATACATACAACAATAGAAGTACGGTGTCAGAGAAAATATATTGTTTACAGAAAACATAACTACTAAAGAAGGAAGCAAAGGAAGCAGAAAAGAGTTGCACGAAAGAGAAAATCGAAAATAAAACTTGTAAATGGTGCAGAGAAGTACAGTAGAGGCTTAGCAGTAACGCGGTAACTTCGGTAGAGGTTAATGAGATGAGAGGGAGGGAATGTGTGTGTGTGTGTGAGAGAGAGAGAGTGTGTGTGTGTGATTGTGTGCCTCAATCATTGTTGGCAAAGGTAAAAAAGGGAAAATATAAATACGAGGAAAGGTTCTATGGCCAAGTAAGAGGACAAGAGGGTAAACGTCCTGGACACGAGGTGGCAACAAGGGGAGACGGTGATAATAGTGGCACTACTAGGGTAATAGGAGAGGGGAAATAAAGTGGAAAGGTAAATAACAGGGAGAGAGAGACTGAAACAATCTAACTTGAGGAAATACCTAAGTAGGCTATGAATATATCGACTCAAATACACAGAAAAGGGGTAGAACCGATAAAAGAGGGCAAATAAAGGGGAAAGAAAGAGTGGGAGAGAGTGAGAGGAAATGTGAGTGTGAGAGAGAGAGACTCAAATGTAGCAAATAGAAAAGTAAAGGCATAACATAATCGAAAGTTTACGATAAAAGGGTATACCGTACTCGGAATGTAAGGGGAAAGTAGCCACCAAATGAGGGGGAGAAAGAGGGTAAATGTAGTGCAAGAAGGGGACAGTTCTGGACACGAGGTAGACACAAGGGGAGACAGTGATTACAGGGGCACGGCCAGGGTAATAAGAGAGGGGAAACGAGGGGAGGTGAGGGGAGAAGGGGCGACGCGGAGACAGACGGTGTGTGGTTGGTGTCGGAAGGAATGGCTGTGGAAACTGAATCACACTATCGCTATTTTCTGGCAAATTAGGCATGACTTTCTTCTATATAACTACCGGTGCTTCAAGACTCGTGACGCCATTATGCCTTCTATCCCCCTTATAATTAGACGATTTTATGAAGCTTAGGAAGGACGTCTAGTATTCAGAGAGGTGCATTATATCTCCATTAATTCGTTGACTGTCATAACTCCTTCCTAAACACATTAAAATCGTCTAATGATATCCAGAATAAACAGAAAAAATAACTTCCCTCAGACTGGAAGGGGTTATACATTATGGAAGCCTTTATACATCTATATTTTTCTATAGAGATCAACTTTAATTGCGGTTATTTTCCTATCAAGCTTTACTAGTTAAACAATCGTCAGAGTACAATTCCCGAAAACAAATTGCCTGAAACACACGAGACGCTGTAAGTAGAAAGTCAGTAACGTAAAGATCAAAATTTTCTTTGAACTCCAATCAATTTGATACAGGTGTAATAATAGAGCAGGACCAAAGCTAATCTAATTAAAATTGGATTGTAGATGTGAGGTGAAGCCAGTGATTTGTGGGGCTGAAGGATAAATCGTGATTGAATGAGGTATTGCATGCTTTTGGCAGACGATTGTCCTTGGTCTTTTTTGGTTTTGTCTTCTTTATTGTATTGACTGCTGGTCTTCCCTTACAACTGTTAACCTTTTCAATCAGATTAATTCACCTATTTTATCCTAGCTACCTTCAGACAATTATACTTTAAAAGAACATGTCCGAGTTAGAGGGTATATTTACGTAAATGTTAATCCTTTGCTTCCTAGAGGTCCTTCCTAAGCGAAGTAAAATATCTGGCAGTAGCATGAATATAGTAAAGAACCCTGATATAATCAAATAAATCTATAAACGATATAAGAGCATCACCAACGATTGTTTACAGTTATGTCCATGTATACATTCTATATACGGTATAATGTTGATACTTACGTCATTTACTAACGTCCATGTTAAGATAAATATACAACATTGTAGATAGAATTAACTATATATATACTGTATACCTATATAGGCTATACAGCTGATTGAAAGAATTGCTGACTATTTCCTATTTTGATCAAATTGACCTGGCGGTAAGTAGGCTACATCAAAAGTACATTAAAAGACATCAGGGTAGTGGAAGAACCAAAATAGAACCGTAGATTAAAAGGAAACATTCTAAACTGAAGAACAGTATCTGACCGTATTTCAGTAGCTAGTAATGTGGAGTCGTGATGATCAGGTAAGAACACTCTGGAATAGAAATAACGTTAATTACTAATCTTAACACTTTCAATGGGATGAAGACTTCTCTGTCATTCCAGCTTAATGTAAGATTACGTTATTTAACTTTGGAATGATATCTCGGATCAAAATCAAACATTTAAATAATTACCGAAATCAAATTAATGGCGTGCATTAGAAACGAGAATAAAAATGCCACTAGAACCGATAATTCTCGTATTTTTGCATATATATATATAAGTTTATAGGCTATTTGTAATTGTTCTCTTAACAAGGCCTAAATAGCCAGTCATTTAAAATAATATAAAACAAATAATGAAATCGTCATTTGATTAAGGAAGTTTATTATCAATGTTTCATGTCTCATATTTCTACAGGTGGCTTTTGACATTCAATTTATAGTTAGTTTTTTGTATATAAAAACTTCCTCACCCCCTCGTTGCATTCATAGTTTATCCAAGTATTGCGTCGAAAATGAAGTTGGACTTGTTTTCTTTCGTATTATCATCGACAAAGAAAACGAGCATTACTATTTTCATGGGTAAACTTAGCCAACCAAGTACCGAATACTCTTCATCAAAAGGCAAACGTGATAACCACTACCCCTCTATTTTGGCTCTCTATCCCCCTTTTAACTTGGTGGGGGTGGGAACACTTGTTACAGGCATCATTACCTTTTATCTCCTTCATACACATATGGGGGAGGTCAATGTTGTCTGTGTGTCGCCTGTATGTCGACCCCCCAGACGACCCCTGGGCAACAGCTGTCTGTCAATTTTCAACAACTCTTTTTTTTGACCAATGTGGTGTAGCAGTTAGCACGTTTGCCTGTTGATCAAAGTGTCCAGGGTTCAATCCTGGGTGGTTTGTGTGAGATTCACCACATTCTTTACTCCGAGACTGTAACTTCAAAGGTAATCAAAGGTAAAGGTACTGAACGCGACATGAATGAATATTTTGTGCCGAACTTTGTTGTTAATTATGAAAACTTGGTAAAAATGTGATGCAGAGACATAATATCATATTTTCCAATGAGTATCGAACAATCAGCTACTTAGGGAGTGAATTTACCGTCAGTTGAAATCAAACGGACCTCTTTTTATATAGATAGTGTACTACAATAAAGCTAATATTTCTATCATTTGGTAAGTCAACCAGGAAATAGCTGTGGTAATATATAACCCGTTTGCTCTAGCCTCTGGTGGGCTACATGAGGCTATGGGTCAATATTAACGTTATAATGATAGTGATGACTCGGGCTTATGGGGAGGTTTGTTTCTTTTGTGGACCCCTTTTCACTCATGTTTAGCACCATAAGTTTTGATATTATAAGATGTTCGTTCTATTATGTTTATCGATTTTAAGACCTTTCGCCCCATTTCCCTTTCAGCATTAAGACCTTTTGTGCCATTTAAGTGTCATTTTCCTGGCGAGCGATAGCGAGCCTGTAATGTTTCTATCGAAAAACTTACAAATTAATCACGAAGGGAGATCTTGAGGATGGCTTTATTTAAGCTTGATGGAGGCGTAGGGCTTGAAAGTATAATAACAATTAATAAATAAAAAAAACAAATCATAACACCTAGCCCCTTAACCCTTTCACGTTTTTATGACGCAGAGGTTGCCAGATTAGCAATAATGAATAGAGTTCTCACTCTTATAAATACCCCTCCAAAATTAGTTGTCTGCCCACAGCTAACTCAAAGACAACTGCAGAGGTTGAAGTAACTAAACTAAAGGTTTCTAAATACCCCTGATGGTAACAAAGGCTTTAAAGTATCCCTAATAGGGTCAAAATTGCGTAAAAAACGTGAGAGGGTTAATACAAGATACCACTCTCCGATACCTGAGTAGGCTACCCATGTACAATCACTCATAATAGTTCGATGATGTTACCGGTATCTACGGTACTGTTTCATTATGCATCTATGAAGTAAAGTATGCAAGTTAGTTTGTAAATGGGAGTTTTACATGCATTATTACTAAAGCCACATACATAATTTGATGTACAGCAATTTGCATCCCAAAGATAATCTAGATGTACTGTATTTACTTGCTTAAGGACAATTAAATGGGGTCCACGAATGTGTATAAGTTGCATAAGGAAAAACATATGGGGCCCACGAATGTGTATAAGTTGCATAATGAAAAACATATGGGGTTCACGAATGTGTATAAGTTGCATAATGAAAAACATATGGGGTTCACGAATGTGTATAAGTTGCATAATGAAAAACATGGGGTTCACGAATTTGTATAAGTTGCATAAGGAAAAACATATGGGGTCCACGAATTTTGTATATGTGACTGTACCGTTGCTTTTAGTCTGTTTTATCTCTGCCGAACAGTTGCCTCACACAACTCTCATGGCTGATAAAAGATTCACTGTTTTGCTTACACGTTTGAAGGTTTCGAACATATTCAGAAAATATTGAAAACAACTGTATTCAACATTTAGTACCGGTAGTGAGAATTTATCGTACTTATTTTAAGGGGGAAGGGTATATTTTTTGGTCGATTATTTCATATATTTATTATTTATTTAGTTTCCACCCTAGACCTCCATCAAACTTTAAAAAAAAAACATCCATTAGATCCCCCTTCTAGATTAATTTGTAAATTTTTCGGTAGACAAATTCGGCCGGTTCTTCCAAAATTACAGGCTCACTATCATTCGCTAAGAAAAAATCAACACCTGAATAGCACAAAAGGTATAAATATTGATAAAGAAATGGGGCGAAAGGTCTCAAAAATCGCCACACTAATGGGCCGAACGTATTAAAATCTGAAACCTAATGGGGCTAAACATGAGGAAGAAGGGGAACCAGAAAAACGACCCATCTCCCCTTATTCGTCTAATAATCCAAGTTTGCGAAGATTAAGTGATGATCGCTGTCTGCCTAGCCTATCTGTCTCTTTGTTTGTCTTATATTTGTCGGCAAGATTGATATTAAAAAAAATTGTTAGATATGAACCATAGTGGACAATACAACAATTTCGGCCGAAAATCGGTTCCTTCTAATTTGCATTTTCGCTATCGCTTGCCAGTAAAAATCGACACCTAAATGGCACGAAAGGTCCTGAAACCGCCTAACTAATGGGGTAAGCGTCATAAAATCACACCACTAATGGGGCTAAACACGAGGGATAGAGGGTCCAGAAAAAGCCAAACCTCCCCTTAACCCCTTCAGACTCATATGACGCAGAGGTTGCCAGATTAGCAATAAGAAATAGAGTTCTCTCACTCTTATATTTACCTCTCCAAAATTAGTTTTCTGCCCACAGCTAACTCAAAGACAACTGCAGAGGTTGAAGTAACTAAACTAAAGGTTTCTAAATACCGTACCCCTGATGGTAACAAAGGTTTTAAAGTATCCCTAATAGGCTCAAAATCGCGTCATATGTCGGAGAGGGGTAAGGGGGTAGTGCTTGGTTTTTGGTCTATATACTGTACCGGTATATATTTATTATTTTATTTATGAGTTTCCTCGCTAGACCTCCATCAAGCTTAGAAAAACACACCCTAGACCCCCTTTCAAGATAAATTTGTACATTTTTCGGCCGGTTCCTTCTAAAATTAGAGGCTCGCTATCGCTCTCCAGGAAAAATCGACACCTAAAGGGCACGAAAGGTTTTAATATTGAAAAAAAAAGTAGGCGAAAGGTCTCAAAATCGCCAAACTAACGGAACGAACGTCTTAAAACCTCAAAATTAATATGCTAAACATGAGGGAGAAGGGGGTCCAGAAAAAGCGAGTAGTACCCCCCTTAAGGCACCCATTCGACAGCTCAGGAACGGATGTAGGGTAACACTTGCACTGGCTGCACACATGGCGGAGGTGTGTACTCTACTGAGGGTGCTTGCTGTATTCTGTTATGATAGAATTATATACAGTATTTAAATGCGTTCTGTGGAGTTCCATATTTTTAGCTTTTAACTTTGTTGAGTTATTATATTTTTCTGTGTTTAGAGGAATAATTAGATTTTCAGTTGTATCTTTACAGTAATAATTGATTTTCAATATGCAGATTTAGATAGATAGATTTAGCTTTGTAGGTTTGCGTTCACCGTGATTTTTTCCCTCGGCATATTTTTAATTTCGTTTTGTGGACTTGTTTTCAGTCAAGTTTCTTACCATGTAGTATATTTTGTTTACTTTACTGTCCATTAAAGTCTCTTGGTATATATTCGTGAAAGGTGAAGTGGCAGCGTGTAATATTGAAGCCCTCTATTGAATTCGCACACCCTTCGTCGAGTATTTGTATATGAGCGAGAGAACCGGACAGGACAAAGGAGAGAGAGAGAGAGAGAGAGAGAGAGAGAGAGAGAGAGAGAGAGAGAGAGAGAGAGAGAGAGAGAGAGAGAGAGAGAGAGAGGCGAGACGTTATAGACTGCAGCACCGTTGATTCATTTAAACTCCGCCTAGACAAATATCTCGCATCAAACCCGCGACTGACTGCGTTTGTAAATGAATAACTTTATTTTATCCTCCCCTCAGTTACTAACCCATATGTCCCCTACTAACTTCCTAGTCCTGCCACGGACATTAGTTCCAGGGCAGTAGTTCCCTTTCCAATGTTCCCTTACCCACTCTAAACCACTGTTTGGACACTTGATTCTCAGTGTTTTGGAGGACAAGCAGCCTAGAAGGGTCACTAGATCTGTTGTTGCTTGATTTCCTTTGTACTCCTTTGTATCTGGATTGAGAGAGAGGAGGGGGGGGGGCTGTTTGAGAGTGAAAATGTGTAAGAGAAACGAGAGTGAGGTGGACTGCAGTTGAGTGTGTTGAGAGGAAGACGGGAAGCGGGGAATGGGGGGGGGGGAGTGTGTGCTTGACTGTTTGTATACTGTATGTGTGTGAAAAAGAGTGTGCGTGTGAGTGAATGAGTGAGAAAGGGCATGCGAGAGAGAGTAAATGTGCGTGTCATTCTGTGTGTGTGCTTGAGTGTGTCTGTTCTCGAGTGTATATACAGTATGTGTGTATGAGAGGCTAACAGAGAGAGGCAAAGAGAGAACAAGAGAGCAATGGGTAAGGGGAAAGAGGGAAAGAGAGAGGAGAGGAGTGGGTTGGGTACCAGCGCGCGCCTCCATCCCTCTTTCCCTCACCTCTTTCCCTCTCCTCAGTGTTGCCCGCTTCAGTGTGCTGGCAACCGTGCTGGCGTTAGGTTGTGTGTGTGAGAGGCCCGTGCCTCCCAACGTTCCAGCTAAAACCAACAATGAATCGCCACAGTGACGGGGGATTTCGGTGACCTGTGGGGTAATCTCAGAACTTGGCCCTATCCGGAGTTGGAAAGCACCTGTATGGTGAGCTGTCAGTGCGTGGTTGCGTGTGTATTGTTCATTGTTGTGCATCGAGCGACTTTGCAGTGCGAATCTTGGAATACGAATACGTGGGTGTCCCAGTGCCCCCGCAAGCAGACAAGCACGACAGGTTAACCCCTTCAGTGCGATTGCATGCAGCTTATGAAAGACGTTTTACAATCAAAGGGGTTTAATATTAACCCAGAAATAACTCTTGAAACAAAATGTATGCCTCGTTTCCTTGTGTTCTGGCTAACATTAGAGAGCTTAATCAAGATCAGTAAAGGCCTCTCGTAGTGAAGGGCTTAATGGATTCCAAGCACTCCCTAACACACAATAACATAACATAATAACATAAAGTCTCCCCATACCGGTACCTGGACTCTAACCTGTGGAATCTACGTCTACATAATGGGCTAACTTGAGCAGCGAACAGGTGTCAGGGGGAACTACGCTGAGTTACATGAGCTGGCCTCAACCCAAAGCTGCTATAACAAGTGTCTGGAACACCTGCATAACGTGTTTAATGTTATCATACTGTTTACCTACACAATTCGATATTTTGTGCAATGTGTGATGTAGAACGTACACAACGGCAAGATAAACTCCATGTAATTCTTGTAGAGGGAAAATTGAGCTCGGATAGCTCAAAATGAGAACAATATATAATAGGTAACGTTTACGTGTGCCACCACAGACATTTTAAGATATGTTTTTTAGGGGAAATCGATCAGAATCTAGCTCTGACAGCGAAAAGTAATAGTCATGTTATGACACTTTAAATTATTGCATGCCATAAAAGCGAGTGTGTGTGTTTTTTTTAGGGTACGGTAACTCGAACAGTATTTATGCTATTGTAGGCTTTCAAAAGGGTTTAGATAAATAGCTAAGAGTTTGTATCACTATCATTTATGTCACTACCTATTTATGTTAAATCTATTCATGGGGGGGAAATTCGCATATTATATAGCTCAGTATGCTAAAAGGAGTATATAAGCCCTCTAAGTTCGGTTACGCTATTTCATATTTTGTTCAGGTTATTATTAGGCGATTTAATGCAACTTAGGTTGGATCTTCAGGCATCAAAGTTATAAAAGCTATCTCAATTAACCCTCTAACTCCCTCAAGTTCTTCCGGAGCTGAATGATATCGCATAATGATTGACAAAATATGCGTTATGGTATATTGAAACTGTCAAAACCATCTTGACATACAACCACTAAGACCTCATATCCTCCTTCCTTCCTTCCGCACGATTAGTCTTGCGATTCACCAGAGCCCAGAACCCTCATCAATTATACAGGAGGAGAATAGGGAGTCCATCATCATTAATCCGTACAATGCAGGGTCGCCAGTTTGGTTTTATTCTGGCTGAAATTAGACGGTTTTGTTTAGCTTGTGGTAGGCCTCTCAACCCTCTGACACCAATAGAACTTTCCTAGGCATACTAAATTTGTATAATCCGAGTCAGAATATGATATAAGGCATCTTCTTAATTATACATAGGGTGAATATTTGACGATTATTTTAATGGTAGCGTATGGTATGCCTCACAACCCATGAATCCATACTCTGGCATACAGATCCTCCCAATGCATAAACAAATCGTCTAAAAGTAGCCTGAATATGACATCAGACATCCCATCAATTATTCAAGAGGCGAACAGGGCGTCCTTCATCATTAATCCAAAACACAATGCCCTTATTCACCTCCCGTCTTGCCTTCGACAGTTTTCTCAATGAACAGGAAATTTGATACCAACCAATCTTTCACCGCCACGCGCTTCTGAAATTTCCCCCCATCTTTTGTCCTTGGAGCCTGGGCAGAGATCATATCGGCTCCCCCCTTTTACGTGTATACATTTGGAGTTTCTCGTTTGTGAATGTTATTGGGGTATTAATTGAATGGCTAACATGTGCTCTCTCGCCATATTGAGGATAATTTCAAAACCATTTATTCCTATATTATGGTTATCATTGGAGGATTTTATTTATTTTAGGAAGGACCTCTTAAGAAATATAGGTGTAAAGTATATCTCAATTTACCTTTTGATTTCAAACATTCCTTTTTAAGTTGAATAAAATCGTCTTATAATACCCAAACTATAACTACTGGGAGGGTTAACTTGGAGCGTTCGGGTGTCTTTGTATAGAAACTAAAAGTCACTGTTGTATCACATCCCTACATTGAATCTTTGATGGATGACATTTATCCTATCCCAACAAGTGTCTAAATTTAAATCTTCGGGGTTTTTTTTTCCTCCATATTTTTCTTTGTTTGAATATAGGCTTAGTGATTTTCGAGCCACTGCATTGCTTTTTATATTAGATTTTTTTTTTTGTGTATACATTGAAATATCAAATACATTTTCATTTATATATTTAAGGTTAGATATTAAAGTTATTGCTAACAATTAACTTTAGAATATTTAATGATATCAGAAACTGACTGGGTAGCCACATCTACCATTACATTATTTAGTTTGTTATTATATCTATTATAAATTAAATATTTTTGTTTACAAATGTAATATGAATTGACCAGTTTGCATCCCAAATTGGAATGATCGAATTAGGAAAGATAAAGCCGTCATTCCATTGCCATTCTAAATTTAAGTTTGTGTATTATATATTCTGATCTATAAATGAACTCTCCAGAATAAATTGAAAATGGAGCCTACCGACATAAATATGTGAAGGATAGGATAAACTGAGAAACACATGATAAATTCAAATGCGAATACACTTCTGAATAATAAATCGAATCCCCAGGAGCATCATGAAAAATGAAAGTGCGTCTAGAATTTCCGAAACGCAAGTGAACTCTGTCGGTCTGCTCTCTAAATTGGATATTCCGATTTCGAGTGTCCCATTTCACGAAATTTAGCGAACAGAGAGTGGGTATACATTTAGCGAACAGAGAGTGGGCATAAATTTAGCGAACAGAGAGTGGGCATAAATTTAGGATACAAACTAAGTGAACTCTATCGGACCGCTCTCTAAATTGGATAGGCCTATACCAAGTATTAGTGTCCCGATTAATGAAACTAAAGAAATGTGGCATTACATTTCGGAAATATACAGTAAATAAACTCTCTCGGACCGTTCTCAAAATTTAATATACCGATTTTGAGTATCCCGATTAATGAAACTAAAGAAGTGTGACATTAATGGGAAAATAAATCTCTGAAATATACATTAAATAAACTCTCTCCGACCGTTTTCTAAATTGGATATACCGGTGCCCATTTCAAGTGTTCCGGCCCCCATCAATTAATCGTGCGCTATGCTGGAGTTTGGCCCCCTGGGATCGGGGTCCACGGGGAATGGCCTGGACCCGGGGCCCCTGGGGTCTGCGGGGGGAGGCTGGGAGGAGTCACTAGATCTCGACTGGATGACAGGTTAGTATTGTGCTCTACCAGTGCTACCGATATGTCTATCTACCGGTGTCTGTAAATATATGTTTATATCAATATATCCATATATTTATATCTAACTATCTATCTATCTACCTCTGTATGTATATAGGATATATATATATATATATATATATATATATATATATATATATATATATATATATATATATATATATATATATATATATATATATATATATATATACCGGTATGTATATATATATGCCTACAGATAATTCTATCTATCTATCTATCTGTCATTCTGTGTATGGCCACCCTCGTAAGGGGAGTAAGGCGTCTGGCAATATCTATCTATCTATCTGTTTATCGATCTGTTTATCGATCTATCTATCCATCTATCTATCCATCTGTTTATCTATCCATCCATATACGGCTTAAAACCTATCCATTTGACCAAAAGGGGTAGACTGCTATAAACAACTGTCAGGGTCACAGGTCAAGTTCAGATTAGGGTGTCATAAACTACGAAGAATAAGAAATTTAGTCTTAAGCCTTCCAAACACGCGATATCGACCCCAATTCCAGGGGAAAAACAAAAAATATATATATATACTTATTAGGCTACCGGAACTTCACTGTATGAATTGCATGTGTGTGTGTGTGTGTGTGTGATTTAAATATGAGATGATATTTACTTTTGTACTTTTAATTCTATCTATCTACAATATACACTGTATGTATTACTAGTCACATAGTAGCGTTTTGAGTTACCGGTACTGGTATTTTATATATAAAGGCTTGAAAATATAGTTTGGATAAATAAGAGTCAAGTTAATGTATTGTAAAGTGAACATTTTGAGTATGGAAATAAAATGGACCATATCCCTTGTTGGACCCTGTCGTATAGTCACCCCCTAAAATAAAAGGCCATGGTATAAACAAAAAATTATGGGTGTGAAAAGGCGTACGGCATTGATACTATTTTTGTTGACACGGCAAGTAAGGGTAAAAAATAACGGGCAATCACTTCGGGTAATGGGGCTGAGAGAGAGAGAGAGAGAGAGAGAGAGAGAGAGAGAGAGAGAGAGAGAGAGAAAAAAAAACAGAGAGAGAGAGAGAGAGAGAAGTGAGATTTGGATTGCATCTTCTAAATTACACAACATATCGGATAGAGTATAAAATATATACTGAATTAACATAAAATAAGCTATCCTGAAAGAGAGAAAGAGAGAGAGTGAGAGTGAGTAAGTGTGGTGGGGGATCGAGCAAAATAGAGAGAGAGAGAGATATGAAGCGAAGAGTAGGCTAAGGCGTTTTGCATATCGCATTCAGAATAAGTTTTCCAATTAGTTTACATCACCAAGTTATCTAGTTTTCAGGGAACGTGTTTTGTGTCATTATAACGGTACAGGCACTACTAAAAGTTCGTGGACGTACTGATAATGTGTTTATGCAAATACAGGCACCAACATTGCTGTATTGTAAATTGTACATAATTATATGGTATCATTATTGATATGTACAAATTGGCAGTCAAAAATCATTATACTTGTATAATAAAAAAACGTTAGAGTTCCAGGATAGGGGGTCACCGACTTTTTTTCTCTTTCTCTCCTTTTCTCTCTTTCCCTGGCTTGTATCCATTCGGCCCCATTCAGCCAACTGTTTTAAGACGCTTATCCCCATCCAGTTGTAGATTTATGCCCGGCGAGCAATAGCAAGCCAGCATTATATGGAGAAATTCGGCTTCGCCGGAGACATTTTTCTATCGAAAAATGTACAAATTTAGCTTGCTGTCAAAACAAAAATATATATATGCTGGCTCGCTACCACTCGCCAGGAAAATATTGACTCCTGGATGGGGGTAAACGTCTTAAAACAGTAAGCTGAATGGGGCCGAATGGATACAAGCCAAAGAGAGAGGGAGAGGAAGTTAAAAAAAAGAGTTGGGCTCCTTAAACGATTGTACTGAACTTTGGAAGGGCCTACAGTACAGTATATAGGATATCAAAGGTGTAAAGTCTGACAAAATTAGCCCTCTGTGATTTCTATAATTCCTTCATTAACCCCTTCAGTACGGTACCGGTGCCGTCCTTATAACTTGACTCTGGTTACTATTAGACGATGTTTTTCAGTTTATACAAGAACTCCAGCAATTAACAGGTTTTGAACTATCTCACTTAACTATCTTCACTACCACAGATCCTTATTAAACTGCACACAATCGTCTAAATATAGCTAGAATAGAATCGAAAAGACGTCGCCGGTACAGAAGGGGTTAACTGAATAATATCGTCTAGTGATATCCAGAATAACAGGAAGAAACGTACGTGTCATTGTATCCGTTAAGGGGAGATGGGCCGGATTTCTGGACCACTTTCTCCCTCGTGTTTAGCCCCATCAGTTTAGAGATTTTAAGACGTTCGGCCCATTAGTTTGACGATTTTAACACCTTTCCCCACATTTCGTTGTCAATTTTAAGACCGTTCGTGGCGGGTATCGATTTTTCATGGCGAGCGATAGCGAACCTGTAATTTTAAGAGGAACCGGCCTTCGGCCGAAAAAAAAATTCTACCGAAAAATGTACAAATTTATCTTGAAAGGGAGTCTAGGAGGTGTAATTTTAAGCTCAATTTGTCTAGCGGGGTGTTTTGGGCTCATTTGGGCATATTCAGGCCCTCCTGCATGATAAATCAAGCATCTGCATGAAACAAAAAATATTTAGCAAACAACTAGGAACTATAAGCTTCAAAATGAGACCAGAACGAGCTACGTAGCACTCGTGGTTCTCTTGCAGTGATGCCACGAACATGGGAGTTTAGCATATATCGGTATATTTTTCCCAGCTATGCTCACTACTGGCTACACTGCCGGCCTCTCGAGAACACATATAACATGAGTTAATGGGCGGCAGTAAGCCCTGGGAGTCGGCTGTCTGGCCCGCTATGCTCCCGGCCATTTGCACTCGATTTTAACCCTTTAAAAGCCTTAATAATGCTCCTAACTTGCTGCAAATTGTTGCACGACTTAAGTCGAGCGCCGCCAATAAGGGATAATGGAGTTATAGCTAGGAAACTAAAAACTCAATCCTTTTTGCCATATAGTTCTTGTTTGTTTTTATTGTTTTATACTATTTGTTATGCCAGGGTTTTTACCGGGTTTGTATTGGTCTTTGGTAGGTTCTACTCGACTGGAGAAGTCAAAATCATACAACACATGCACAGAAGGAGTAAAGGGTAAAATATAACACTGAGTACTTATTAATTAACAACTTTAATTAATAGTTCAAATAGGTAGGACAAAAATGTTTATTTATATTACAACAATGGTTATATACTGTACATATATGTGCCTAGCACGGCGAGAATCTACGAGGGAACTAGGAATATACTGGATGCTCTCTCTCTTTTGATCATGAACTATACACCTTAAGTCACTGGTGTAGGGTAGAATGTATACTGATACTCTTCTATACTTTAATTCGTCTCTTATATTAACTGTGAGATATATACTTAGGTTTCTTGTCGTATTCAGGATTTATCACTTACTGTATCACAGGGAAAGAAGTAAAGAACACAATACACCTGGTCGCACTGGTGTGAACATAAAACAGAGTCCCGTGAGTGGCTCGATTTTCCTAAGTACCGTATTTCATCTGGTCGCACTGGTGTAAGAATAAAACAGAGTCGTACAGTCGCTCTATTTTCCTAAGTTATTACACCGGGGTAGCACTGGTGTATGAGTTAAAGTGGTTTAAGTTTCACTCCTAATATAACACTTTGCAGGTCTGGAGTGATGAGCACAATCTAGGTAGAGATGAGAGTTATCAGGTCCGGTCGTCTAGTTTCCGTCGAGCCGCTTAGGTGGTCATGCCGTGTGGATGGTGTGAATAGGGATACAGATGGATTAGTTGTTTTGGGTCTTGAATGATAGCTCCTTAATGTCATGACATAGGGTACTTTCATCGGACTAACACGAGCGTGAGCGAGGACATGGTCTAGGTTACTATTGCTCGTCAATCCTGACCTTTATACTAATCGGTGGTGAAGTTCCGTTTCGGTACTCTTGACTTAGGGTCTTTAATACAGCGTGTCTAGTGTCATGACACAGCGACAAGGTATCGGGCTAACGTGAGGAAATAGTAAGATCATGAACTTACTAGTTTCACTCGATCTGCCACTGACCGTTATAAGAGGTTCAAAGAACTCAGGTTCGGTGTTTAGACCTTTTTACTGCATATGTCCTTGACCATGATGTTTGACAGATACAGTATGGACTTCTATATGTAGAGTGCCGTTATTTAGACGGTGTCTCACAAAGCCCGAACTATGAGAATGACCTTTACCATGGCAATTATCTTTCTGTAGTTTTAAGAGTGCAGTTTTGGCAAAAGAAGTAAGGTGGGGACATGTCCTTGCGGTTATGCTTCTAATACCAAAGGTGCAGCCTAATTGAGATCTTAATATTAAGCACTATACCATGGCATATGATAATATTAATTCCTTAATATTGAAAAGAACTCCTCAGACCTTGAAAGATATTCACCATGGCTTCAATCTTTACTTGAATGGGAGGGTTAATTTTAGGACTTGATAGCTTACATGTAAGTAAACCAAGCCCTAGAATTGCTTGCTTTACCTTGGCTTTCGTCGGGGTAGTGACTACTTTGGCTGCGATGTCCCAGGTCAAGTATGCGGAGGTCAGAAGGTCATAAGTACAGGGGGGCAAGTCAAGTCAAGTCAAATTGAGTAGTGACAGGGGGAAGTAGGGATAGAACAAGAAATAGTTGGATGAAGTGAATTGTAGCAGGAGAAAAAGGTTTCCAGGCTTGACTGGAACTGCCTGAGGGTTTTTTCTGGTTTAGCTGCTGAAGAGACTGGCCAGGGCAAGGTCGACAGGGGCGCGTTCGGGGAGGCTCCTCGCTGGCACGGGTATCATCTGCCATGTCTGGTCGGGGGCGTGTGAGGCTGGGGTGATGGTGGTGAAGGTGATGGGTGGTGGTGGTGGTGGTGAGTTTTTATTTCCTTGGGAGGTCTGGGAAGCCGCGTTTTAGAGCTTCCTCCACTGTTACGCTGCAAGTCACGTAGTTGGTCTTGGGGTCCTTCGTGTGGAAGTAGCAGTTGCAGCCGTCTCTTTTCCAATTCTCCATACAGTATGAGAGGAATCCGTGGAACTCTGGTATTATGCAGTCCTTGTAGGCATAGCTCATGGACATGTTGAAGTCTGTTTCGAGGTGTGGATAACAGACTTCCATGAACAGTTGGTGAGGAGTTTTTGGAGTTTTTGCTGATTGTGGTGTTGGTGGCTGGGGCTCGGAAGTTGCAGCTGGTAAGGTCTCCTTTGCTACTGCTGGTGTTTTCTTCTGCTTCTTCATTTTTTTGGCTTTGGGGCTCGCAATCTCAATGGTGGGCATGGAGGCTGCTTCTACATGTTCTGCTAACTCAGGTGGTGGTGTAGTGGTTGCAGTCATAGCCGTGATTACTGAAGGTGGTGGTGGTGGTGGGAGGGCTTCCTCGACCTCCATAGGTGGTGCTGGAGTCTTGTCCTCTTCAGTGTTGCATTCTTGAGTGAAAAGGTCGATGAAGGGAGTCAGAGTCAGGACCTTCGGCTTGGTGGGTGCTGGTGCAGGCCCCTCTGAAGGTGGTGGTGGGCAGTTTTTCCTATTCAGAGGGCGAGGCAGGAGAAGTTTTGGAGCCGGTGTGTTCCTCTGCCTCGGTGTTCTCTGGTGGCTCCCTGGAAGGTTGGCTGGGATGGATATTACAGGGAGGTTGTTCTCCTTCAGGAGGGCGGGCAGAATCTGCTGCAGGAGGGAGGTGTCGTCTCCAGCCAGAGCCATAGCCGTCCTAATAACCACATCTATGATGGAAAAAGATGTGGTATTGGATTTTGGGCTCGGCCTGGTGGGTCTCCTGCTGGTTGACTCCTTCTGCCCCTCCTTCAGGAGGTCCCTGGCGTGAGTGGAGCCCTTGACAGCGGCGCCCTTTGGTCCCGTCACCTGTCTGGCTTCAGGACCTCTGGGAGCAGCCACTGCCACAAATTCCACCCTTTCTCCATCACCAAGGGAGGGCACAGCCTTAAGGGGGTTGTTTTTCTTGATGGCGCCCTTGTGGGTGAAGATGTCCTTGGTGCCGTCGTCAGGGGTGATGAAGCCGTACCCCTTCTTCACATTGAACCATTTTACAAGTCCAGCAAGGATGGGAGTTGCTGAACTCATGGTGAATGGTTGGTTGTGAGAGAGAGAGGTGAGGTAGGTGTGCTCAGGATGGGAGCTCAGGGGGGCGTATTCTGGGGGGATTAAGAAGGCCCCCTAGAAGTTCGCGGGCTTGTGGGTCGGCCTCTGCGCGGAAGAACAGCGCAACTGCTCCTTTGTTGTGTGTCTGTTGGTCCTTCTGTTTCTGACTGTACACCATCGTCTTCTTTGGAGCCTCGTGGTTATTGATGGTGGTCTGAATAGTCTTGCCTGGTGTGGTTGGTAGAGGAGGATTTATGGTGGCAATTCTGGCGTCTCGATTCTTCTGGTGTAAGGGTGTGGAGGCAGAATCGGGGCAGCCATGTGTTGTGGTTTTAGTTGCCTTCTGTGGTTTTGGTGCCGAGTTTGGTTTCTTTGATGGGGTGAATTTTCCTTCTCTGTGGTTGTTCGCTGGTCCTTGTTCCTGGTTTTATCTTTTTCCGTAGAGTGACGGTGGTGTGCTGGTATTCCTGGGATCTTCGTTCTTTTTATCTTCGTGTCTCCTTCTTTTGTCTTTTTTTGTTTTATCTGAGTCTCTCCTTCGTTGGTCTTTCTCCGTTTTTCCTGATGTGTGTGTCTCTTTGGTTCTGCTGTTTAAGTCTCCCCTCCTTCTGCTCCTTTTCTTTTTCCTAGTTGAACTTGTATGGTGGTGATTATTAATTCGGGTATTTTACTATTATTACTATTATTATTACTCATGTTTATTGTTGTTGTTTTTGGTAGTATTAGTATGCTTTAGAGTTGCAGTTGTTTTCTTATATCCTTAATAAAGTATTCAGTATATTTAGCTGTTTCTGAAAAAAAGTGATAAATTACCTGGTATTGTACAGTTGTTTGTTATTGTCGGGAGTGTGGTAGGGTAGCCATTATACCATTAATTAGCCTAATAACACCTGGACACTCACAACAACATATATTTTTCCTCCACATGTCGAATTACGCACACCCTTGCGCGCGCGCACACACACACACACACACACACACACACACACAATATTCACACGATGCACACACACTCACGCAAGCACAATCTCCACACAATATACCGTACACCGAAAACTACTTATCAAAGTATTCACACACACACACACACTCACTCACCAAACACACGCACACTAACGTACATACTTCCCCTCATACAAAACCACACACACACATAAACGTACACACTCCCACACGCACACACACACACACGCACACGCACACATTCAAGGACACGTTCATGGAAATCTCTGTCCCATTTTGCACAATCTCCGGAAAGCTCCACCCAATCCCGTGATCATTATTTTCCATGCTATCCAGAGATGATGACTCCTATATCAATTTCCAGGTCAGAGGGTTTTAGCAGGTTGTGGGGATTGATTTGTTTGTCTACGGTATGTCTTTTATTTTGATTAGCCCTATTTCTATTAACCGTATTTCTATTAAGCCTATTTTTATTAGCCGGGTTTATATTGGCCCTATTTATTTTATCAACCCTATTTCTATTAGGTCTGTTTCTATTTAACCTATTTCTATTAAGCTTTCTACTAACCCTATTTATATTAACCTATTTATATGAACCGTATTTCTATTCACCATATTGCTATTACCCCTATTTCGACCTTATATCTATTAACCTGTCTACTAACCCTATTATACTAACCGTATATACAGTATATTAACCAATAATAACCCTTTTCCACCTTAAATTCAAAGGTCTTGAACATATATATTAACGTTGTATGTTTCTTCCTAACTTGCATAAAACCAGTGATTAGTAGGTATAATAAAATCATTTAAATTCGCCATCCATTTAAAAGGATAAAAGGGAAGAAATTCAGTTCGCTAAGTTACATAATAGATCTAATCGAATTTCGTAGAAACGGGATGTCACCTTCTCATTAAAAGTTACTTCTTGCCACTGTAATTTACTTTTTAAACTTTTTGTATAACCCAATTATCAACTTTGACTGGGGAAGGGGCTGTCAGATGTCGCCACGATTTTACCGAGGGTGTAGGGTGGGGGTGGGGGGGGGGGGGGGGGGTTTAGAGATCCTGTAGTAATAAATATCCGGTGTCACACATGCCTTTTTCCGTCAATTTTCGATGAGCAATTTTGTTTTCTCTTCCTACTTTTTGGTATTTTCGCATTGGAATCGTCAACTTGACTAAATGTATATGATTTTAAGAGTGTGAAATCATATATAACTTAAATTCAGAAGATGCCAGACCACAATTGCCTAAACAAATTGCCGGAAAAATAGCTCATTTGACACCGGCTTAAGGAAGAGCTGCCATATTTTTTCTTTGGTCCATGCCAAATTTGTGCCATAATTATCAAGGAATGTGGGGATATTATATTTTTGCTCAGGTAGAAAGTAGCTCCAAAACCATACTATACATCTTGTTTATTATCGGTATAGATATATTTGAATGTATAGTTGCGCATATACTGTAAGTTCGGTTCCTCGTCGTTATCCTAATATGAATTATCATCAGTGTGAACGAATTGCGAGTGTGTGTTTTTTTTTTTTTAATAATCAGTTGACTAGTCAGATGAGTTAGCCACTGCATAAGAAACTACACTCGTAATTCAATCAATCGCATTATAGTTCCATGTATATAAGATCACGGAGAGGAACACAACTTACGTGGCCAATGTGGGCAACTGTACGTGGAAGCTAGTGACTTCAGTGACACGAATATGAAGGAACTTGACCGATCTCTGTTATTAAAAGGTCTCTAGTCGGGGGTCCAGGTCTGAATCGGGTAACACTATAAATTGAATGACAGCGGTGGGAGGTAACACTGCCACGGGTATCTGGTAACACTGCTGCCTGGTGGGGAAGTGGCTACAATGTCAGAGAGAGAGAGAGGGGATGGGGGCTTAGTGTGACTGTGTATTTAGTGTCACGAACCTTGAATCGATTGTATTGGGCTTTCCAGTACCCTCGCTGATTCACTATTAGCGTAATTTATCGCATCGTAACACGCAATTGATAAATGTAAACGCTAAATTCTTGAGATAAATGCATTTTTATATTCTAACAGTTTAAGATTTGTATATGAAATTTGGACATGTGACCTTGGCATGCCCCGAGTAGGATTATACGTTACATGTCACTGGAGAATACATATAGGCTGCCGCTACATCAATGCACAGTAACGCAGGCGTTGCTCGTTTTTAAAACGTATGGTTATTTCGAATTTGTTAATATAAATTTATGAAGCAAAATAACACACACACACACACACAGAGAGAGAGAGAGAGAGAGAGAGAGAGAGAGAGAGAGAGAGAGAGAGAGAGAGAGAGAGAGAGAGAGAGAGAGAGAGAGAGAGAGAGAGAGAGAGAGAGAGAGAGAGAGAGAGAGAGAGAGAGAGAGAGAGAGAGAGAGAGAGAGAGAGAGGAGGGGGGAGGGGGGGGGGGATTTGAATAATTTATATGAGTTTCAACTTTCTGAATACTGGTAACCAAAATAGGAATTATGAAGCCTAATCCACAAGGCCAGGCTCGGCTCTACCGATTATGTGGGGTGAGGTATTTGATGGGGTATTTATGACGGCTTACCTGGCAGTCATCACAACTGATTATGGCAAATTATATATTGTAATTATAGCCTGCTGTACAGTCGAGAACAGGAATATCTGCACAATTTTTGGAAGTACCGTACAGTAACCCTAGAATATAAGAACATAAGACAATATAAATCTGCAGAGGGCCTGCCGGCCCACACGAAGCAGATTCCTTTCACACCCAACCAATATAATTCAAATGACTATCCAAATTACCGTACGTTTGAAGCTTTGTACCGTTTCTGAACTGATTACTAGGCAATCTATTCCACATATGAACTTTGAGGGTTCATTTAACCCCTTCTGTACCGGCGATGTCCTTTTAACTTTATTCTGGGGCTACTATTAGACGATTTTATTCAGTTTAAAAAGGGCTTCCAGCAATGAACAGGCTTCGTACGGTACTATCTCACTTAAGGGGTGATTTCCACTTGAGAGATTTATTTCTTGACTCCTTTCACCCTCATGTTTAGCCCCATTGCTTTTGATATTATAAAACGTTTGCCCCATTAGTTTAGCGATTTTAAGAATTTTCACCCCATATTAAGACCTTTCGTGCCATTCAGGTGTCGATGTTATCCTGGCGAGCGATAGCGAGCCTTTAATTTAAGAAGAACCGGCCTTCGGCCGGGAAATTTTTCTACCGAAAAATGTACAAATTTATCTTGAAAGGGACTCAAGGGGGTGTAATTTTAAGCTTGATGGAGGTCTAGGGAACAAACTAAATACCTCCCCTTAACCTTTTTGTGCTACGGTACCACAGATCCTTCTTAAACTGTACACAATCGTCTTAATATAGCTAGAGTAAAAGTAAAAATACGTCGCCGGTACAGAAGAGGTTAAGTAAACTGAGGAATAAAAAAAAAGCCATTAATTGATTTCTGTACTGTATGAAAGGTCTTTTCTAAATTGATTATAGTATAGTGCTGATAAGACAAATAGGAAAATTCGCCATCAGCTTATATCAATAGGACAAAATTGAGCCAATTATCTACAATAGTGTTTGGGTAAATACTATTAATATTGACTTTGCATTGTGAGCGGTTCAGTATCGGCTACCTTGAGCTGTTCTAGGAAGGTGTGTGTGTGTGTGTGTTTTGCTATAACTGTGTCTGTGTACGTAAGTATGTATAGGATGTAATAGTCTTGTGTGATTTAGCCCAAGTGTGTATAAGAAATTCGTTTGCCTAGAATACGTGTTTGGCTTACCGTATCACATGTGTTTTAATGTTTAATTGATATTTTACCTAGCCTATTTGAAGAAAAAAACACTCATTCGGCGCTATATATAACCTAGGAATTCAATAAATGTTTGGCCTCGAATCAAATCCGTACCAAGTGCTAGTGACGTTATGAAGTTGAGCTTTGGCTTTGTGGTCAGGCTGCTCGTGAATTTGAAGCTTGTGGAATAAATGGAATATCGAGGTTTGAGGCCGGCTTGGCTGTTTTTGGCAGGAGGTTAACTATTTATGTGCGATGATGATTTATATATTTTGCAGGTACGTTATTATTCTATTATTTGTTCAGCTTTCTAATAGCCTTTCGGGATTACTGGTTTAGATTATCTCGTTACCCTAAAACTTGGTCGTACTTATTTAACTCTTTCAACTAAGAAATATTTGCTATGATGAGAACAAAACTAGTATAATTACTGTTAATCAGAATTATTGTGCATTCTATAATATATATATATATATATCATTATAGTGGTAATATAGTGGTACGTAATACACGTACTTTTTCAGGGCAATAACTTTGTATTCTATAATTCTGGCTATCAATAGACGATTTCTCTCAAGTTTGGAGAATCAAGATTCAAGGTTAGCCATACGATCATTTACCAACTTCTCAATAGGCATGTTAGATATATTTACTAACTCATTATATGAATAATTCTAGGTACGTTTTAAGATCAGCTAAGATCAAACAGCTAACCATGGGGAAGATTCGAAGGTTAACTATGAGAACAGGTATTAGGTAAATTCAAATAACGAACTCCTATTACAGAAAATCGTAGGTGAGTTATAAAACCAGTTATGATATAATATATATACCGTAACCCTTTAGTACCAGCGACGTACTGTGGTATATTTTGTTTTAGCTATATTTAGAAGATATCATGGAGCTTAGGAAGGATCTGTGGTAGTTAATTGGGTTGGTTGAGATAGATTTAAGCCTTATCATTGCTAGAGGTCTTTCCTAAGCTGAATACAATCGTGTAATAGTTGCCAGAATAGGATCAAACGGACGCCTCTGGGACTTAATGGGATAACTAACCCACGAACCGATAAGCCTCTCGTAGTCAGTAGTTTGGTCTCGTAGTGTTTCTCTATCAAAGTTGCCTGAGTTTGAGAAGTGTGAAAGTTGAGTCCTACATTGTTTGTGAACCCGAGCTGGTAACATTGGGGACCAAATGTAACTCACTGTCTGGAGTTCCGTGGTAAAGTTTGGGATAATAGAAGAGTCTTAACCTGGTATCACACGAGATTTTCCCCTCGACTTTTATCACTTAAATGTATCTGTCTTCAATCTAGTTTCATATACCGGTACCAAAACAAAATATCCCACAAAAGATGTCTGATATAATATAACCCATCGAAAATAATATACAACAATAAAAGCTCTTCTATATCAAAGTTGCCCGAGTTTGAGAAGTGTGAGGGTTGAGTCCTACATTATTTGTGGACATGAGTTGGTAACATTGGGAACCAAATGTAACTCAGTGTCTGGAGTGCCGTGGTAAAGTTTGGAATAATAGAAGAGTCTTAACCTGGTATCACACAAAAGACTTTCCCCGCAACATTTATCGGCAACTGTGGTCTGGCAGCTATTGAGTTTAGTTTTAAGAAATAATTTGGTCACCTACATTCATTTATCTGCATTTTAGCTTCAGATACCAAGATAATATATCTTAGAAATTATGCCTGAAAAAATATATGACCATAAAATATTGACGATAAAAGTTTGCGTGTGATATGTTATTCTATCAAATGTTTCATGAGTTTGGTAACAATGAAAGTTAAGTCGCTACCTATTGTATGGACCTGAGATGGTAACAGTGGGGAGCCAAATATAACACACTATCTGGATTTCCAAGGTGAAGTTTAGTATAATCGCGGAAACTAATTTGAAAAGCAAATACTGGTACCGGGTAGGGAATTAATCAGAAGATAGATTACAGCCAAAAATAGATTTGGATATCTTATAGCAGCATCGTGACTGTATTAGTACCCGGGTATCTAAGTTTTGTTTCTTCTATATGGCACCTACAGTATATGGCACGAAAGGTATTTATATTGACAACCAAATGGGGTGAAAGTTCTTATAATCGCCAAACTAATGGGGAAAACGTCTTGGAATACCAAAACTCCTAATTAGCTAAACTTGGAGAGGAATATACAGTATAAGCACATACACAAACGCCTGCGTGGTTCAGGGGTTCCGTACTTGACTTGAAATGGGTCGGTGCACAAGAGGTTTAGTGACCTGCTGGCATGGCCTTCCATACCTCTAACTGCATTGGCGGACATTAGAGGTGGGGTAGACCAGTGTTGCATGTATACAAATACATGTTAGCACCTGATCATCATGGTAGAGCGGATTACACTGGTTACAGACTACATTCACATCCACAACCATTCCAACAGTACAATAACATTCTTCATGCATCTCACACACTATACACAATAATGGACGGTTGGGCTAGCGACCCTCCCCCGTGAACAGAAACAAGGTGAAGCTATCAAACAAATTGCCTCAGAATATGAAGGTGATTCATTCGTGTTCAACCTCTCGGGGATCGAGCCGTATGCCAAATTATGATCGTTCACTTTAAATTTTGGTTCTATTTTGCACTGGTGTTGTCAATAAAACTCTGGGTAGATTATTACAGGTGGTTAAATTCCTATGCATGCTTAATTTAGGAACTGACAAACCAGACTTGTTTAACACTTTGGCTGCGGGTATATTTCCGCCATATTAGGGCTCATTCAGGCACTCCTGATTGATTAGTCAAGTGACTGAATAAAAGGAAATTTATTCAGCCAAAAACTAGAAGAAAATCGCTTCAAAATGACACCAAAACGAGCTTCGTAGCTCGCGGGCTTCACCCGCAGCGCTATCAAATGTCGGTCTTCACCCGTAGAGCTACCATAACATTCACTAAAATGAGCAATTATTGCTAATGTCGCGTTACATTTGCCTTTGGCAGCGCTGTATATCTCGCGAGAGTATGCCTCAGTGTCCTCAGTGCCGCGGCCAGCTGGCTGGAGGAAGGACGTGTGGCCTGTCGCACTCCAGATCCCTCGCACTCTATTCTAAAGGCTTTAAAATCTTGTAAATTGCATTGGCGTTCCGGAACGTCTCCCGCAGCCAATGGGTTAATACAGTTGCCAAGTAAAATGCTTATATGAAGCCGCATTAACAGGCTGCCTGGAGTTCCATTGGTAGAGTTCAGAAATAAATCGGAATCTGAGCATACTGGAACTAGAGTAGCCACTTTGCTTGTGAGCTCGAGCTGGTAACACTGGATATCAGATATTATAAAGCACTGTTGCAAAATCAAGTTTATTTGTGGTACATTGTCTGGAATTCCCTGTTATAAGCTTAGCATGATCGCAAAATCTGAAATATTTCGTGATCTGAACAGAATTATCTAAAATCAGTTAATCAGGAGGAAGGAGGAAATGTTAATGTAGGTCACCGATTGAGTTGCTAAATCATTACTACATCCGAGATTATATATACCGGTACTGGTATTTGTCTTCCTATTTTAAAGTTGAATAGCTACCTTTCTTGCAAGTCATGAGGTGGTAACACTGCGAGCCAAAAATAGCCTCTCCCACTGTCTAGAGTTGGCTATATTGTTGGGCAACCTCAGGGTTTCTCGCGGCTCTGGAAACACTGAAACTTGTATGCCGGGGAGGTGAGAGAGAGAGTGAGAGTGAGAGTTTGAGGGTCTGTCTGTCTCTTCTATCTTTTCCTTTGCTTATTCCTAGGTTTCATTTTACTTAATTTCTTTCTGTTGTCCTGAACTTCGTATGCCGTACTTTTCTTTAACTTATATATTTATCTCTTCAATTTACTTATCACAATTTCAGTTCTTAATTAACTGTCTTCGTGGTGCGATGCATAAGGTGTTGATTTTCGGTGTGAGCGTCCTGGGTTCGAATCCACGGACTGCCACATGTGTTTGTAAATTTCATTAATCGATTTTAGGAGTATAGTTGGTTGTTGGAAGGAACATAATAATTAGTATGATGTGGAGGATGATGAGAGGGAGGACTTGAGTGTGTGTCTCTTCTCCTATCCTTTGCCCTTCTTATTCCCTTGATTTTAACTTCATTTTTATTCCTGTTTTGGCCCGGTTTCCTACGCCTTAAATTAGCCTTTTTTCCATATATGTGTGTGTTTGTTGATTTCCCTTTCTTCTTCAGTTCTCTTTTATTACTCATTCCCTTCTCATATATTCCCTTCATTCTGCATTTATCTCACGATTAAAACTTTACACCATTTTGCATACTTCCTGATCTTGCTTGGGGGGGGGGGGGGGGTTCACTTTTTGGGTGATTTTTGCATGTATTAATTATTTTTCTAGTTTCCTCCCTAGACCTCCATCAAATTTAAAAAAACATCCATTAGATTCCCCTTCTAGATTAATTTGTACATTTTTCGGTAGAAAATTTTCCCGGCCGAAGGCCAGTTCTTCCAACATTACAGGCTCACTATCGTTCGCCAGGGAAAAATCGACAATTAAATAGCACAAAAGGTCTAAATATTGACGACGAAATGGGGCGAAAGGTCTTAAAATCGACTTAACTAATGGGGCAAACATCTTAACATCTGAAAACTAATGGGGCTAAACATGAGGGAGAAAGTGGTCCAGAAAACCGGCCCATCCCCCCTTAATTTATAGTGTCTAGTAGCTGAGTTTGCTATTTTCTCTTCACTTCTCATTAAATATATGTTCTTTGTCTTCTATTCCACCCTAATTATTCTCTCTTAGTTTCTTTGCAGTGTCTTTTATGTCTTCTAATATCAGACTCCTCCACCACGATGACGTAATTGTCATCATATTCTGATCACCATTAATTATCTTTAGCTTATAATCTACCTCTAGGACTCAAAGGGGTAAATGCAATCTCAATAAAGCCTCTCAATAGCATAGGTCCTTCTAAAACTGCATACAATCGTCTAATCTAAGCTTGAATCAAAGGTAAAATGGCGTCATCGTGCTGAAAGGGTTAATAATAATGAAAGTCTGCAATTATCTGTTCTCTTTGTCCTAGTCTTACCGTTTACCTTTCCTTCCACTTCTCAATGACTATGCTTTACTAAAGGGTTTTATTTTTATCCGGCTGCTGACGGTTTAAGGGGGAATGGGCCGGTTTTCTGGACCACTTTCTCCTTCATGTTTAGCACCATTCATTTTCAGATGTTACGGTGTTTGCCCCATTATGTTGTCGATTTTAAGATCTTTCGCCCCATTTCTTCGTCAATATTTAGACCTTTCGTGCTATTTAGGTGTCGATTTTTTCCCTGGCGAACGATAGTGAGCCTGTAATGTTGGAAGAAGTGGCCTTCGGCCGGGACATATTTCTACCGAAAATGTACGGTACCGTACACATTAAGAATTCCTTTGCAGCTGATTTATCGATACTTAAGGAAAAATATGAAACTACCATGTCGCTGCACCATATAAATACCAAGTTTATATAATTGACAACATAGTTCGCTATACAATCTTCGTAATACCCGAGTAATCAAGGTAAGAACATGGCAATTTACCATCAGATAGAAATAAACAGCCTAGGCCTATCCTTGTAATCTATTATGCACATTAGTTATTCTTGAATTGAATTAAGTTTGGGCTCCTCCTCAGGGACTAGGCCTACAAGGTCTACACAGTTTGGGTATCTACTGCATTAATATAGCCTAATTTAACTAGGCGCTCTCTCTCTCTCTCTCTCTCTCTCTCTCTCTCTCTCTCTCTCTCTCTCTCTCTCTCTCTCTCTCTCTCTCTCTCTCTCTCTCTCTCTCTCTCTCTCTCTCTCTCTCTCTCTCTCTCTCTCTCTCTCTCTCTTTCCAACTTCGTTTACAATCTATAAATCGCCCACTTGACTACGAAAGGTTCTTCTTAAGCTGAATAAATTTTGCCATGTAACATAATGTTTTCTTTAAGTTGAAAATAGTCGTCTGATACTAACTAGTTAAAAGAAAAATTATAGTATGTCTTCTTGGATGCAAAAGGTTAACTGAGTTTCCTATGATTTTCAAAAAAATATAACCAAATTTTATTATTTTAACCACGTTCAGACAATTTGAACCAACTTAGGTAACCCTTGACTCAATGGTTTTCTGGCTATTATTAGATGATTGGTTTATGTTTAGCAAGGGTTAGTGGGAGTCTTATATAGGGATAATGAGATGCATTTTGATCTTTATTTGCTAGAGGTCCTTCCTAAGCTGTATAAATTCGTCTATTGCTAGCAAGTATATAATGACGCCATATTGCTAAACGGGTGAATACATCTTGGAATTATAGTTTTCAACAATTAAAATCAGTTAACTTTTTCAATCTGAAAATATAAATATATTTTGTTTTATGCTCAATATAATGCCAAACGATTATAATTAGCTTAAACCCTTTTGTAGGTACGAGGTTAACCATGAAATTTAGAAAACCTTTATTAAATTTCAAACTCCTTTTACCCTTGCCCTTTAATACCACTCCAAAGCGCTTTTATCTCATATTTCATCTTTTATCAAACTCTCGGGAGGTTTTCGGCCACATTTCATCTTCCTTTGTGTTCCCTCTGTAGCTTTTTCTCTCGCCTACAGTACATGTCGCTAGGTCATCCTTTGCTCGCTTTATCTCTCCTTCTTTTTGTACCTACAGTATCTGTCTATCTATCTATATATCTGTGACTATGTATGTATCTCTCTCTCTCTCTCTCTCTCTCTCTCTCTCTCTCTCTCTCTCTCTCTCTCTCTCTCTCTCTCTCTCTCTCTCTCTCTCTCTCTCTCTCTCTCTCAGTATCGAAATAAGGAAATAGTCCTCACACTTTACAACGCTCTGATACGGCCTCTCATGAAGTATGCTGTTTAACTCTGGTCTCCAGCACTCAGGAAAGATATAGAGCGACTGGAAAGAGGGTACAAACTAGAGCTACAAAGCGTATTCCATTGCTTAGAAGACTGAGCTATGAGGACTGGTTGAGAGTTCTTGACCTCTTTCCGTTGGAGACACGCAGACTATGAGGTCAGCTCATTGAAGTTTTTAATATACCGGTACTGTACTTAATGGGTTTGACAATGTGGATTATAGCAAAATGTTTAGTCCCAATATGAATACAACATGCAACCATGGCTAGAAATTAGAATTAAAAATGTTCAGCACTAGTTTTTGTGGAAACTTTCACATATAAGATCTGTTCTACCTGGAACAAACTTCCCTCCGAAGTTGTAAACAGTTCTTCAGTAGAGCAGTAGAAGAGAGTAGATAGTATTTTGCACACTCTGTATTGAGTGTAGTGCACTAAACAGTCTCTCTCCTTCCACTTCGAGTATCTCTTCGGAATGGACCGCAAGGTCTCTGAGATACTAACTATTCCTTGTAACTCTATCTGTTTGCACCAATGGTTTCTCGTGTGTTGTCAGTAAGCCTGCCCCTTTAACTAGAGCCACCCTATCATATTTTCACACACCTCGCACACTTTCTTTAAATCTAACTTTTTAAAGATTAGTTAAATATTGGTTACAGGAATTTGTTGTCCAAGAGGCACATTTGTTGTCCAAGAGGCACATTTGTTGTCCAAGAGGCACATTTGTTGTCCAAGAGGCACATTTGTTGTCCAAGAGGCACATTTGTTGTCCAAGAGGCACATTTGTTGTCCAAGAGGCACATTTGTTGTCCAAGAGGCACATTTGTTGTCCAAGAGGCACATTTCCATCCTACTATGATATTTACATTCTTTAGTAAACTAATTTTTTATATACGAAATTTCCCAACTGGATATTAAGCATGTGATTTAATTTTCTAATCGTGACTGTAATTAAAGCTTAGTTAAACCTAGCATCAGTCAGATTAGCATTTTATCGTTTTTTAACAAGCTCATTTTCAGCTTTAAGTCTAATATAATGTTCATATTAAGATAGGCCTAGTACATGTATGCAGTAGGCCTATATATATATATAGGAGGAAAAGAATGACAAGGGACGTAACAACCAACATCTTTATTACACACATTTTCAAACGTTTCGACATATAGTGTATGCCATCATCAGTGACCTAAAAGTGAACAAAAACGAAAACATTAATTTATTGAGGGATATAAAGTCTGTAAATTTAAATCTGAGTAACGCTAAAACCTAAAACTAAATAAAATAAAAGGTATAGATACTAAACAATTAAATTTGAAAACATATGGGGGATTAGGCAACACTTAGGGGAAAGCAGAAGTCGAAATATTGAGTTTAGGTTGAATTTTCTTAATGTGAAGGGATTCCAAAATTCTCAAGTTTATAGAAGAGCAACTATCAATGATTTTAAAGTTGTCCTTGTTTAGCGGAATTTTACATACCTTAGTGCAATGGTCCCTCACAGCAGAGTGAGGAGGGTTTGTGAATGGTTGACCCGTCCTGTAAAACTGACCTAAATGCTCATCAACTCGAGTCTTAAGTGAGCGAACAGTGCTGCCCACATATCCCGCTTGGCAACTGGGACAATTAAAACTATAAACAATTGACGAGCGTAGGTTGTCTGGCAGGCGGTCTTTAAAATGAAAAAAATGAACCAATTGTGAACTTATTAACAGGTATGAATTTAAAGATCTTGTCAGGGTAAAATTTAAGTAAGGTAATCTCAAGAGACGTTATTATTTCTTGGTCAGTCACCTAGATAAGGAATGCAAAAATAAAATAACCTCCTTACTTGCTGTGGGAATAGACATTTTGGGTTGGAATTTCTTGTTTAGGAATCTGCCTAGTTGTTTATCAAAGAATGATCCAGTATATCCATTATTACTAAAATACTTCCTCAAAAAGTTAACTTCATTATGGAACATAAAATAATTAGATGAGAGGCTAAACGCTCGATGGAGGAGAGTCTTGATGCTATTTAGTTTAAAATTAAAATGACAGAAACTGAAAAAAATAGTGCCTAAACCCGAGAAGGTTGGTTTCCTAAAAATCGAGAGAGTTAAACCGCCATTCTTCTTGTTAATTGAAAGGTCTAAAAAGGGGAGTTTGGAATCATTTTCTTCTTCCATGGTAAAAGAAATGTTATTATGTTGTGAATTAAGGTACTCTAAAAACTTAACAGCGTGACCTTTCTCCTGGAAAAATACTAGCGTATCATCGACATAGCGACGATAGAGAAGTGGTTTGAAGGCAATGGGACAGTTGTTAATCCAGTTTTGTTCATGGAAGCATAAGAACACATTAGCAAGAGTGGGGCCCAGGGGAGATCCCATGGCTACGCCATCGATCTGTTTGTATAGATCACCATTAAATAGGAACATGTTATCTTTAACACAGACTGATATTAAATTCTTAAAAACTCTCTTTGTCAATCCTATAAACTTATTGACACCCGAAAAAGCTAAATTTGCACATATATCAATTGTTTCATTAAGTGGGATATTCGTAAAAAGTGACTTGACATCATAACTAACCATAAAATATGACTCAGGTAATTTATAATCTGACAAATATTGAGCTAGATCGTACGAATTCTGAACAGTATAGTCATTGGTTGTGAAAGGACTCAGGATAGGTACTAAGAATTTTGACAATTTATATGAGGCTGTATTATATGCTGCCATGATCGGTATAAGGGGGATCGAAGCCTTATGGATCTTGGGGAGACCATACAAGATTGCAGGGGATGAACCAGTATGCTTAAGGGATCGGGATTCAACGAGATCAATGGCGTTCAGGGAAACTAAATTGTTCACAAAGCGTGAAACTTTATCCTCGATTTTAGTCGTTAATTTGTGGATATCTGAATATATTAGCTTGGTGAATTTAGAGGCATCTTGTATAATATCCTTCATCTTCGAAATGTAGTCGAATTTATTAAGCAAAACTACGCCTCTCCCTTTGTCAGGTTTACAGATGACCAGGTCCTTTCTACCACCAAGTGACTTTAGCAGCTTCAGATCAGAGCGAGATATAATAGGGGAAAACACTTTGTAAGACTTGAAACCATGAAAATGATACCTAGCAATATATATATATATATATATATATTTTATTATATTTTGTTCACTTGATGGAAATATCAATCCCTGAGTTGATTGCTCAAAAAGGTACCCAGTAAAATATATAATATATGAAGGCACTATGTCTCTATCATATTTATGCCAAGTTTTCATAACTAACCGCATATTTCCGTACACAATCGTCGAAATAGCGGAGTACCCACCGTATAATCAAGATGGGGTCGTGGCAATTTACCGTCAGCTTATAAAAAAGATCAATAGATATATAATTTATATATATAAATAAAGACTACCCGGTATGTGAAGTTTTGAACCTACCTGTACACTGACAACAACGACTGTGGATAAAGGTTAGGGTACGAAAACAAAAAGCGAAAAAAAAAAAACGTAAAAGTAGTACGTATCTGCATGATGGGCTAGTCTAATGTGGTGCTTCCAACGTTGACGAATGGTGTGGGGACATGCATGGCCCTTGTTGGAGAGACACCTGCCCATAGTGTGGTGGGAGGGTTGAGGGTGTGGCAGTTTAATCCATTCTGTATCAGTTCCGTCCTTTTACCTTTATTATGGCTACTATTAGACGTTTGTATTCAGTTTAATAAGGGACTCCAGCAATCAACAAGCAACGAACTATCTCAATTAACCCCTTTTCGCTACCTGAGATCCTTCTTAAACTGCAAAAAATCGTGTACATATAGCAAGAATAAAATATATGAAGACGTCGCCGGTACAGAAGGGGTTAGAAAGTGATGGGAGAAAGTGTGGGGGTCGGAGTTGTAGGAAGATATAAGTGTGGGTTGTTAAAAGTGTGGGAAGCTATGGGGTGACTTGAACTGTGGAACGTCGATTTTTTTGGGAGAACAAAGAGTACGTGTCGAAATTGTGTAAAGGCAAAAGTGTGGGGGTCGATTTGTTCTCGTCTAAAGTGTTATGGTCGAAAGTGTTGTGGTTGAAGATGGTTTGGTTTACAGTGTGCTGGTTTAAAGTGCTGGTCGAAGGGTGTGTGGACAAAATCGTTTACAAGTGAAGATTTAGTACGCAGGGACATATCTGTCTTACACATAAATAGATTACCGGTACCGAAGCCGGTATTTATTGTTCATAGATATTTTATATTGACTACCAGGTACTTGGCACTGTAAATAGTACTGTATGGTAGGTTACATAAATAACTATAATTACATAACATTGATTACAAAGACAGATACCGGTACATAGAGAGAGGCAGGTTTATCACTCCACCTTTCATTGATCTATAGTATACATTCTCTATTCCTTTAATTTATTGTTCTATTCTTTCCTATCTTATATTTCAATACTCACCTTTTCTATCTTTTTTACTTTAGGTTGCCAATATATCGTTTTCCTTTAGATTCTTCATTGCTTTCCCTCCCTGTTCCATTTTTCATCCAGTTATTTTCATTCTCTTGTATTTTTTCCTACACCATTTCACTTTATTCCATTATGTACGATACGCTTCATTTCTCATCACCTCACTTTCTTCTTAAGCCGGTATCACACGAGCACTTTTTCACTCAACATTTATCCTCAACATTGGCCTGGCAGCTTATGTGGTCAACCTATACAATATTTCGGTTGCCTAAATTCATCTATCATCAGTCTAGTTTCCGATACCGTTGCAAAATATTCCAGAAATATTGCCAGAAAAATGTTGGTCATCAAATGTTGACTATAAAAGCTCTTGTGTGATACCGGCTTTACTCTTCCTATTACAGTTAAGACAGGGAGTACCGGTACTAATAGAGATATATGGAGTAATTATTTACTGCACACACACACACACACACACACACACACACACACACACACACACACACACACACACACACACACACACACACACACTACCTACCTACCTACCTACCTACCTACCTCCCTCCCTCCCTCCCTCCCTCCCTCCCTCCCTCCCTCCCTCCCTCCCTCCCTCCCTCCCTCCCTCCCTCCCTCCCCTACCTCCCTCCCCCTCCCTCCCTCCCTCCCTCCCTCCCTCCCTCCCTCCCTCCCCGTGGCGTAACTGATAGCGCGTCTGGCTCACAACCAGAAGGTCCCGGGTTCGAGACCCGGGCGGGGAAGAGACATTTGGGCAAGTCTCCTAACGGTGTAGCCTCTGTTCACCTAGCAGTATAAATAGGAACCTGGAATAAGTGGACGAAGTTGTGACGTCCCATCTGGGGTTGGTGATCGGTTACAAGGTGAGATGGGTATCGTACTGGTCAGCCTAAGCTACTGGTCAACCTAAGCCTTCGGGTGAGACTGGTACCGTAGTGAGAATGGTGCCGTACAGATTAACCCTAAGCCTTCGTTTCCAGATGTCGCCAATTGGCTAAAATACAGACTACACACACATCCACAGCCATTCCAACGATACATAAACACTTAACATGCATTTCACGCAATACCGGTACATTCCCAGTTAAGGAGGCGCGATAATAATGAACTTAGCTCGAATTGCGTGGATTCCCTTTGACGAACAAGCAAGTGAATTACACACACACAGGCCATATATTTACTGTACACATGCATATTAATATTATTATTAAACACGCAATAGATAAAACAGATTGTGCAGTAAACATCCATAAAGTAGAAATACATGTAATAAAATTGGGCATAACATTGACAATACACATGCAAAACAATGTATCCGTCATTTCTTTTTTAGGTGAAATATGACCTCAGTATCCCCTTACACCTTCCTTGGGTCGTCTGCTTACATCGTTATCCCGACGCTTTTATGTTGTCTCTTTTATGCAGTGTTATGTTGGTGGGTAGCTGAGGTGACGCTGCTTTTACATCTCGCCTCGTCTCGTCTCGTCTCATCTCATCTCATCTCTCTCTCTCTCTCTCTTTCTCTCTCTCTCTCTCTCTCTCTCTCTCTCTCTCTCTCTTATATACAGTATATATATATATATATATATATATATATATATATATATATATACCGGTATATATATATATTATATACATTTTTTTTTTTTTTTTTTCTATATTCCAACTACTCCCTCTCGGGCATAGGCTGAGAGCCTGTACATTCCACCGCCCAACACGGTGAAGCCCGTGAGGTCTTGTTCCAGTCTGGGGAGTGAGGCATGCGAAGCATCCATCATGGCTCGAAGCAGCTCCATCTCTGAAGCGGCCGGTTGCTTCGCTCAAGTGCTTCACCGTCTCACCCTCCAGACTCAGACCCTCACTCTCAGAACGCCACCTATTGAGCAGTGAACTCACTAGGCATTGTCCCCCTGTAACATATTTTGAATATGGGAATATTCATACAGTGTTATTTAATCAGGGAACAACGAGGGTATTTTTTTGGCATTTCGGTGGGCTTTGTGGTAATGCACTGATACTAGGTACAGCACAAATTCAATCCCAATAATATCTTCCCATTGACATATCGGGATTTGAACCCGGGTCCATTGGATTACCAATCCAGTGGCATGACCACTCCACCACACCTCCCCTATATATATATATATATATATATTATATATACACAGTATATATAAACTCTCATATTATGTCATCCATCATCTCCCTTCCCCCTCACAGCCCCGTATAAACAAGAGCTCCACCAACTTTCCACCCAAGTTATCATTTTCCCACTTTTTACCACGGCTATATTTGTCAGACGAAAAACATAGTAAATCACTTACTATAAACTATTTAAAATCTCTAACTTATAATAATGACTATCTCGAAATGCGTAGACTAGCCAATTCGGACGTGGTGTTCCAAATAGTACACCATCTGACGTGAACCAACTGACTTGTGCACCAACTGACTTGTGAACCAACTGACTTGTGAACCAACTGACTTGTGAACCAACTGACTTGTGAACCAACTGACTTGTGAACCAACGGACTTGTGAACCAACGGACGTGTGAACCAACGGACTTGTGAACCAACTGACTTGTGAACCAACTGACTTGTGAACCAACTGACTTGTGAACCAACTGACTTGTGAACCAACTGACTTGTGAACCAACTGACTTGTGAACCAACTGACTTGTGAACCAACTGACTTGTGGACCAACTGACTTGTGCACCAACTGACTTGTGCACCAACTGACTTGTGCACCAACTGACTTTTGCACCAACTGACTTGTGCACCAACTGACTTGTGCACCAACTGACTTGTGCACCAACTGACTTGTACACCAACTGACTTGTGCACCAACTGACTTGTTCACCAACTGACTTGTTCACCAACTGACTTGTGCACCAACTGACTTGTGCACCAACTGACTTGTGCACCAACTGACTTGTGCACCAACTGACTTGTGCACCAACTGACTTGTGCACCAACTGACTTGTGCACCAACTGACTTGTGCACCAACTGACTTGTGCACCAACTGACTTGTGCACCAACTGACTTGTGCACCAACTGACTTGTGCACCAACTGACTTGTGAACCACCTGACTTGTGAACCACCTGACTTGTGAACTAACTGACTTGTGGACCAACTGACTTGTGGACCAACTGACTTGTGGACCAACTGACTTGTGGACCAACTGACTTGTGGACCAACTGACTTGTGGACCAACTGACTTGTGGACCAACTGACTTGTGGACCAACTGACTTGTGGACCAACTGACTTGTGGACCAACTGACTTATGGACCAACTGACTTATGGACCAACTGACTTATGGACCAACTGACTTGTGAACCAACTGACTTGTGAACGAATATCCGAAAGCCCGACATGACGTCAATAGTGGCATGAGATCAGCCCGAATGTCCGAAGTCTGTCTATATATTGACGGTTCTGATTGTCCTATGTTCTCTCTCTCTCTCTCTCTCTCTCTCTCTCTCTCTCTCTCTCTCTCCCTCTCCCTCTCCCTCTCTCGCTCTCGCTCTCTCGCTCTCTCTCTCTCTTTAAAAATAACGTCTCATATTCCTCATTAATAAGTTTGTTCTTCTCCCAACTATCCCCCTGTCTCCATTTCCTCAATTATAGTTTTTTCCTCTTCACAGTATTATATTTTCATGATTCTTATTAAGTTACCGGTACCATTTTCTACCATTCTCTAATTGTATTCCTCTTTGCTTGTCTTACCCATGTATATATTAGTTCCTGTTCTCTTTATACACATCTCCGCCTTTCTCGAAGTATCCTCTTTATTCCTCTGTATGTCTTTCTGTTCTTCCCTTATTATTAGACCTACATGACATGATTGCAGATGACAGAAAAGCCTGTGGGGCCTATCTAGATCATCCAATATCTTACCTGATACTCTAGTTAATTAATGAAGAACTCTGCCTACCGTGGTCTATAGTTAACCCTCTCCGACATATGACGCGATTTTGAGCCTATTGGGGATACTTTAAAGCCTTTGTTACCATCAGGGGTATTTAGAAACCTTTAGTTTAGTTACTTCAACCTCTGCAGTTGTCTTTGAGTTAGCTGTGGGCAGAAAACTAATTTTGGAGAGGTAATTATAAGAGTGAGAGAACTCTATTTCTTATCGCTAATCTGGCAACCTCTGCGTCATAAATGCGGGAAAGGGTTAATATGGTGTCCCTGATCTTATATCCAATATCCCCTCCCTTTTGTTCTTTTTTCCTTAACTCTTTGATGATTTTGACGCATTTTGACAGTGTACTCTGGCTATCTTTAGACGATTTTATGCAGTTTAGGAAGGGTCGTTGGGAATTATAAAGGTTAAGACTATCTCTATTAACCCTCTGTCTTCTATATACCCTTCCTAATTTGAATACAATCATCTAATAATAGCCAGAAAGTAGAACAGAAATGCGTAATCGTTCTTGTAAGGGTTAAGTAATATTTATTTGTTCCGTTATAAAATCCGCCATTTTTGTCTCTTGCTTCCCATATCTCTCTCTTAAGGGGAGATTTCCACTTGAGACTTTTTTCTTGACCCCATTCTCCCTCATGTCTAGCCCCATTGCTTTTGAGATTTTAAGACGTTTGCCCCATTAGTTTGGTGATTTTAAGAATTTCCGCCCCATTCTGTCAATTTTAAGACCTTTCGTGCCATTTAGGTGTCGATTTTATCCTGGCGAGCGATAGCGAGCCTGTAATTTAGGAGTAATCGGCCTTCGGCCGGGACATTTTTCTACCGAAAAATTTACAAATTTATCTTGAAAGGGGGTCAAGGGGTGAAATTTTAAGATTGCTGGAGGAGTAGGAAACAAACTAGAAACCTCCCCTTAACAGTGCTCACCCTCTTTCATTCCCTTATTCTTCTTTAACCCTTGGAGTACCAGCGACGTGTGTTAGGTTTTATTCTAGCTATATTTACACGATATTATGCAGCTTGAGAAGGATCTGTAGTACCGGTAGTTGAAAGGGTTGCTTGAGATAGTATGAAGCCTTATTATTGCTAGAGGTACTTCCTAAGCTGAGTAAAGTCGTCTAACAGTTGTCAGAATATGATGACAAGGACGTCCCTGGTACTGAATGAGTTACGGTACCGTAATAATATATTATATTCTTTACTCTCTCTCTCTCTCTCTCTCTCTCTCTCTGTCTCTCTCTCTCTCTCTCTCTCTCTCTCTCTCTCTCTCTCTCTCTCTCTCTCTCTCTCTCTCTCTATCGCTCTCTCTCTCTCTCTCTCTCTCTCTCTCTCTCTCTCTCTCTCTCTCTCTCTCTCTCTCTCTCTCTCTCTCTCTCTCATCTTCGTCTAACTGTTTTCCTATTCTCTTTTGTTGCGTTTTCCTGCACATCCGATTTTCCTTCTCCCTTCTCTTACTCTGGTTTATTTCTTATTCTATTCCCACCTTTCTTTATCTTTGTATTTCCTTACTTTATCGCATCTTCACAATTCTTCATCACACTTAGCGATTTGTTTATTTTATTTTACCTGTTTGTCTTTATCTTTATTGTTTGTGTTTATTTTAGCATATGTGTTGTTTATTCTCGGCCTTGTTTATGTTTACTATCATGACCCTCTCGTATGTGTTCGTATCAGTCATTCCTTACTCTCTGTCTTCATGTTTTCGTCTATAGCTGATGTTCCTTCTTCCTCGTCGTATCTGAAGCGGGCGTATTTCGTATTTTCGTCATTTCTCTAATTTCCTCGTGTCCTCACAATTCTTCGTCTCGCTCTGCTCTCCTCAGTAATGGTCTTTTAGCTTAATGGTTAGTGCCAGGAATTTAGGTGTGAGTATCCTAGGTTCGAATCCTTGGAGTACCACATGTATTCATTAGTTTCATTAATTAGGCTTCTTTGCAAGTTAATTGGTGGGTTGGTGAAAATATACAGTATATCTCTCTATCCATACGGCATCTACAGTAATCTTCCACCTCCTTCTTATGTTTGTTATGTTGGTATGTTTCTTATTCTTGCCCTTGCTCTTAACTTCTCGCATCCACAATTCTTCGTCTTACTCTGCTCTCTTTAATAGTTATCTTCCTTTATCTCTCTATCCATATTTAATCTTCCATCGCCTTCTTTATCTTCTGTGCTAGTGTATATCTTATTCTTGTCTTTCCTCTAAGCTTCTCGCACCCACAATTATTTTTCTTACCGGTACTTAGTTATTTTTTTAGTCTGTTTCTTTATCTCTCTTTCTGCATCTAATCTTCCATCTCCCTCGTATTCTTGTTGATGGTGGCGTTTTTTTTTATTCTCGCTCTCCGCATATTTATCCGTCTATGTTTCCCTTTCGCGTCTCCTATATTTATAACGTCAGGTAATGCTCGTGTGGAGCGTATGAAAAGTGAGAGAATGACTAAGTGTGTACGAGAGTGAGGTGGAAGGGCAGAGAGTGAAGGCGTGTATGAGAGTGAAGTGGAATGGCAGAGAAGGAGAGGCAGACCGAAAATGAGATGGAAGGATGGATGATGTTGGGTGGGAGTAGCGTTGCTGACTGCCGAATGACCGAGGAGCATGATGCATGGAAACTATTCATTCGTGGCCACCCCTTGGAGATTAGGGTGTCTGGCAATATTTAGACACATAGATTTCGCCACTATTCATCGGCTAAGCAAACAAACGTGGTTCCACTTTTACTTGTGTTTTGTTATATTTTATGTTTCTTGTTATCTTTCTCTCCCCCCTTCTCTTTTACCCTCTTTTCATTATACTCCTAATGTCCTCTCTCGTGTTCCTACCACAGTCGTAGAAAATGTTGAGCCTGTATTTTCAGGTCCGTTTCACCCCCTGAATTTGGCAATAATAAGACGCTTCACCTCATTCAGTTGAGGTGTCTTTTTTGGGGGGAGGGGGTGCAGAAGGGGGGAGCGAGAGATAGCAAGCCTGCAATTTAGAAGAAATCGGCCTTCGGCTAGTACATTTTCCTATCGAAAAACGTACAAATTTATCTTTAAGTGGGTCTGGTTGGGCATTTTCTTTTTAGTTTGAAGATAGTTTGGGAAGGCGTTTTTAAAAGCCTAGAGGACAAACTAAAATACATTGCTCGAAAATGGCCAAAAGCAAGCAAAATCCTCAATCATATTTCAACAAAATATAAACAAAATAGCCCACAAGATGTCGGACCAGATAGTGTTAATGTCCTCTCATTCATATTCCTCCCCTGGTCGCAGAGAAGTTAATGCCACTATGGTCGTGTCCTCTTTGTCTGTATTTTCATTTCACATTTTCCTTTTCACTCGTTCCGTAAAATGATGACTTCCTATATTTTGTTCTGCTTTCTTCCTTCTTTCTTTACTCTATTAAATAATATATTATATTTATTATTTTCCAGACAATAAACTTTTTCACAAAATATGTTCAGCTTTTCTCCTCCTCTCCGTTTTTTTTTTTTTTTTTTTTTGTATTACTGTGCTACTCTTTTCTTTCTTCGCATAAGTTATATTATCCTTGTTTCCAGTCCATGCTTTATCCCTCGTTATTTTCTGTTAGGGCCAGACTCGTTCCATAGTTTTTTTTTCTTTTTCTCATGGTCGCTTCTGCTCTCACTTCCCTTACTTAATATCCGCTCTATCCTCATTTGACATATATTTCTCCACCTACCCACACACCGCACAGTATCTGACAAAATAGACGTGTATAAATTTTGCGATATACGAAATGCCTTCCCTACAAGCCACAACACCATGGCTGACGTTGTAATATAGGCGTGTGTAGTAGTGTGTGTGTGTGTGTGTATATAGCTAGCTAGCTAGATAGATAGATAGATATATAGATAGTTAGTAATAAGTAACTCCCCGCTCTTAACATTAATCATCAATTACAAACCTCAATGTACTTGAATAAACTAATGAAAGCATATGGTCCTCCCGGGATTCGAACTCTGGACACCACACCCAGAACATAAGCATCTAAACCATTACACCACCAACACAGTTCTGGTCATGTGTGTAGGTTCATTTCCTATTCCACCTTAAATCTATTTAACTCTATTTTCGACTATAATAATTTTCCCCTTTGCTCTCCCTCCTCTCAGAATATCTTAAATTACACTTCCTCTCCCTCATATTCGCCTCATAAAGCCGGTGTCACACGAGCGCTTTTTCACTCAACATTTATCCTCAACACTGGTCTGGCAGCTTACGTGGTCAACATTTACAATATTTCGGTTACCTAAATTCATCTACCAGCAGTCTAGTTTCCGATACCAGTGCAAAATAGTCCAGAAATGTTGCCAGAAAAATGTTGATCACCGAATGTTGACTATAAAATATCTCTTGTGATACCGGCTTAAGTCAGGATTTTTAACTCCTTATATCTTAATTAGTTCTTTTTACGACCCTCTTCTCATTTCTGATTCCCCCCTCCCCCCCCCCTCCCTCCCTCCCTCCCTCCCTCCACATTTTTAGCTACGCAGTTTTTTGTTTTCCTTTTCATCTCTTTATTGTCCTTTTTCCTCTTTCCTCTTCCACTGATTTGGGTCTTTCTTATTATCCTCTCTTCCTCTTTCTATTCTTAATGCTTCGTGTATTTCTTTGTGTTTTTACTTTTCTATTCTGCCACCTTCATTTAATCTCTCTCTCTCTCTCTCATTCGTCGTCCCTGGAGCCACTTCCGCCACTCATTTCCATCTGTTTTACAATTCCGTCTCTTCCTCCTTACCACGATCCACTTAGGCGAGGGGGGCTGAGAGGGGGCATCGGGGGGGGGGGGGGGGCAGTTAATTCGGGGGTGTAAGTAGGAAGGGGGGGGGTGTGGGGGCCTGAGAAGGGGTGATGGGGACATAATTCGGAGGTGGAGGGGAGGGGGCTGAGAGGGGGCGATGGGGGCAGTTAATTCGGGGGTGTAAGTACGAAGGAGGGGGGCGTGGGGGGCTGAGAAGGGGTGATGGGGACATAATTCGGAGGTGTAGATAAGGGGGAGGTGGGTAATGGGGGGGGCAGTTAATTCGGGGGTGTAGGTAAGGGGGGGGGTGTAGGTAAGGGGGGGGGTGTAGGTAAGGGGGAGGGGAGGGGAGGGGCAGGCGAAGACGAGGGAGTGGAGATGGAGGAGGTTTAAGTGCAGGTGGAAAAGGAATACAAAAAAGGAGGGGAAGAAGGAAGTGGAGGTGTAGGAGCCCTTCTACGTCCATATTAGGAGGAAAGGAAGATGGTGGAGGAAGATATGTAGAAGGTGGAGGAGGACGAGGAGGCAGGAAAGGAGGTAAAGGTAGTTTAGGAGGTGGAGGAGGAGGTTTAGGAGCAGGAAGAGGAGGAGGAAGAAGAGCTGACGAGGAGGTGAAGTAACGGGGGAAGACGGGGCGAAATTGCCGAAGTATGGAGACAGAATGGGAGGTGGAGGGCCTTACTGAGAAAAAACAAAAAAACAAACAAAAAACACAAAAACAAAATAGTAGCACAATAAGGAAAAACTTTATATATGCAGGCGGGAGAAATATTACCAAGCTAAAGAGGCTTGAGGTGAGGTGAGTTGGGCGAAAGTAAGAGTTGGAGCAAAGGAGGGAGTACGTGGGAGGAAGAGATGGGGTGGAGCTAAAGTAAAGAGAGAGTAAGGGTGGGTGAAACCGTGAAAGAAAAAGAAAAATGACCACGAAAATAATGAGATCGAGGTTGAGAGACGGGAAAAGGTTTATGCAGGAGTAAGGAGACATAATGAGAGGTTAACCCCTTCAGACTCATATGACGCAGAGGTTGCCAGATTAGCAATAAGAAATAAGAGTTCTCTCACTCTTATATAATTACCTCTCCAAAATTAGTTTTCTGCCCACAGCTAACTCAAAGACAACTGCAGAGGTTGAAGTAACTAAACTAAAGGTTTCTAAATACCTCTGATGGTAACAAAGGCTTTAAAGTATCCCTAATCGGCTCAAAATCGCGTCATATATCGGAGAGGGTTAATGGAGAGAGAGAGAGAGAGAGAGAGAAGAGTAGAGTAGAGTAGAGTAACAGGAAAAAGAAAGTTAATAGCTCGATGAAGAATTTGCTAGAGTAAAGAGGAATGGTGAGAGGTGAACTGCTTGGGTGAGAGAAAGAACAAGGAAGGAAGTAAAGAGTAAAGGCTAAATTAAGGGGGCCACTTTTTTTGTTATCTTTCTCTTATTTTCTCTCTTTTTCTGGCTTGTCTCCATTCGGCCCCATTTCAGCCAACTGTTTTAAGACGTTTATCCCCATTCAGGTGTCGATTTCTTCCTGGCGAGCGGCAGCGAGCCAGCATTGTATGGAGAAATCCAGCTTCGCCGGAGACATTTTTTCTATCGAAAAAATGTACACATTTAGCTTGGTGTCAAAACAAAAATATATATATGCTGGCTCGCTACCGCTCGCCAGGAAAATATTGACATCTGGATAGGGGTAAACGTCTTCAAACAGTAGGCTGAATGGGGCCGAATGGATACAAACTAAAGAGAAAGAGAAAAAAAGCGAGGTGGTCTCCCTTAAGGATAACGTGATGGAAGATGAATGGTGTCGCTGAGGAAAAAGAGTAGCCGCAGAAGAAAGATGACAATATGCAGACCAGGGCAACATGGCTACCCTAATGAGATCTGATAAGAGGTGTTAGACTTGAGGGATAAAACAAAGGTAAGGAAATCAATAGGGAGGAAGTAAATAGGTAAGGAAATTGATAAAGCAAGGATGCATGGAGAGAGAGAGAGAGAGATAACTTGGGTGATAATAAAAAAAGTAAGGCAATAAATAGGGAGGAAGTAAATAGGTAAGGAAATTGATAAAGCAAGGAGAGAGAGAGAGAGAGAGAAAAAAACAGAGGGTAAATTTTATAGTCTTGACAAAATTGCAGTAAGGAGAAGTGATGGGAGGTAGATGGGGTCGGCAAGAGAAAGAGAAGCACAATGAGAAAAAACTGCAATTTTTTTTTTTTTTTTTTTCTAAGCTAAGGAGACATGATGTCAGGTGCTATTCTTGGGCAACGAAAGGAGTGGCGAAAAACAAATTGGGATAGCATATAGGCAAAAGGGTTAAATGATAAAGTTAGGAGACGAAGAGGTACGGGTAAAATGGCGTAACTTTGGACGGGGAGATAATTTCGGACATTCTGGAAAAAAAATATATAATGATATAAATAGGCTACATGATGTTATGGAACAACAAGTATGTCTGCGGTGTTCTTCCATAATCTTTCTTTTTCTTTTTTAACATTAGTTTAACCAGACCACTGAGCTCCATAAAAGAACTCTCATAGGGCTGGCCCGAAGGATTCGATCAAGATATATAACTAAACGAGTCAAGATAGAGAGGGAAGGGCAGTAGGGGAACAAATCGAGGAAGGCGAAGACACGCAGACATTTCTCGCCAATTCACCAGTTCAGCCGGACCACATGAGCTCCACATCAGAGCTCTTATAGGGCAGGGCCTAAGGATGAGGCAAGAACTGCTACACCGCAACACCAACCAAGAAGAGATCAGGGCGAAGAATGAGAGATCAGGTCGAAGGTAGAAAAAACACATCGAGAAGCAAAAAATGCATTCCCGAAGGGAATCAAGTCAGTCCGGCCACAACAGCAACCGAAGAGACAAATCAGGTCAGGAGTCTGCTACCTAGCCAGGCCAGGGAGACATGAGATGTAGGTTGCCCGAGGACAACCGAATGGGACAGAATAAGAATAGAAGGGGAAAAACATAGAAAGAGAAATGGAAAAACTACTCAAAATTAGTCAAGCTGACGACAAAAGCTCGAGGGGAAAGAGGAAGGGTAATTACCACAAACATCCCCCATCAAGCCCCAGTTGCCGGCCCCGAAGCCCCCCAACCGCGCCAAGGAGAGTAGTAACAGGGGGGTCTTCCATAATGCAGAGCCATTTTTCCATAACTGTAGCTTATATAATTTTATCCAGAAATGTCCGAAGTATACCCCCTTGTCTGAAGTTAGGCCATGGGTACGTAAAAAACATAATAAACAAAATAGTATTAGCAGAAGAGGTGAGAGAAAATGGAGAGATTGAAAATGAGCAATACAAGGAAACCACCTATTCGCAACTAGCCTATTTGACCATTACTTTACAATCAATACACTACATTGGTTAAAGCATGGAACGTCCCCCTGAATGGCCGAGGTTCGAGTCCTGGTGAGTGTGTAAAAATATGTATAATGTGGGTTATTGTTTACTAAACCATTGTATTCTTTCTTTCACAGGTAAGACTGGTGGCAGAAAAAAAAAATCAATTGACAGTCAACATGGAGAGTAAAAGTGGAGGAACCAAAATATATACGGTAAGATTATTGTATTTATATTTGTGGTGAATAGTCATACGATATTATGATGCCATGTTATTTATTTATTTGCTGAATGTTTTTTTTTTTTGTATTTTTCCTGCAAACGAATAATAAAGCAATACATTATATATATTGTCAATAGATTTGTAGCAATGAAAAACAAAACCGAGAGAGAGAGAGAGAGAGAGAGAGAGAGAGAGAGAGATATATATATATATGGGGGGGGGGGGAGCGCGAGCTAGGGGGAGCAAAGTGATATACAAGATATATATATAGCGAGAAAGAGCAGACACGTGAGAAGGAAATAATAGAAATCCTTGAGCATTTGTAGATACAGGCAAGTGAGAGAGAGAGAGAGTGAGTGAGATAGATAGATAGATAGATAGATAGATCCAGGACACACATGAATGAAATAGGACTCCCTTGGCTGTGTGTAGATATCTGATTCTATGGGGGTAAATAGACAGCCTTCCTCTTCCCTTTCTCCCACTAAAAAAGAATATTGGTGTATTCTGTTAAGGGGGCCCACCTCGCTTTCTTTTTTTTCTTTCTCTCCCTCTCTCTTTGGCTTGTATTCATTCGGCCCCATTCAGCCTACGGTTTTAAGACGTTTACCCCCATCCAGGTGTCAATATTTTCCTGGCGAGCGGTAGCAAGCCAGCATATATGTATTTTTGTTTTGACAGCAAGGTAAATTGGTAAATTTTTCGATAGAAAAATTTCTCCGGCGAAGCCGGATTTCTCCATACAATGCTGGCTCGCTATCGCTCGCCAGGAAGAAACAGTTAGCCGAGTGGGGCCGAATGAATACAAGCCAGAGAAAGAGAGAAAAGGGAGAGAAAGATAACAAAACAGCAGGTGACCCCCCTTAAGCTACTCTCCTCCGTTTCATTTCCATGTGTTTTGATAGTATAGTGTATATTATTAGCATGTGTATATTTCGTTTTGCTTCTATATTTATATTTACTGTGAAAATAGTTGGCCCTCCTTGCACTTCACACGGTTTGTAATACATTTATTTATCTTAAGACAACTTTTATTACTTGTTATTGTTCTTAGTTACAGTTTATTACAATTATTTTTATTATTAATTATAGTAATGACGCTTATTATATTTTGTTTCTATATTTACTATTACTGCTAAACATATATTAGCTATAAAATAGTAATTATCTTTAGAACAAATAATAATTATTTAATCAACCTGAATCTACACATACATTATTCATCAACTTTCATGTATTTATACTGCATTATTTAGTGTATTTAATTCCTCCTACTAGTATACATTTGCAGTTTCTCCTCAACATGTAGTTCCCAACATGACTTATATAATTATTTAATTATGATAAGGAAAGACAAAGAGGGTAGGATGTCATGAGTAAGGAGGAAGAAAAACGAATAACGATTATATTAATTAAGGGGGTACAAAACTGAACGGAAGTAGAAGGGAGAGAGTAACGAAAGTGGGCAAAGATGAGTATAAAGGGAAGTAGAAGACTGGCAAAGTTAACAAGTAAAGCCGGTATCACACGAGCGATTTTTCACTCAAAATTTATCCTCAACACTGGTCTGGCAGCTTATGAGGTCAACATTTAATATTTTTCTGATTCCTAAATTCATCTATCATCAGTCTAGTTTCCGATACCAGAGCAAAATACTCCATAAATGTTGCCAGAAATTTTATGATCATCGAATGTTGACTATAAAAGCTCTCGTGTGATACCGGCTTAAGAGAACAAAGGTAAGAATATAAGGCGGAAGGAAAATAACGATTAGACAGGCACGACGAAGAATGAGGTCATATTATTCGAAGACAGCTTAAGTAACACCCCGTTCTTAACATTAATCATCAATTACAAACCACAATGCACTTGAATAAACTAATGACAGCATATGGTCCTCCCGGGATTCGAACTCGGGACACCACACTCAGAACATAAGCATCTAAAGTTCTAAACCATTACACCACCAACACAGAAATATAATATAAACATAAGAAGGCAGTTCAAGACAAAGGGAAAGACGAGTTGGTGTACGAAGACAGTTTGAGACAAAGAAAATAGAGGCAATACACAAAGTCAGTTTAACCCACCCAGTACCAGGGATGTCCGTGTTATCATGTTCTGGCAACTATTAGACGATTATATTCAGCTTAGGAAGGACCTCTAACAATAATAAAGCTTTAAACTATCTCGCTCAACCCTTTTAACTACCCCAGAACCTTCCTAAGCTGCATAATATCGTCTAATTATAGCTGGAATTAAAGATAACACGTCGCTGGTACTCAAAGGGTTAAGACGAAGAAAGAAGAGGAACATTATTATACGAAGTCATTTTTGAGAAGAAGAAAGAAGAGGACATCAACGAAAACCGTTTAAGATGAAGGAAAATAAGAGGACAAAATATGAAGACAGTTTAAGAAGATAAAAAGAGGGAAATGTATACAAAACCAGCTTAAAACGAAGAAAGAAACAGAGGAAATATTCGAAGAGAGTTTAAGACGAAGAAAGAAGCGGACAAAGTTTAAGACGAAGTTAAAAAGGAGGAAATACACAAAGCCGGTTTAAGACAAAGAAGAAAGATGAGGAAGTTTGTGAAGACAGTTTAAGACGAAGGTAAAGAGGAGGAAATATACGAAGACCGTTAAAGACGAAGTTAAAAAGGAGAAAATATACAAAGACAGTTTAAGGCGAAGACATAGGAGGAATATACGACGAAGATGAACGAAGACAAGTTGCTAGGGGGTTTGAATATGTTGCCAGGGGTAGGAGAGGAGAGGAGAGGGAGGGGAGTAGGTTAAACTCTTTGTAAACATCAAAACCAATTTGAGCATACAAAAAATTATGTTGCTAGGAGATAGAGGAGGGAGGCTGCGGGGTTAGGAGGTCTTTGGGGATAAAAACGCAATAGTATACAAAGGCTTTATAAACAACAATTGGATATGGTGGTATATACTGTACAGTGTATATACTGTATATATCCAGTCTCTTCCTGCCTCTCCTTGCTTTGTGTTCTCTCTCTTTTTCTTCCTTTTCTTTTACCTCCCTCCTCCTTTGAGCTGTTTCCACACTAGTTCCTTGTAAGTGCCACAGTGTATTATAAGTTAGTTCCTCTACCCCTATACCTCTCTCATCCTTCTCTTCCCCATCCACCTCTTTCTCTTTTTCTCTCTCTTCTTTCTAACTCCTCTTCCTCCTTCCTCCACTGTCCAACTTCTTCGTCTTACTTTCCTTCTCCTCCTTCCTTCGCTCTCTTCCTCTCATCTCACTCTCTTCATATTCCCCTCCGCTCCTCTTCGTCTCTCTCCTTCTTCTTTGTTCTTGTTTCCCGCACCAGTTCTTGTATGTGTCATAGGGAATTATGGCTTACTCGCTCTACTCCTAGAAACTCACACTACCTCTCTCATCATCATCATCTTCCTCTTATCTTCTTCCTTCTATGCCCTCTTTCTAACTCCTCCTCTTCCTTTCTCTTCTTTTCAACTCCTCATTCCCTTTCCTTTCTCTTCCTCATCGTCTTCATCCTACACCTTCCCCTTCCATTTTCCTCCATCTTTATATCAATATATGTTCTTCTTCTCTTACTCATCTCTTCCTCTTCGTCTCCCTCCTTCTCCTTTGTTCCTGTTTCCCTCACTAGTTCGTGTATGTGCCACAGGGTATATCGTTGAGTTGGTCTACCCCTAGCAACTCACACTACCTCACTCCCTTTAGTTATCCTCCTTCTCTTGTTCTACCTGTTCTCTTCGTCCCTCTATTATTCTCCTCTTCCTTCCCTTTCCACTGTTCACCTTTCTTCCCCCCTCCCCTCCACCCTTGCTCCCCTCTTTTTTCTCTCCCTCTTCATTCTTCTTCTTTAGATATCCTCACTTTATTCCACCGGCTTCCACCTTGTTTCTCTTTCTGCCAATCCTTCCCCTTTCCAAATCCTTCTCATCTTTCTTCGTTTCCATCCTCCTCCTCCTCCTTCATCCTCATCTTCCCCCTCACCTTCCTCCTCCTTTCATCGCCCCATTCTCATTATAACCTTCATCTTATTCTAATCTTCTTTTCCGACCTGGTGATACCCGAGAGTTTTCTGCGCATTAAAGCAACGCCTCTACCCCCAGCAACGCATCCCCCTTTCCACCCTTCCTTTATTTATTCTTTCTCCCTTCTTTATTCTTTTGTTCACCTCCTATCTCCTTTCTTTCTTTGTTTCTCCCTATCTTCTCCCTCCTATTGTTGTTGTCATGTATTATTGTGTATCTATTTGTTCTCCACTTTGTTCCCACTTATCTCCCTTCTTTCTTAAAATCTCTCCCTCTTCTCTTTCTTCTCTAACCCCAGCAACGTCACCTTATCTCCCTCCTTTCTTTGTTTCCGTCTTTTATCTGACCTTACTTTCTCCCCTCCCTATCTTCTTTCCTCCTTTGGTTTTCTTCTCATAAATCTTCAGCATCATCTTCGTCTCTCCCTCTATACTTTCTCCTTCCCACTTTTTGTTATGGCTTCTTTCTTTCTTCTCCTTTCTTTCTCCATCTTTTTTATCTCTTTTCTTCCTTCCTCTTCTCTACCTCTAGCACCGCCTCCTCTTCTCCTTCTTCCTCTCTTTCTTTTTCTTCTCGCTTACCTTCCTCCTCTCCTTCTTTCTCCTCCTCCAATATTCCCCTTCCTCCTTTTCTTCTTCATCTTAACTCCCTTCTTCTTTCCTCCTCCTCCTCTCTCTATTTACCTCCCACATCTCTTTCCACATCCCCTTCTCCCCGTTTACATCTTTCCTTCCATTCCACCCTCTCCCCGTCTTCCAACCTCCTCCTCCCCTTCCTCCTTCCAATATCCTCTCACATCTCCTCCCACATCAATCCTCCTCCTAAGTTGTTTGCATACTGTCAACACCACCTAACTCTCCACCAGACCTGCCTGATCGACTGAGAGCTTCCCAACTATACATACTCTGCAACCTTGGATAGATGTATTGCGACTCTATTTGGAGCTGTATTGAACCGAGACGCGTATTTACTCGCTTCAAGTGCTTTACCTTAGAGTTCTTTAAAACTCCTCCAAGTACGATTATTTTTGTTGTATGTGTATATTGTTTCCTCTATGTAGCGTAAACTGAGAAGCAGGGCATTGTATTACATGTTAATGTGTGTGTTTGCTTGCTTTTTCAAAAGTGTACGGTTATCTACAAAACTTGGTCAGTACTTGCATTTGTTTCCTACAACCGAATGTATTTTGTTTAAGGGGAGATTTCCACTTGAGGGATTTTTTTCTGGATCCCTTTCTATCTCATGTTTAGTCCCATTGCTTTTGATATTCTAAGACGTTCGCTCCATTAGTTTGGTGATTTTAAGAACTTTTGCCCCATTTCTGTCAATTTTAAGACCTTTCGTGCCATTTAGGTGTCGATTTTATCCTGGCGAGCGATAGCGAGCCTGTAATTTAAGAGGAACCGGCCTCTGGCCGGGAAATTTTTCTACCGAAAAATGTACAAACTTATCTTGAAAGGGGGTCTAGGGGGTGTAATTTTAAGCTTGATGGAATTCTAGGGAACGCACTAAAAACCTCCCCTTAAGACAAGATGACCTCCTGCCGTTTACCTCCCCTTAATACAAGATGACCTCCTGCCGTTTACTTACTTGAGGTATTTTTTGTCTCCTCGATCCATTCAATTTGAAAACTGTTTATTTGCTTTGAAATACTGTATAGTACATAATATAGCATTACAAAATACTGTATAGTACATAATATAGCATTACAAAATACTGTATCGTACATAATATAGCATTACAAAATACTGTATCGTACATAATATAGCATTACAAAATACTGTATAGTACATAATATAGCATTACAAAATACTGTATGGTACATAATATAGCATTACAAAATAAGCATGTTTGGACCTCATTAAATGCGGTGCATTTCTAATAGGCCCTTTGCATACATACTGTACACACAGTGGCATAAGGGGATTTCGCCATATAATATTCTAAAACAAAGTAGTCATTGGTGATGGGCTGGTCTATCAGAATGAGAGTTGAGCGTTCTCTGCCATACCCATAGCTTACTCTGACTGTTCCTTTTACTTATATATTTTCTAGATCTCAAGTGACGGCGTCTTTTCCGTGGATTGACCTCCCTACTGCCAACCCTGGCAGATTGGGAGAAAAAGCGTCACATTTTTCCTTTGCCCCTCAACTTTCCCTTTATAATTGCTGTGGGGCACAGGGCCTTGGGTGGGGCTTTTGTTTCCCTGGCGTTTCCGCACCCTCCTCATCTCCCCGCCTTTGAGTGGCTTCGGTCACCTGGGCATTATTAGTGGTAAGCTGGGAGGGACCTGTGGGGGCGCTCGGTTGTGGCCTTGGCCTTGCTCGGGACCTTGGGGCTGCTCGGCCAGACAGCCTGGGGAACAGCAACAACAACAACAACAAAGTAGTCATAGGAGTAAGATAATACTGTACATGAAGAAGTCAATGAGTTACCAATGCCGATGAGCGAGCCGCCCACTACACACAGGGCGGTGATATGTGTTCTAATGAGTGCAACTGACTGTGTAAGATCGTCAGTAATAGTGTACCCCAAACCCTGGATTATCTCTCTCTCAGACAGGCTTAAGGGGTTCTATTTCCCGTAATTGGCGGCGTGGTATTGACAGAATGCGAGTTTTGCCCTCGGCCGTATTTATATGCTCAATTATGTTTATTTGCATTATTGTTTTAGTTTCCTCCCTACTGTATATATACCTCCATCAAACTTAAGAAGCACACCAGTCCAAGACCCCTCTTCAAGCTAAATTTGTAAATTTTTCGATAGAAAAACGTCCCGACCAAAGGCCGATTCATCTTAACTCTCTGAGGATCGATGACGCACTTCTTGTTGTGTTTTCTGGCTGTTATTTGACGATTTAATTCAGATTAGGAAGGGTATGTGGAAGTCAGAGGGTTGATTGAGATAGTCTTTACCCTTTTAATACCCACAGCTCCTTCCTAAGCTGCATAAACTCGTCTAATGATAGCCCAAAATAAACTGCTAAAACGCGTCACAGCTTCAAGGGGTTCATTTACAGGCTCGCTATCGCTCGCCAGGAAAAAATCGACACCTAAATGGCACGAAAAATCTTACTATTGACAAAGAAATGGAGCGAAAGGTCTTAAAATCGCCAAACTAATGGGCCGAATGTCTTATAATCTGAATATGAATGGGGCTAAACATGAGGAAGGAAGGGGCCCAGAAAAACGACCCATCTATCTCCTCTTAATGTCCGGCGGTGGTTCAATACCTTCAATACGTTAGCGTCATGTTGAGCGTCTAATGAAGAGCCAAATTCAAGGTACGTTAGAGTCAAAATGTCTGGACACACGGAGCTTGAAGCAATTTTAAGTCTTAGGATAAGGGATGTGAACCATTGATTGATTGGTTGATTGATTGGTTGGTTGATTGATTGATTGGTTGGTTGGTTGGTTGATTGATTGGTTGAGTGATTGGTTGGTTGATTGTTTGGTTGATTGATTGATTGATTGATTGATTGATTGATTGGTTGATTGATTGATTGATTGATTGATTGATTGATTGATTGATTGTGGATGATCGTCCTTCGCCGTCCGTCCTCTACCCCGGCTCATCTCTCTATAACCGGTTGAAGGGGCTTTATCTCTCTATAACCGGCTGAAGGGGCTCCATCTCTCTATAACCGGCTGAAGGGGCTCCATCTCTCTATAACCGGCTGAAGGGGCTCCATTTCTCTATAACCGGCTGAAGGGGCTCCATCTCTCTATAACCGGCTGAAGGGGCTCCATCTCTCTATAACCGGCTGAAGGGGCTCCATTTCTCTATAACCGGCTGAAGGGGCTCCATCTCTCTATAACCGGCTGAAGGAGCTCCATCTCTCTATAAACCGGCTGAAGGGGCTCCATTTCTCTATAACCGGCTGAAGGGGCTCCATCTCTCTATAACCGGCTGAAGGGGCTCCATCTCTCTATAACCGGCTGAAGGGGCTCCATTTCTCTATAACCGGCTGAAGGGGCTCCATCTCTCTATAACCGGCTGAAGGGGCTCCATTTCTCTATAACCGTCTGAAGGGGGCTCCATCTCTCTTAACCGGCTGAAGGGGCTCCATCTCTCTATAACCGGCTGAAGGGGCTCCATCTCTCTATAACCGGCTGAAGGGGCTCCATTTCTCTATAACCGGCTGAAGGGGCTCCATCTCTCTATAACCGGCTGAAGGGGCTCCATCTCTCTATAACCGGCTGAAGGGGCTCCATCTCTCTATAACCGGCTGACCATTTCTCTATACCTGAAGGGCTCCATCTCTCTATAACCGGCTGAAGGGGCTCCATCTCTCTATAACCGGCTGAAGGGGCTCCATCTCTCTATAACCGGCTGAAGGGGCTCCATTTCTCGTATAATTGATTCTTTTGATGTGCGGCGAACGCGGTGGAGATTTGTATTTATTTGTTTATTTACTTAATATTTGTTCATCTATTAATTTTAGTTTCCTCACAAGACCTTCAACAAGCTTCTAAAAATACCCCCAAGACCTGTCTTCGAGATCAATTTGTAAATTTTTCGGTAGAAAAATGTCCTGGCCAAAGGCCGGTTCCTCCAATATTACGGGCTCGCTTTCGCTCGCCAGGAAAATTTCGACTTCTAAATCCTAATTGGCACAAAAGGTGTTAAAATCGCCAATCTAATGGGGCTAAACATGAAGGAGAAAGGGGTCCAGAAAAACATAACCTCCCCTTAACCCTTTCCTTACGGTTGCTGTATTCGCCTCTTCTTCTGGCTAGGAAGGACCTCGTTCATTCCACAGATTCTGCGTATGATCATCCAAACCCTTTATGTCCGCTATTGGGTAGCTATGGTTCGTCTATCATATTGAGACAAATTAGTTGTCAAAGTGATACACACACTTTTGAGCGTATCTGTACTGCGGTGTAAGCGGCAGTGAAGTGGATTAATTAGGTAATCCTTGAGCGGCAGAGTGGATTATTTTGTCAGATCTCTGGGATTAAGGGGAGATGGGTCGTGTTTTGGTCTATTAATTAATTTATTCATTTATTGTTTAGTTTCCTCGCTAGACCTCCACCAAGCTTAGAAAAACACCCGCAAGACCCACCTTCACGAAAAAATTGTAATTTGTTCGGTAGATTACAGGCTTCCTATCGCTCGCCAGGAAAATATCGAGACTCAAATGGCAGGAAAGGTTCTAAAATTGACAACAAAATGGAGCGAAAGATGTTAAAACCGCAAAACTAATGGGCCGAACGTTTTAAAATCTAAAAACAAGTGGGGCTAAACTCGAGGGAGAAAGGGGTCCAGACAAACGACCCATCTCCCCTTAACCTCTTCAGTACGATGACATCATCTTATTCCGGCTAATATAGCCTAATATTACTATGTTCAGCTTACTTATAAGAACATCAAGAATATAAAGTGGCACACAATATTTTTAATTATTTCTCTTGATTCCAAAGGGTCTTTCCTAGCCAAATTAAACCCGTCTAATAGTAGCCAGATAGACGTACTGAATGGGTCAAATCTGCCAGTGAAATAACCTCTTATAATTATTTGTTCTATAGGCACAACCTATCTCAGTTACGCCTCTGACTCCAACATGTCCTTCCTAAACTGAATAAAAGCGTCGACTAGTTGCCATGCTAACAACAAGATAAATGTCATCCTTTGAATGGATTAATTACGAAATCCTTGAACGGTACAGTGGGTTATTTTGTTAAGAGCATTGGGATTAAGGATGCTGGAGCAATTAAGTGGACCGGAACTTTGTATTTTGATGAAGTAAGAGGATTGCTGAAATGTGACTCGGATAATGAAGTATACATTGGATGGAACTCGTCAGCCTTGGTCGAAAACCCATCTAGGGGAGACAACCTTATACAAATTTGGGTGGATGAGCCTCGTCAGCCTTTGTCGGCAACCTGTCTGGGGGAATAAACCTTATACAAAATACCAAAGGGTGGCGGGCCTATCGGTGTCACTTGCAGGTGTAAAAACGCTGCTTCGCCGATGAACTTCAGCCTAGGAAGGAATGTATGAAATAAGCCCAAGTATATTTTTCAAAGTATATTACAACCGCCTCGAATCATTAGCAGCAGCAGAATTTAAATTGGGGCATTATTGTGGGAAATCGTATTTTAAGTGAGTGACGATAATAGGCCCAAAACGTGACTTTTTAATTTTTGACGGCTCCTGCCCCCTAAGATATGAAACCAAATGCATTCAACTATATTTCAATGGACTCCTCATGGTGTATGGATTCCAAATATATTTGTTGATTAATTGCGGAGTCTCTCAGTGGATGGGGCTCCTGGTCCAAGGTGAAGTTCCTCCAGTGGTGCTTGGGAATTGCTCCTTGGTGCTCGCTCCTGTGTTGGCAGAGTTTTTCCGTCTGTGTGCTCATGCCTCGTGCTTCCCAGTACCCTGGAAAGAAGCAAACATTCATCCAGTTCCTAAAAAAGGTGCCTCTTCAGATCCATCAAACTACAGACCAATAGCTATAACTTCCACTCTTGGTAAAGTCTTTGAAATTATATTAAATAATCACATAATTAAGCATCTTGAGAATAATTAATCAATGATAGGCAATATGGTTTTAGACGATGTCAATCAACTGCAGACATTCTTTGCCTTCTTACGCATCAAATCAACCAAGCTACAGACCAACATGGTGAAACACATACAATAGCACTGGATATATCAAAGGCATTTGATAGAGTCTGGCATCAATCCTTATTGTCGAAGATGTCACACTATGGCCTTGCATCATTAGTTCCACTAATTTCTTCTTATCTTCATAACAGAAAAATATGTGTAATGGTATATGGCCTTTATTCTCAATTTCACTCAATAAATGCTGGTGTTCCCCAGGGATCAGTTTTGGCCCCAATTCTGTTCCTCATTCATTTCAATGATCTCATATCTACCACTCATAATCCAATACATTCCTACGCAGATGACTCACACACTCCACAGTTCCTTCACATTTACCAATTGTTTCACCCAACCTGATCTTATAAATTCAAAAATAAACTGCAATTTCTCTGAACCGGACCTTTCTAGAATTAATGGATGGGGACAAAAGAATCTAGTTTTCCTTTAATGCACAGAAAACCAAGTACATTCAATTTTCTAACCGACAGAATCTCACTGACTCCCTTATATTTTTTAATGATGTAATATTCCCACTTCCCCTAGTATTGACATTCTCGGTGTAACATTAACTACTAACTTGAGCTGGACACATTATGTTAGAAGCATTGCTAAGAATGCCTCTAAAAACTGGGACTCCTGTACAGAGTTCGAGAATTCTTCACTGACGAGCAGTTGGCCGTAATATATAAAGTCATGTGCGTTCTCAGATGGATTACTGTTCACCTCTGTGGGGTGGAAGTGGAGTGGTTGCATTGAGGCAGTTGGACAAAATTCAAATAAAGCTATTAGATTAATCAATAACCCGCAATCACACAGGACCTTCCTACATTATCCATACGAAGAAAAGTTGCAATCCCTTGCATTATTCTACAGATATTTTCACAGCAATTGTTCCGAGGAACTTGCTTCAATTGTGCCGCCTCTCCACATCTTTCCCCCGTAGAACTAGGGCAGCTGAGAGCGCCCATGAATTTACACTTTCTCCTCCACAATGCAGAACTTCTGCTTATCAAATTATTATCCCCAGAGCTGCTACTATTTGGAATTCACTTCCCTCGAATTGCTTTCCACAAACTTACAATCTACAAATGTTTAAATCCAGTTGTTACAAACATTTTATGAATGGAGGATGCCTTTAGGCACATGGACCTTTTTGTTTTATCTGTGTTTTTCCTTCCTCCGTTCATTGTCTCTTTAAAAAAAAAAAAAAAAAAAAAAGTGTGCATTCTCAATTTGGCACAATCGAACTGATTATTATCAATTTCAATTTCATCTCCCAGTTTTTCATCCTGCCTTGTAAAGACTTCCAAGTGTTGTTGATGTTTGGCAGCCCTAAACTGAACCCCCAAATTTTCCTAAAATGAACAAAGTGTCTAATGCTAACCAAAATATAGTAAGATAAGGAGGCATTGTATTCTTAAGTACAGATGTAATTATAAAATATGTTAAGATATGCTTCTAAATTAATACACAACTGTGTCTACATAATGTTGAATTGTCAGAAGTGTTCAAGATCATTCCAATCTTTAGGTAAAAAGGCTAACTATTGGTGTGTTAATTAGAAAAGTACCAAGACTGACCGAGTAGCCCAACTCAATGAAATTATAGCCTACGATGTTAGTCTGAATCTCTCTCTCTGTCTCTCTGTCTCTGTCTCTGTCTCTCTCTCTCTCTCTCTCTCTCTCTCTCTCTGTCTGTCTGTCTGTCTGTCTGTCTGTCTGTCTGTCTGTCTGTCTGTCTGTCTGTCTGTCTGTCTGTCTGTCTGTTTTTAATTATCACACACAGTTACGTATTTCTATTATTTAATTTCTTCCGTGTACCGTAATGATCCCAGGCATCCCCGGGAGTCTCCGGGAGTTTGAATTACTTTTTTGCTCCCGGGACGTTTGTTGATCTCTCGGGGCAGGGCAAAGTAGAGGACGTCGCCTGGTTGGCTGCATTGTGTGTCTGGGGCTAAAGGAGGGAGAGAGAGAGAGAGAGAGAGAGAGAGAGAGAGAGAGAGAGTATAAAAAAGGAGTGGGAGGGAGGAGTTGTTTTATAAGATAAGCTAGGAAAAAACTTATTTAAGAAGAGAAAGAGCGAGAGAGAGAGAGAGAGAAGATCGGGTTGTAGAGATGATGTAAGAAATGTTGTGAAATGATACAAGTTGTGATAAGAAAAGCGGGTGAAAGTAGAAAATATGTGAGAAATATTGAGGAAAATTAATACTCTAAACAACAATTATCATTTGAGTCATGATACGCGAGAGCAAAACAGATATTAATTGGAATCTGTGGAAAATGTACCCTGCCAATAAATGTATAATTTAATAATTATGTTCATGAATAAATCGAGAAATGTTAAAATCAATAAACGATAATCACGAAAATAAAACAGAAGAAACTAGACTCAATAAATAGAAGAGAGTACATTTTTAAAGCTGCATAGAAACAATAAAATAACAGAGAGAGAGAGAGAGAGAGAGAGAGAGAGAGAGAGAGAGAGAGAGAGAGAGAGAGAGAGAGAGAGAGAGAGAGTAGAAGCGGAGGAGCGAGAAGAGGAGAGAGATATGACATAGAGAGAAGATAGAGAGAGGTAATTAATAGAATAGAGAGGTGGATTACGTATTATAGAAAGAGTAGGAAGGTTTAAAAGAGAGTGAGCTTTACCAGCCCAGATTCAATTAATTTTTTAAGAAAGGATTTAAGAAAGATTTAAGATTAGGTAAGAAATAAGATTCGACTCGGTACAACATTCAGTTAAGTTTAAGTAAGCTTTTAAGAAAATTTATTGGGAAGAAACAAGATTAGGCAAGACTCAAGATCTAACTCATGATAGGTAGTCATTATCCTGAAAGTTATTGTGTCAGATAAAGTATAGGAACTAATTCAAAATAGGAAATATTCTAGGAACATAACTCTGGATAGCTAATATTCTAGGAAAGCTTTAGAATAAATAAAACCACTTACAGCATTCCGAATATACAGTACTGTACTCTAGGCTACGTATACACAAAAACATAGTATATCCACCAACTCAAACTAAATAATATTCTAATATATAATATGTATAAATAATTCTACGACCTCTATCCTAATTCTCCTTCTACATCTTCTCTTTATCTCTATCTTCAATACCATCATCGTCTTTTCTCCGAGTCCCCGTCGATGGGAATAAAAGAAGTTGAAAACGTAATGCATGGTACCACAGCAGGATATTGGGAGATAGTGGAGAAAATGAGAGATCTATAAGCTGGTGGGTAAAGGATAGAGAGAGAGAGAAGAGAGAGAAGGTGAGATGGTAGAAGGGATAGAGAGAGATAGAGATAGTGTGAATAGAGTTGAGTGTGTAGGTTTAGTGGTGTGGAGTCCTTGTGTGAGATCCTATGTGGTAAGAGATAGATAAAGTGCGAAGTGAGATTCTTACATAATGTAGTCAGCCTTCTGTGTGTGAGTAACAGTGAGTGCCTATATAGTGTATGTGTAAGTGACTGTGTGTGTGTGTGTACAAAGGAGTACAAAGGAAATCAAGCAACAACAGATCTAGTGACCCTTCTAGGTTGCTTGTCCTCCAAAACACTGAGGATCAAGAGTGTCCCAACCGTGGTGTTAGAGTGGGTTAAGGTGGAAACTTGGAAATGGAATTAACTAGCCCTGGAACTAATGTCACCGTAGGCAGGATTTAGGAAGTTAGTAGGGTGGAAATGATTGGTTGGTAACTGAGGGGGGGGATAAAATAAAGTTATTCATAAGTTTTACAAGACTGCAGTGCCAGTCGCGGGTTTGATGCGAGATATTTGTCTATGCGGAGTTTAAATGAATCAACGGTGATGCAGTCCCTATAATAACGTTTTTCGGGGAAGCCCATCTCCCACAAGTTGACCAAACTCGATTGAAGAAGAAATTCTTAGGATTTCGTGTGAGTTTAAAAGATTTACCAATAATTTTGCAACCGTTATTCCCGCCGCGTGTAATTAGATTTGGTCGTATAGTGAAGTACTTACTACAGTGTTTCAGTATTGTCGATGCCTTTGATGATTTTGGACACTTGAATGAAGTCACCTCTTAATCTGACGCTGGGTTAAAGGAAATAGATTTAATTCTTCTAAGACCACTCTTCGTATGGTTTGATTCTTGTAGGCTAGGTATCATTTTGGTAACTCTACGTTGAACTCGTTCTCAAGGCTTGTTTATAGATACTTTTTGGTAAAAGGGAGGGTGCACCAGGAATTGAACGCAGTTGATTCCAGAAGATGGGCGGACTTAAGAGAATTGTAAAAAGAGGTTAGGATAACGTCTTTGGATTTATGCTCAAATGACCTTTGCCCTATAAAGCCAATTATTTTGTTTGCGCCTTCTTAACAAAGGCTTCTGACATTGTTGACTGCGGTTCTTAGGTTACTCGATATTGTTACGTCCCAGATCGGTTTTTCTTGTTTACATTCTTAAGCTGAGTGCCACTTCAATCGAATAGTTTGCTTATTGTCATCCTCATTTAGGTCATCCCGATATGTAGTACTGGTTACATTTATATCCGCATTGAAACTCATTTGCCAAATTTGGGCGCCACCAATGACAATTTAGTCTCGATTGTGTTGCGCATACAATCAAAACTTTGTTCTTTTGAGAGTACGCTATATTGCAATTTTAATGTATCGTCAGCAAATTTTGAGATATGCTGCAGGTGAGACCCTCATGGGCTATGTCGTTGATGTAAAATTAGAAAGAGAATTGGTCCTAGTACCGATCCCTGGGGTACCGCCTCTACTTTACAATTGGTCCTTTAGATTGCCTTACCGTGTATGACATACTCCTTTGCTTTCTGTCTCTGATGGCCCAATAACTTTTCTAATCCATTTCAAACACACCGTCTTGTATTCCCTGCGTCTAATTTAGTTTATTTAGCAGTAAACGTTTATGGGGAACTTTGTCAAAGGGCCCTTTTGAAAATCAAGGATATATAATAATCTATCGCAGCCTTTACCTCTCATCGTAGAGGTTTGAGGATAGTCGTGGAAGAAGTCCTAATGAGGTTTGTTTAAACAGGAAACGTATTTTTTAACGAAAGGCCGTGTTTAGTATCTTTAAGTATGTGATTTTCCTTTCCCTCCAAGTGATTTACGAGGTCTGTCCTCCGTATGACCGATTTTCTTCGAAGCATTTTATATACAATTGAGGTTAAGCTAATTGGACGATAGTTACTGGGTAGGGATTTGCTGCCTTTTTTTGAACATCGGGTGTTACGTTGGCTAGCTTCCACTGATCAGGCATAGTCCCAGACTGCAAGGATTCATTGAATAGTCTGTCCGTGGTTTGGAGAGCTCATCCTTAGCTTCCTTTAGAACTCTAGGCGAGATTGTATCAGGTCCAGGCGTTTTATTTACCTTGAGTTTATCTAAACAATTCAATACTTCTCTCTCTGTAACGGTGATATTGCTTAAAACATCTGAATTATCAATCTGAATCAGCGATGGTGTAGGGATATCACTGAGGTCTTCTGTTGTAAAAACTGATGCAAAAAAGGTATTCAGGGCATTACTCATTTGTACTTCGTCTTTGGTGTATTCTCCATTTTCATCGACTAACAGTCCAACAGTTGAAGTAACTACTTTTTTCTTTCTGATATAACTATAGAATTCTTTCGGGCTTGTTTTACTTTGATTCGCAATATGTAACTCTAAGGTCTTTTTACTTTGCTTAATTAACTTTTTGGCTTTGCGTCGTAGCTCTACAATTTTCACCCGTTCTTCGTCATTTTGTGAAGATTTTAATCTATCATTAGCAAATTTTTTAGCAAGCAGGCAGTTTGAAATGTCTTTATTCCACCATTTGGGCTTATTATTATGGCCTGGACCCCGTATTTTCGATGGTATGCAGTCTTGCACTGCTTTTAGGTAAGTGGTTTCGAATAACTTCCAAGATGTATTTATGTCGTTATTGTTAATTAAAAAGCTCCAGTCAGTTTCTTTAAACATAGATCTAAGTTTATGGAAGTTTGCTTTCTTGAAATTAGGGACTTTTTCGATGCTACTATTTGGTTCGTTACTAGTAAATTTAAAGTGAAAGTTATCGTACGATGGTCGCTGTTACTGATTCATCACCAACATTCAAATTCTCCTATTAATTTCTTCTTTTGTTGCAAGTACAATGTCAAGAACGTTATTACCACCGGGTTTGGCGTTCGAACCAATTGATAAGCGAACTCTTTCCCCCCCCTTGCAAGTTCGTATACAAGTCATGTCCGGAGTGTGACGTAAGGGTATCGCCCCCACTGTGGTCACAGGTAAATTAAAGTCGCCAGAAAAATTAACGTTATCTGGGTGAGTTGCTTACATCTCTGCAATTGTGTTCGTAAATTTCTCGGTCATTTTGCACTGAGGACTTGGGGTCTTTATATTAATGCCAGTATTATTTTTGTACCTTTATTATTCTTTATTAGCAACAAAAGATGCGTCGATGTTGCACAAATTGAGGTTTTTGACAAGAGGGTAGGGTTAAGACTTTCTTTTGATATTAAGTAAAAACGCCACCTCCAATTTTTCTATTTATTTTCGGCTTTTCCCCCCGCCCCCTTTCCTTCTAAACATTACATAACCGGGAAGTGGAACTATTCTGCTACAAAAGAAAATCTCTATCTTCTGTATTGAGCCAAGATTCTGTTTATGGCCAATCAACATCAATAATTTTCTGTAAACACTAGCTCCCTCCTCTAAATCTGAAAATTTATTGCGTTATGCTACGATCGTTTTCATAGAAAACCCTTTAAATTTTAGTTATTTTAGAAGAACGTCTTCGGTAACGCTCTTTAATAATATTTTTGCGTTCTTGTCGGATCTACAATTTTAATGTTCATGGCTGTCCTCGGTTCCTCGCTGTCTTCGGTCCTTATCGCTGGTGGTTCCTCGGTTGCCTCTGTTGTTTTTCTTGGCGTTGGAATGATTTTATGGTTAGCTACTTGCTGGGCTTCTTCTCGTATGGGCGGTTTTTTTATCCATGGCTGCGGACTGCTTTCGTGTGGTAGACGACCCATGCGTGCTGAACCCACAGGGTTTAGATGAGTGCCATCCCTTGGGGAACAGAGTAGGCTGGTTGTAGAAGTTGTTCCCAGAGGTTGAATGAAATTCAACTTCTTCCCTGCAGACACAAATATGTTTAGTCGTCGCTATTTGTGCTGAAGTCCTTTGGTCGTAGAATTTATCAGGTGTGGTCGATCTTGGGGAGAATGCCTGAGATGATGATATTCCTTGACTTGTTTTTGTAGTGCTGTGATCATCTTGCGATATTTCTCCATCAACTCTTCGGATCTGGTGCGCATGACGTCATTTGAACCAGCATGGATGAACCAAAAAGGGTCATTTTTCATATTGCATCCTTTGTGGTATCTTCGAAGGCTTCCCACAATGTCGTTTTATTTCCAAATTTCCCAGCTCCTGGGATGCAAAATCTTTCCGTTGATTTGGGACTCACTCTGTCCGCAGAACTCTTCCCGACCTTTCCTCGTAGGATGGAATCCCCAACGAGCCTGGTCTCCTTCTGGTTCGGCTTCCCATCTCTACCAATATCCTCAAATCTGTGTTTGAACATTGTGACTTGGGTAGATGAGACCATTTTCTGCGTTGGCCGTGCACCGTTCCTCACTGGTGTAACTCCGGAAACCTGTGGGTGGCGGGACTCTACGTACCGTTCGGGGATAGGAGTGGTTAGAACGGGGGCGAGGGGTTTGTACTGTTTCTGCTAGCAGGCTTCCTTTTGCACGAGGAGTGGGGGTAGAGACTAAGGGGTGAACATGGCGGCTTGTCCTGGTTTGATGTCGGCTCAGGTTGCGGCAGAAGCATCTGTTTGCCAAGTGTCTACTGCAGAGGTGTTGAGATTGTTTGGCAGAATGACAGTTGGGGCGGTGGTGGCTGCTAGGAGTTGAAACAATTGGAGTTAGTGATACTCCAACGTTTGGAGTGTTTTCCAAACTCTTGGGAGTGATGGTTCCAGCTTCCTGGTGAGGGCGTTGATCTTGTTGTGGGCTTCATCCAATTTTGCTGTCAAATCCTGGAAACATGGAAGCACCAAACCTACCGGCGCAGTTCGTACAGGCACGAGGCATGGTGACGATCACTTTTCTTTCAGATCACATTCACTCACTTAAAAACAACTTAACCTCACTTTTAAAAACACCTAAACTCACTTTAAAGAAACACTTCACTCGACACTCCCTTCAGGTCGTCTTCACTTACTTAAATAGGCCTAACCGAAAACAAAAATGTATGAAATACAACACAAAATAGGTTATCCGCGGTGATTAGCCTAACCCTCGAAAATTAAAACAAAACAAAATTAAATTTGAATACGCAGTGATAGTCGAACTGAAAACAATTTTATGTTTATTTAAACAGAAATAGGCCACCAGGGGTTATAGCCTATCCTAAACGAAAACAAAAATTATGAAATACCGCGTAGCGCAGAATGGCCACCAGCGTGATAGCCTAACTGAAAATTTAAAAATTGAAGTACGCAGAAATAGGCCACCAGGGATGATAGCCTAGACTAACCGAAAACAAAAATAACCGAAAACAAAAATTATGAAATACCGGTACGCAGAAATAGGCCACCAGCGGTGATAGCCTAGACTAACCGAATACACTGTGTGTATCAGTGTATGTGTTTGTGTGGGTAGGTATTGGTGTGTGTGTGTGGGTGTGTGTATATATCAGTGTCTCTTTGTGCGGGTAGGTATTGGTGTGTGTGTGTGGGTGGGTGTATATATCAGTGTCTCTTTGTGCGAAAACGAATAAAGATAAACTCCGAACAAAATATATCCAAGAAATAAAATAAACCCCAGACTGAGAAAAGAAACCTCCAGAGTAGGAAGGAGAGGGTTGAGGAAAGGAGAGAGGGAGAAGTGATTGCACGGGAGGAAATTTAGAGGAAAAGTGATAAGAGGGAGAGTGAGTGAGATTGAGAGAGTTGGTGGAGTGCGTGAGAGAGAGTGAATGTGTGTGTGTGAAAAGAGAGAGAGAGAGAGAGAGAGAGAGAGAGAGAGAGAGAGAGAGAGATGCACTTGCACAGGGTATGCGGTTCAAAATGGGTCGTCCAGATTAAAATAGAAAGCTGTGAATAAACACTAAGTTATTACTGATCCAAGCTATGTAAATAATTATGGATGAAGGTTGAGAAAGTCTAGGGAATTGACCACTTGCGAGTTTCAGGCTATATGGAAGTTGGAGCTTTAGACATCGATAGTACATAGAAATACAATTATAATTTAGATTTTCTGATGGCGACGAGGTATATTGGAATTGGTTTTTTACCATATTTTATATATGAACTACAACCGTATTTTAGCTGATAATTATGCTAAATATTGATGTCTACAACTCCAACTTCCTTACAGAACGAAACTCGCAAGTGGTCAATTATAAGATATTTTTGAGGTGTTACATGGAATAGTTAACGTGTCAAAGAACTTGCGATCTATTCCAGGAAGGTATTGTAGTTGAAAAATAGTGATTACATTTCGAACTGCTCTCACTGCAATATTTTAAAAACAAACTACAGTATATTGTTTTTTAAGCTGTATTACTCAAAGAACTATGAACAATTTCCTAATGAAGTGTTTACAGAGAGAGAGAGAGAGAGAGAGGAGGGAGGGGGGGGGGGGGGGCGGGGGGGGGGGGGGGGGTTGGGGGGGGGGGGGGGGGGGGGGGGGGTGGGGAGGGTGGGGGGGGGGGGGCGGGGGGGGGGGGGTGGTGGGGGTGGGGGGGGGGTGGGGGTGGGGGGGGGGGGGGGGGGGTGGGGGGGGGGGGGGGGGGGGGGGGGGGGGGGGGGGGGGGGGGGGAGGGGGGGGGGGGGGGGGGGGGGGGGGGGGAGGGGTGGGGGGGGCGGGGGGGGGGGCGGGGGGGGGGGGGGGGGGGGGGGATGGGGGGGGGGGGGGGTGGGGGAGGGGACGTAAGGAGGTGATCGAAGTGTATACTGTGTCCCGCTAAAAATAAAAGGAAATACAATTACATCAGGAGATTTTGAGGGAAAGGGAGATACACAGTGTGGAAGATATACAATATATATATATATATATATATATATATATATACATATACACACACGCGCGCAAACACACACAGAGTGGAGAGTGGTTTTGTTTTAGTGACTTCAAAAAATTCAATGAATACTAATAAGAACATAAGGAGATATAGGAAAAACGACAAATAGACAGAAAGATACAGTATACTGAAAGAAAGAAATCCAGTTAAGGAGGCTGGGAAAGTAAGGTAGATAAAGTGTGGAATTAAAGACCAACATAGGGGAGGTAGTTTAGGAGATGGAGAGGGGGATTGTGGTTCGATGGGAGGGAAAATTTGTTGTGGAGTAGAATGACAATGAAGGAGAAAAGTAATGGAGTTCGAATCCTGGCGGGAAAGGGCAATTATTTTATCTGTGTTTGTAGACTTCTTATGGTTTTATTATGTGTATACAATAATCAAGTTTATGTTTGTTATACCGTACTGTTAAATATATAATATATGAATGGTTTTATAGATATTGCATGTCAAATTATGCTAATATACTGTATATGCTTCCCCGTGAATATTTACATAATTTATCCCATGATGGGTCCACGAGCTTCTTTGAGTAACTTTACACAAATGTAATTGTGATTATATATACCGTATGTAGGCATAATATAATATATATATATTAATATATATACATTATAATAAGATATAATATATCTAATATATATCTATAATTATATGATATAATATACAGAGAGAGAGAGAGAGAGAGAGGTTGGGGAAGGCTTCAGTAAGATAGCAGTAAGAGGATTGGAACTGATTACAGAGTTGCCAGGAGAAGGACTAAGGTCCAACTTTTGTTGGCCACCAGAGAGCGAGAGAGAGAGAGAGAGAGAGAGAGAGAGAGAGAGAGAGAGAAGGGAGGAGGGAGGGAGGGAGGGAGAGAGAGAGAGAATGAGAGATAGATAGGAGAGAAGAGAGAGAGAGATATAGCGACGAGAGAGAGGAGATAGAGAGAGAGAGATAGAGAGGAGGAGAGAGAGAGAGAGAGATAGAGAGAGAGAGAAGAGAGCGAGGAGAGAGAGAAGGAGAGAGAGAGAGAGAGAGAGAGAGAGAGAGGAGAGATCGAAGTAGAGGGAGAGAGAGAGAGAGAGAGAGAGATAGAGTAGAGAGGAGAGAGGATATAGAGAGAGATAGAGGAGAGCGAAGAGAGAAGAGGAGCGAGAGAGAGAGAGAGAGAGAGAGAGAGAGAGAGAGAGAGAGAGAGAGAGAGAGAGAGAGAGAGAGAGAGAGAGAGAGAGAGAGTAAATAAGAGCGAGAGTGAAGGAGAGAAAGGGTGTGTGTGTGTGTGTGCGTGGCTTTTCGTTGTTCGGGAAAAAATGGTTAGGTTGTTCGATGGGGAGGGGGGGGGATATATATATATATATATATAATGGGTAGATAGATAAATGGGCATAGAGGTAAGTGGTCATATAGGCTATGCTAGATAGATGAATGTATGAATAGGAAATTATATCGATGTATATATAATGGTATTGTGAACGTCGACACATCTTTTGTGCTAATAAAGAATAATAAAGTTACAAAAATAATACTTGCGTTAATATACAGACTTCCAGCTCAATCAAGGTGCAAAAAAACTGACCGGAGGGAATTTACGAAACAAATTGCATTGGTAAGTAACTATTCACAAGATTACCGTAATTTTTGGCGACTTTAAAATTTTTACCTGTGCCCAAGTGGGGCGATACTCTTAAAACTTATTCTTCACACTCCGGAACATGACTTGTAATACAATACGAACTTGCAAGAGGGGTAGGTTTCGCGGCCTTTATCAATTATTTAAAAAATATAAAAATAAAAAAAAATAAAAAAAAATCATTTAGTTCTGAAAACGCCAGGACCCGTGGTAATAATGTTCTTGGAGACATTGGAAACTTGGCAACAAAGAGAAGAATTAAATTTAGAAAATTTGAATGTTGGTGATCCCACAAATCATGTCAGCTAACTAGCGACTATCGTACGCTTATAACTTTCCACTATACTTTAAACTTTACTAGTAACGGAACCAAATAGTAGCATCGAAAAAGGAGTCCCCTAATTTTCAAGCAAGCAAACTTCCATAAACTTAGAGGCTATGTGTAAGAAACTGACTGGAGCTATTTAATTAACAATAACGACATAAATACAATCTTGGAAGTTATTCGAAAACCCACTTACCTACCTAAAGCCAGTTGCATGACAGACTGCATGACCATCGAAAAATAAGGCGTCCAGGCCCTAATATCCCATAAGCCCCAAATGGTGGATATAAAGATATTTCCCAACTGGCCTGCTTGCTAAAAAAATTTGCGTAATGATAGAGTAAAATCCTCATAAAATGACGAATAACCGGGTGAAATTTGTAGAGAGCTACGACGCAAAGCCAACAAAAGTTAATTGAAGCAAAGTAAAAAGACCTTAAGAGTTACATAATTGTCGAATCAAAGTAAACCAAAAACCGAAAGAATTCTATAGTTTATAATTATCAGAAAGAAAAAAGTAGTTACTTCAACTGTTGGGACCGTTTTTAGTCCGATGAAAATGGAGAATACACCAAAGACCGTAAGTACAAATGAGTAATTGCCCTCAATACCTTCTTTGCAATCAGTTATTTTATGGTAAAACATAAACAAAAAAAAACAGAAAAGAACACCCTCAGTGGATATCCCTACACCATCGCCCGATTCAGATTGATAATTCAGATGTTCTAAGCAATATCACCGTTACAGAGAGAGAAGTATTGGAATTGTTTAGATAAACTTAAAGGTAAATAGAAACGTCCTGGAACCTGATACAAATCTCGCCCTAGAGTTCTAAAAGGAAGCTAAGGATGAGCTCTCCAAACCACTGACAGTTACTATTCAATAAATCCTTGCAGTCCTGGAACTAATGGCCTGATCAGTGGAAGCTAGCCCAACGTAACAACCCGATATTCAAAAAATGGCAAGCAAAATTCCCTACCCAGTAACTATCGTCCAATTAGCTTAATAACCTCAGTTGTATGTAAAATGCTAGAGAAAACGGTCATAAGAGACAGACTCGTAACATCACTTAGAGGAAAATAACATACTTTTTAAAAAGCATACTCCAACAACAACAACCGAAAACTCGCCTTTTTCGTAGAAAAAAGGTTCCTGTTTAACCAAAACCTCTTTAGACTTCTTCCATCCAACACCCAACGATATCCGCCCTTCTAACCTCTAACTCTAAACGACTGAGAGTAAAGGGGCTGGAGATATGATATACCTTTGGATTTTCAAAAAATGGCCTTTTGGACAAAAGTCCGCCCCCCCCCAACAAAAAAAAACAACGTTTACGCTACTGCTAAAAGACTCAAAGCGCATGGAATACAAGACGGTGTGTTTAAATGGAT
>CM064520.1:14895267-14925267 GCA_032716605.1 Paralithodes platypus
AAGACAACCATCCCGTAGAAAAGAATCCCATACAATAGGTCAGGAAGGAAGGAACGCCAAACAAAGTCCAAGAGATGTTAACAGGCCGGTATTGCCACCCCGTCCATTTAGTCCCTGGTCTTCCCCTGTTGTCCTACGTCACAAAAGAAAAGATGGGTCAACCCGTTTTTGCGTCGATTACAGGAGGTCTGAATGACGTGTAACCATTAAGACGCTACGCCATTACCCCGGATAGACGATTCCCGTGACCTCCATAGAACGGATCCAGATGGTTCACTACCCTCGAATTGCATAGCGGGTTATTGGCAAGTGCCTATCAAGGCCCGGAGGACCACAGAGGGAAAGAGAGGGAAAACAGCATTTTACCACTAGTGGTGGCCACCATCTATCGAATTTAACGTCCTACCTTTTGGCATCGGGAACGGACCCGCCCACTTTCTCCCGTTTTTGATGGAAGCGGTATTACAGGGCATAAACCTGGGGAAACCTTGCTAGCCTATCTAGACGATATTATTGTGTACTAACCAACCTGGGAAGAACACCTCCTCAGGGTGCGACTAGGTCCTTCAAAGAATCCGAGCCGCCGGGTTGAAATTAAAACCATCAAAGTGCGGAGATTGCACGGAATAAGGTAGGATGTCCTCGGCCACGTAATATCTGAACATGGTATTGCACCAGACCCAAAGAAACTTAAAGCCATACAAACACCAAACCCACACCAACCCACCGTTAAAGGAGTACGTTCGTTTCTAGGTTTTAGCCACATACTGACAGACGTTTCAGCCCCCCTTTTGCCACCATAGCCAGACCACTCCACCAACTCACCCACAAAGACACCCCATTCACCTGGCCACCGTGAAAGAGAACCTCGCTTTTAACAACTTTGAAACAAAAGCTAATACAGCCCCCTATTGTCGGCTTTCCTTGATTACCATAAACCTTTCAGTCTTGTTATACCGATCGTATCTCTGGATGCCATTGGTGCAGTTTTAGCTCCAAGCAAGGGACGTAGAAGGAACATGTGATAGCGTATGCCAGCTCCCCACCCTAAACAAAAGCACAACAGAATTATGCAGCCACCCAAAGAGAGAGTGCTAGGGGATCCATTTGGGAACTCAGCCATTTCCGGTCCTTTGTGTTGGGCGCAAAAAAACGCGGATATAATAAATCCGACCCATCAATCTTCTGCAATGGTTACGTAAGTGCGGGAAACCAACTCAGCCATTTTGGTACGTTGGAGGGAGACACACTTAGGAGGACTACGACTTTTACAATACAGTATCGTTTCCATGGCAAACTCCACACCAAATTGCAGAAGCGCCCTGTCATCGTTTTGCCAGTACCAAAAGACACCCCCCACCCCCAACCTAACCGCCCATCTACAAAACACTGAGCTTGATCTAACACAAATACACCAACATAATTCCCCCTGCAGCACCCCTCACCAATTCAATCTTGCGGAAGACAAGAATCAGACCACCCTGGATACCGTTAAATGTCTTCAGGGAAACTGACCCTTTACTTGCTGGGGAGATATCAACTTGCCACCAGACATCCGGTCACATTTAGTATTAGACCCCACCATTGCCCACGGGACACTACATGATTGCCATCCAACGAGGGAAACGGCCATACACCTTGGACAAAAGAAGAGGTAAAAAACTCTTCACAGATCAATACTGGACCCCCAAACCCCTCCAAAATTGCAACCCACAACGAGTGAGCAGAATCCTGCAAAACCTGTTTATTGGGAAAGGATAGATCAAGCACCCCAGGCCCAGCCTTGAGCTCCCCAGGCTTGTAACCATTTTTCTGCCAACAACAACCGTTCCAAGTCCTATCCCTCGACATCATGGGCCAGTTTTCCGTTTTCCTTCTTACGCTAGAAACCGCTTATATCGTCACATTTGTTGACGTATATTCAAAATTTTTTAATAGCATGCCCAGTTAAGTTAAAGGACCACAGAGCCACCACAGGCGCAACACTGCTGGCCACAGAAGAAAGTCGTGTTACCGATATTCGGCCATTCCCCTTGCTCTTCTATCCGACCCATGCACCCGAGTTTTAGTGGAACACGTTGTGGCAAAAATTTCACACAACAATTCGGTATTAAGATGAAAACCACTCATCCCCGTTAATGGCCCTCAAAGGAAAATGCTATATATGCGAACGCCAGCCATCGCACCATCAACAACCAGTGGTAAGTACAAGAATGATTGCTTCTTAAAACCTCAGACTGGCCATCACAACACTAAAGATGATAACAATGGGGCATGAAACACCTGTCCCCGAAGAAGGACGGTATTTCCATCATGAACGTGGTTACGGCCGTACCCCCACATGGTTACTGCCGTTCCACCATCACAGTATCACCTCCCCTCCACCAGGCCTCCACACTAACCCATGGCAACATTCTGCAAAACACCCTCCATACCGCCCCCCAAACCTGTCAAGACACCAAAAAAACTGTAAAACCACCGATGACCAAAAACCCTTTCGCCCATCACATGACACCATAAATGGTAGCACAAACCTCCCTGTAAAACAAAACAAATTAGGCCCTCGCTATGTCGGGTCCTACACCATCCATACAAGTCCCAAATGCACTACTCAAGTCACCATCGCTTATCACGGCGTGATGACTCGCACGTTCCCGCACTAGATTCGTCCGAGCGTTTTAAACCTCTCAAACCACAAGGCAAGACAATTACCCCACCCCCCACACGTCTGAACCGGAAATTAAAACACACCCTACGATTAACCCTGCCACTCAGGACTAGGAACTATTCCCATCAAAACACCTTTTTAAACACAAAAGGGCCTAAGCGCTCCGACACCGCGAACCGACCAACTCATTTCTAACAACATACCCCCCAAAAACTAACCTCCACAAACCCCAAGGCCCCCATCGATTCAAACCCTCCGTCATCCATGACACCTTCTTTCCTTTAATACATTTTCAGATTTAGCGGAAATCTGAAAAATACTGAAAATTATGATGTGATGGGTTATAAACAGAATCCGGGATCAATTACAGTAGATAGAGACTTTTTTAGCAGAGTATTCACTTCCCGGAGGTTATGTAATGTTTTTGAGAAAAGCCGGAATACAATAAAAGGGAAGGTGGCGTTCGTTTATTGTTATATCAAAAAGAACGTCTTAACCCGACCCTCTTGTCAAAACCTCAACTGGTGAAAGTTTCGAAACAGCTTTTGTGTAAATAAAGAATAATAAAGGTACAAAAAATTATTGCATTAATATACAGACATCAAGCTCAATCAGTGTCATAAACTGACCGAGAAAATTTATGAACAAATTGCAGATGGTAAAGTAACTTCACAAGATTACCGTATTTTTTGGCGACTTTAATGACCTGTGACCAAGTGGTGGCGATACTTATTACTTCACCACTCCGGACATGACTTGTATACGAACTGGCAACGCGTTCGCTTTAAAACCCACCCACACCCACTTTGTTAGAACAACGACCCGTGGGAATAACGTTCTTGACATTGTACTTGCACCAAAAGAAGAATTAATAGAGAATTTGAGGTGTTGTTGATGGAATCAGTAACCAGCGGACCATCGTACGATAACTTTCACTTTTAAAACTTTACTATGTAACGAACCAAAATAGTAGCATACGAAAAAGTCCTCTAATTTCAAGAGAGCAAAACTTCTTATTAACTTAGAGGCTATGTTTAAAGAAAGGACTGGAGCTTTTTAATTAACAATAAAGACATAAAATACATCTTGGAAGTTTATCGAAACCACTTACCTAAAAGCAATGCAAGACTGCATCCCAATCGCGCAAAATACGGCCGTCCAGGCCAGAATAATAAGCCCAAAACCACATGGTGGACTAAATAAAGATATTTCAAAAACTTTCTGCTTGCTAAAAAAGTTTGCTAAATGATAGATTAAAATCCTCACAACATGACGGAAGAACGGGATGTGATGAAATTTTGTAGAGGAGGATACGACGCAAAGCCAAAAAGTTAATTAAGCAAAGTAATAAAAAGACAATAGAGTTACATATTGCGAATCAAAGAAAGAAAAACAAAACCAGAGAGAAAGAATTTCTATAGTTAGATCAGAAAGAAAAAAAGTACGTTACTTCAACAGTTGGACCGTTAGTCGATGAAAATGGAGATTACACAAAAGGACGAAGTCAAAATGAGAGTAATGCCCTCAATACCTTCTTTGCATTAGCTTTTACAAAACAGAAAAGACCTACAGTGATATCCTTACACCATCAGCAGATTCAGATTGCTTAATTCAGATGTTCATACAGCCAATATCACCGTTACAGAGAGAGAAGTACTTGAATTGTTGAGATAAACTCAAGGTAAATATAACGCCTGTGCCTGATACAATCTCGCCTAGAGTTCTAAAGGAAGCTAAGGATGAGCGCTCTCAAACCAACGACAGTACTATTCACTAAAGTCCTTGCAGTCTGGAACTATGACTGATCAGTGGAAAGATAAGCAAACGAAACCACGATATTCAAAAAAGGGCAGCAAATCCCGCCCTCACCCAGTATCCCACTATCGTTACATATTAGCTTAACCTTCACGTTGTATTCTGTAAACAATGCTAGGAGAGAAAACGGTCCATTAAGAGCACAGACTCGTAAATCACTTCTTAGAGCGGAAAAAATAACTCATACTTAACAGATACTCAAATACACGGCTTTCGTTTGGAAAAAAGACGTTCCCTGTTTTAAACAAACCTCTTAGGCACTTCTTACCACGATATCCTCAAACCTCTACAGACTGTATGAGAGTAAAGCTGTAGACTATTATATACCTTTTGATTTTCAAAAGGCCATTTTGACAAAGTTCCCCACAAACGTTACTGCTAAAACTTAAAAAGCGCCCATGGAATACAAAGACGGCTTGTTGTGTGAAATGGATAAGAAAAATTGGTTTCTTCCAGCGACAGGAAAGCAAAAGAGCCTAGTCCATAAATGGTTTTAAAGGCCAATCTAAATGGACCAATGTAAATAGCGGCGGGTACCACAGGGGATCGGTACTAGGTAAACAATTCTCTTTCTAATTTCTACATAAACCGACATACGATGTAGCGGGTCTCACCTGTACAATCTCAAACTTTGCTGACGATGACAAAAATTGCAAAATAGCGTAATCTCAAAGATCAAGTTGACGTGCCGATATGCAAACACAATCTAGATATAAATTGTCACATTGGGCCCAAACAAAATTTGGCAAATGAGTTTTCCCAATGCGGATATAAAATAAAAATCTAAATGTAAAGTTACTAACATATCGGATACCTAAATGAGCGAGGGAGGAAACGCAAACTATGCGAATGAATGGGCACTTCAGCTTAAGATAAGAATGTACAACAGAGAAACCGGAATTCTGGGCAAGTAACAATATCGGGTAATGTCCTAAAAACGAATTTTTTTTGTTTTTGGTCACACAATGTTCAGAAGTTTGTTGTTAAGAAGGCCAAACACACTAATTGGCTTATAGGCAGATCATTTGAGCATAAAATCCAAAAGACGTAATCCTAACCCCTTACAATTTCCGTAGTCCGCCCTCTTCTGGAATACTGCGCTTTCCAATGAGCTGGTGCCCGTTTCTCATTGTGTAACCAAAAAGACTAAATAAATCAAGACCAGCCATCTCCTAGAACGCCGGCGTCAGGTTTCCCCGCGATAGTTCAACGTAGACAGTAGTAAACCCAAAACTGATACCTAGCCTGAAAGGAAACAAAACCAATACGAAGAGCGTCTTAGAGAATTAAAATCCTTATGTTCCTTGTAACCCAAGCGCAGATTAAGAGGTTGACTTAATTCAACGTGTTCAAAATCATTCAAACGGCATCGACAACACATGAACTGTAGTAAGGACTTCACTATCGACCAATCTAATTAACACGCGGGGGGAGGAAAGGGATGAAAAAAAGGGGAAACCTGTGGTTTTTTTTGCCAACTTATTAGTAACATCTGTTCAGTCCCCTCACACGAATCTAAGAATTTCTTCTTCAATCCGAGTTGTCAACATTGTGGAAATGGGCTTCCCTCGATACGTTATAGGACTGGCAGCACCGAGTTGTTGCTTTCATTTAAATTCCGCCTAGGACACATATCTCGGCATCAAAAACCCGCCGGACTGACCCTGCGTTTGTTAAATGAATAACTTATTTTATCCTCCCCTCAGTTCCTAACCCATATGTCCCCTACTAACTTCCTAGGCTGCCCGTCGTGGCCAGGAGCAGGGGGCCACACAGAGTAGTAGTAGAGTGCAGTTATGTCCCCCCCAGTAGTAGTAATGTTAGAGTAGTAGTGTAGTATAGCGTTCAATCTCCTTTCGTAGCCAAACACTGTTCCCTTACCCAATCTAAACCACTGTTTGGACACTTGACTCCATCAGTGTTTTGGAGACGGGAACACACCGCAGAAACCCCCCATCGTCAGCCACCAGCCAGCCGCAAGAAGGGTTCACTAGATCTGTTGTTGCCTTGATTTCATGTTTTCCATTTGTAATGATCCCCTCTCGATTAAGTCAGTACCTCCGCAACTTATCCAAAGTACGGAATAAACCTCCACCCTTCCACAACCCCGACCACAACCAGAAACACCCTCCCGTCTAGCCGCTGAGATACCTCACCCAAGGTCACCACAGGGAAGAAACCAACCCCCCCCCACAACCAAAACCTAAAGTACACCACCCAAAAGCCGCACCACACAATCTACCTCAGTAACCTCACGCTCACATACGTTACGCCCCGCGACCATAAAATCTTTTAAAACCTCCAGAAAAAACACCCCTGCCTAACCAAGTTCCGCTAGGGCTTGCCACCAGGGAACCACTACCCTCATCCTCCTCTTTCTTCTTTCTTCGTACGAGTTGCTCCTCCACAAAGGGAAGAAAAGACCAGGACGATAATTCACCAGTAAACATCATATAAAACCTCATAAACTATATTCCAGATAGTAGTAACAACCCCCCACCACCCCACGAAAAATCACATACCTTCCTCTGCAACCTCAATCACCCCTCTCAACCCCCACCTCATTACCCCAGAATGACATGCTAGATCTACACCCCCACAAACTCCCATATAAACACCGCACTCGGACTTCCACCACCAGCAAATCACCGACCTCACCAAAAAGGACCACACACACCCCCACACGTCCCTACCTCCTCAAACCACTCCAACTTAAATCTCCACTCACCCTACCCACCCGTCTAGACCCCCTCCCGATCCACATTCCAACTTTCCCCTCCACCATCCCCGCACAAAACCCCACCCACACATCAACCAACCTCCTCATCTCATCGAAACCCCCAACCAACCAACAAACTCTAAAAACCCCCCCCCCACAAAAGTCACCCCTGAGAGAACCGGGGAACCCCATACATTACCCCCACCAAATCCTCTTCCATTCCGCCTACCACCCTCACCCAACATAAAAACCTCCACACGCATTTGACGCTCTCCAAATGAACCCACGACATCGACCCCAATAAAGCCCCCAATAAATGCGCCTTCACCTGTAAAAACGTTCTTCCCCTCACTATAAAACATCGTCGAGCGACTCAAGTCCCACGCACAAAAAATCTACCTTCCCACCAGGACCTCCAAAGGTTTAGAATAATCAAACAGACCCTATCAGATTGTAAAGACAGTGATACAAAAAACAACACCCCGTTCTGGACACCTTAAAGACCCAAGCCACATCAAACACACAACAACCCCACTCCCTTCTCACACACCCTCCTTCAAGGACCATTACCTCTAAACCGATCTTGCGCATTGGCATCACTTATATTTTCCCCCCAGCCATACAACCACCGCCCCCAAGAAAACACTCAAAACCAAAAACCCACAGATTCATATCCACCCCTTCATCCCCAGCTCCGTTTTTCACGCGTTAACTCCCTCCACCTTCGGTTAGTAACCCATTCACCACACTAAACAGACCTCCTGTCAGTCCCTACACACCTCACTCGACCCCCACGCGCGGTGTATAGTGGTAAACTACAAAGCATTCATACGAAAGGTTTAAAGTTAAAAAACCCCAACAAGGACGTCTTTAGCCCGTCTACAAGGACCCCCAAGGGAAATACGCCGAAAGGCCTTCTTGGGACTTATCCCTTAGTTGGAATTATGCAAGGCTCGGTACATGTCATATTTGTAAACACAAAAACTATGTGGGTACCAGCCGTCCGGCTGGCTCAGTCTGATAGCGTGCCTGATCAATACCTTGAAGGTCTCGCGTTTCAATCTGCCGCTTCAGATGAAAAGTTTTTCTGGGATACAGCCGGCGGTAGAGGCGTTTACCATCTCCCCATGGAGCAAGGGGGAGGGGGTAATGGTCTCTGGTAGACTAAAGACAAGCCAAGCGCTTGGCGAGATCCTCCGGAAGGAGGAGAGAGGGCGCTATATAAGTAACCAGAAGATTGATTATATGATATTTATACCAACTCTGTAAATTGCTGACTGAATAAAGATTATTAATTTATTATTTTATTATTATTACAACGCCCACATCGTTCAAGCCCGGGCAACCGCCCTCCACAACAACAGAGAGACACCATTCCCTACAGGTGATACATTGACCTGCAAAAGAAACCTGACCCTCGCTCTCTTGCCTTGGTGGGACCTGTCTAATAACCCTCAGAATATGACCCACCATTGACTATGACTTCTTTGTTACGTTCACCCTTGAGGCTCGGGGACGAGCATACAAATTGAAGGCGAAGGAGGGAAAGTAAAATGCCCAAATGTCAACAGAACGAGAGGGAAGGCATCCCAACACAGAAGAAGCCACGGAGCGGAACACCACACAGAAACACCCGAAAGATGAAAGAAAAGGCCCCCCACAGAACGAAACGGACCAGGTGACCGGGCCAACCAGTTCAGACAGGCCCAAGCCCGCAGGGTCTAAGCAGCTCCAAAACCACACCTGCCTACATCTTCTAAAAAAATACTGATCTTTCCCACACCTCACGTATACAATACCCTCGTGTAATAACAGATACCTACTAATGATTGATGAACATTGGAAATTACACCTTGATTTAATACACCCCGATAAACCCTATGCCGTTGTTGTATTGATTTAGGCCTGTTAAATTCGGAAATATAAACTCACTGGATGACCAATCTTGCAGGACGATTATCAGGACGAGAATGCAGGAAAAGCTACCTCGTCATCTCATATCTCACATGACGAGTTATAGATGAATGGACACCCCCCGTGCCAGTCGTCGCCCCCCCTTGCCTGGCTTTCTTCGTAACTAAGTGTATAGACTACAATTAAAAACCGGAGTATTGCCAACAACCAAGTATTGATGGCGACCATAGCCTGGCACTGTCCTTGTGGCGTATTGTGCCACGTGTCATACCAACCCGGTTTCATCATCTTATTAGGACGGGACGGGATATTAATGTCGTCATGTCATGCATGTATTCAATCCTTAGTTGGGTTAGTTTAATCTTTTATCCGCCATTGTGTTCAATTCTCTTCCATTTACTTTTCCCAACAATTGTTATACGTCTTCCAAACAACCTCCCTTCGTGATCCACAGTCCACCAACTAACCCCATTTTGCTTAGTGATCTACACCTCTCACCCGCCAGAAATCTACCTAGCATGATGATTGAACAGGAATAGCACATTCATATGTAAAACCCACACCATGCCCTGTCCCTAGGTTGAAGCCAATATGCCAACCAGTTCCAGACAGCCATAAATCGATGTATGTTCTTGCCATCCCGAGATAGTCGTATGCTTAAAACAAACCCCATGTCCTAATTGATAAGAAACTAATGGTATACCCACGGCGTACACCAGTGTATATAGAACCATTGCTCCCGTGTAAGACCTAGACAGCCATGACTGAAGATGTTAGCCACAATGTGCTATTAAACTAATGCTTACCCAAACCAGAGATTGTTATAGGATAACAAGTTTTTTTTCCATTGTCTATCATAGCTATCACAAAACAATAACGAAGTACCCTACGAACTGGCCAACTTTTACTGGAGTCTTATATTTTTCATAGATGTGTAAAACGCAGTTCCCAGGGGACAGCTAGATCAGCAAAGAAATCGTGGTCAAAATTAATTAGTATGTCAGTAACCCCTCGTGTATTGAAGAGTTAATAATACACCATGTTTTTCGATACTATTCCACAGTCAAGCCACACCTACAGTTACCTCCCCTTTCCCCACAGCCCACCCATCACATGATCCTATCTTTTCCAGATTCATATACCACACGTATTGTTCATCCCCCGGTAGCATTTGGCTACGTACTTTCACGGTTGTCCCCCCCAAAACTCCAATATCAACTGTACCTAATGCCACCCTACGCCGGAGACCTTAGGGCCCAAACCACGTAGCCCCTGAACTCTTCCCTCTCTTACCCCAACAGCCCCCCCCTCGACTTTCCTCGACCTAGCCGCTCCATACCTCCTGAAGATCCTTGATTTTGCCCGTTGCTAAGTTCTCAAACCTTTTAAATATATAACCTATCCAGCTACCTTCCTTTAGTAGGATAAACAACATTAGAACTTTACTAACCTTTGCATGCCATCTATTCTCTCACAACCCATTCACAATGTACCTGTCATCAGATCCTCCAGAGGCTAGCCGCATCGCCAGTGACTAACTTCTATTGCCATACTTCCAGATAAATGCAGAGTTAGCAAACCAGTCTCCACCACATCCAGCACACCATGCAATTATACAACCAACGATTAAACCAGATAGTCAAGGCACCTTCGGTTTTGGTATTACACCCCATCTGTCTCATAAACAGAGGGTTATTACAAACACTTGTGATATGGCAAGCCCCTAGCACAGCCAGCCGGAACGACCATCACAGAGGAGAGGGCGCGCAACTACCCCTTTTTACCCACCCGAGGAGGGACCCCCACCCTGCGGAGGTATACCTGACCCCCGGTTTTGAATTCCGGGTCATTGCCAGGTAGCACAGGAATTCTTCCTATCAATGTAACATGACGAACCCCTTACTATAACTCTATTAACCCAATAACCCATTACCTTTCTTGCATACTCTGATCACTAAATTACCTCAGCTATACCGTAGAATGAAGATTGAAACAATAAGAGGACGCTCCTATCACAGCTGTCCCCATCTCCCAAAGTCGCCAAGATCCTCCTCAGTCTCTCTCCCCTACTTCCAGTATAGCCAAAATAGTATCTCTTACTAAGGCTCAGTTATATCACATTATGAAGGCTCCCTATAGCCATGTGCCACAATAGTAATCACCACCTTACCTAGTCCCCGTATCTATTGAGAGCTCAAATAAGTCCATAAGACTCGAGATCCCTATGGCCTACAGGGCCCAAAACCGAGCCTATAAACCCAGCTCCAGCCCCCAGTAAAATCAGTTGAAAGATAGACACCAACCAGTGGCTGACCCCCTGAAGTTGACCTCTAGCTCTGCCCTTGTGTTGTTCCTGAGATTTGAGATTCCAGAGCCGGCAGATCCGTGGCAGATTTGAGATAGAAGCATCTGTCCAAGTACAAGAATTACGTGCACCTTATAACCTCCACCAACAAGTGGGTATATAAGCGTGTAGCCAGCACCGATCGCCAAGAGATCCCTCTTGAGAACTTACTATATATGGACCACATGGACGGACACAGAACCAGTCGTTAGCCCCCAACATCACGGACGCAAGATAACCCGGACCAGACCAACAAAATACTATCCAAGATTCACTTTATTAGTACTAACGTGTTATAGTACTAATTAGAAATTCACTTATTAATCTTTCTATGAAGTGGCTATATCTTCGCCCAGTGTAATTCATATATAACCATTCCATTTGGGAAGTACTAAGCGTATCAGTGTTTATTAATTAACAGGCGACATTAACTCTCGTAATTACCTTTATTAAGATATTATTACATAGAAGAAAAACCCTAGTGATATCTAACGTTCGCCCACTGATTTGTGTTCTACGTATTTCTGCCATAAGAATATAAAACTTAGATCAGTACCCCCCTGAGGTTACTAGAATTCCTGTGCTCTATAACATATGCGTGTCTAATTCTAGTCTGTGAACTACTACCTGTGCACCAGACCTGCCAGTAATAAATCTAATTAGTGAAATTGAATCCATAAGTAACATTGAGGTCTTCCAGTATATAAACTTGCGAACCAAACCAGTGATCAGAAGAGTATACCTGAACGTTGGAAGTGGGAGACTAGGCTCCATCCAGATCCACTAATGCTAGCGGTTCATTTCTATCATTTGTCTTGTACGAGTATTCCTACTTTCCTATGCTCCCTATTAACCTACTTAAATGAACGTGATCGTGTGTCTTGTTACCGTGTGTTTAGTTTGTGTTCTCTATTCCTCATACCTTGTATTATGCATGCAGCCTTATATACCCAGTCAGTTAGAACTCACATTACCCAAGTTAATCCTGTAGAAAAACAGGGCATAACATATAATAGCAATGCTGGCAAAGAAACTTGCATCGTCACCATGCGTGAACATAGAAGCTCTGACAGCATGTCGCCTGATACCTTTAAATAAGAATCCAGGAGTTAGACCAGTAGGCGTTGGGGAAGTTCTTAGAAGGATTATTGGAAAAGCAATCATGTCTGTATTTGGAAAAGATGTACAAAGAGCAGTGGGCAACTTACAAGTATGTGCAGGACAGCAAGCCGGAGGAGAAGCAGCAATACATGCAATGGGGAAGGTGTATCATGAGGAAGATTGTGAAGCGGTACTGCTAGTGGATGCAACCAAATGCCTTTAACAGCATTAATAGAGAGGCAGCTAGTCAGAAGATGAAGATGAAATGCCCAGAGCATCGCAAAAGTACATAGAAAATACTTATAAGGAGCCAGCTAACCTGTATATAGTTGGAAGCACAAAGAAGGAAGAAATGAAAATTCTCAAATCAAATGAAGGAACAACGCAAGGAGATCCAGTGGCAATGGCAAATGTACGCACTGGCACTATCCAATTCTGCAGCAGAAAATAAAACATGAGGTAACCTGAGTGAAACAAGTGGCGTATGCAGATGACCTCACAGGTGCAGGAAAAATAGGGGATCTCAAAGAATGGTGGCGGAGAGTACAATCGGTAGGCGAAGTCATTGGGTACCATCCGAATGCTAGTAAATCTGTACTAATAGTGAAAGAAAACAAGTATGAAGAAGCGGTGCGGACTTTTGATGGGACAGGAGTGAAGATTACAAAGGAGGGTCAACGCCATTTGGGAGCAGGAATAGGCACAGAAGAATGCAAGAGAGACTATGTGCGAAAAAAGGTAGCAGAGTGGGTTACAAGGAAGTGAAAAACCTGGCAGACATTGCGAAATATGAACCACATGCTGCATATACTGCCTTCACATATGGTGTTAAGCACAGATGGACCTTTCTTATGAGAACAGTGCCTGGCATTAGACAGATTGCTCCAACTGCTTGAAGAAGCAATCAGAGGAACATTCATACCGGCCCTAACAGAGATGGAAGGCGTCACACAAGAGCTAAGAGATCTATTAGCTCTTCCGCCAAGGTTCGGAGGTATGGGGATCATAAACCCAGTGGAGGCGGCACTACAATGAGAACCAAAATTCCCTTAAACTTACTACGTCTTGACAGAAAAAATACGGGAGCAAAATGAAAATGATGAGGTGGACGAAGACGAACAACCTAATGCAAGACAGCAAATTACAAAGAGCAGAGAAGAGAGACAGAAACATAGCCTAGAACAAATTAAGACCAGATGTAGGATAGAACTGAAAATGAGAGTTGAGATGGCACAAGACACGGGGGCTTCAAATTGGCTCACATCATTACCAATAAAGGAGAAAGGCTTCAGCTTAAATAAACAAGAATGCAATGATGCCGTAGCCTTGAGGTATGGGTGGCCAGTTTCGAACCTGCCGCTGAAATGTGCATGTGGTGAAATAAACAACTCAGACCCGTGTATGACTTGTAAGAAAGGAGGATTCATCTGTATCCGGCATGATGAAGTACGAGACATCACTGCACAAATGCTGGACGAGGTGTGCAATGATGTCAGAATCGAAACGGAACTTCTGCCTATGGACGGACAGCGCTTGGCCCACAATACTGCAAATACTTCAAATGAAGCAAGAGTGGACGTAAGTGCTCGAGGTTTTTGGACGAGGGGACAACGGGCTTTTTTCGACATCAGAATCTTCAACCCAAGAGCACAAACATATCGTGAGCGAGGACACAAGGCGGCATACTTGAGAAACGAAAGTGAGAAAAAACGCACTTATGAAGAAAGAATTTTGAACAGGGATCAAGGAAGCTTTACTCCTCTGGTTTCTCATCGTCGGGAGGAATGGGACCTTCTGCAAGTGTCTTCTATGCCAGATTAGCTGAACAAATATCGGAGAAAAAGCGCCAGCATAGAAGCCAAGTCATAACTTGGATGAGATACCGGCTCTCTTTCTCTCTTCTCAGGTCTGCACTCCTATGTCTCAGGGGTACAAGGTCCTCTCCGCTACAGAGGACAAGAGTGAGAGACTTGGACTTTGAAATGGTCATGGCGGAGGGACGAATTGGGGAACAACTAGGTTGATTGTAGGGAGGTACTGGTACAATAAGATAAACTACAATGTAACTAGAATAAGAACACTTTGTAACTGTCACGTTATTAAAAAAACAAAAAAAAAAACAAAAAAAAAAATAGAAGGAAACATGCTTACATTACTGAAATGTTTGTGGACATGCAGTAATGCAAGTAATGGTCACTCTTCTGTAAATCTAAAATGGCTTACTTAAGAATGGGAAAGGGGTGGGACCTTCTATTTTTTTTTTTTTTTTTTTTTTTTTTTTTTATGCTTACATACGGTACTCTTATTATCTTATCGAAAGGGGTCAATAATTTCCCCTCCATACATCTACTGCCATCCTTCTACATCTCTTACTCCTTCCTTGGTCTTCCTTTTTTGTGTATTCTGCCTTCCCTCCGTTTTTTCGTTTATCTCCATTCTTTCATCTTCTCCCTTTCGTCGTCTCCACCCTCATTTTCTTCGTCTTTCTCAGTAATTTCATCTTCTCTACATCCTTTCTCCCTCCTACCTACATTATTCCTCTTCCTTCTTTTCTCCTTCTCCTCCTCCTTTTCTTCCCCTTCTCCTCCTCCTTTCCTTCCTCCTATCTTCCTTTCCTTCATCCTCCTCCTTCCTTCCTTTTTTCTATCTTGATCTTCTTTCCTTCACCATCTCGTCTTACTCCTCCTCCCCCCCCCCCCCGCTTCTTCTCTTCCTCCTCCTCTTCTCCTTCCTTCCTCCTCTCCTCCTTGTCTCCAATTCTCACTCCTTCACTCTTCTTTCTTCCTCCTCCTCTTTCTGTCTGTGGGGTTCTACTAATGAGACAGAGTGACACTGATTCCTCTCTCTCTCTCTCTCCACAAATATACATATTCATTCCTCTCGTCTGTTCATTACAACCTCAGGCTTCTCTCTTTCCTTTGTCGTTTCCTTTGCTTCCATTTTCTTTCATTATTTTTCTGTTTACATTTTCTTCCCTTTCATTCTCTTGCCAATTTATGTTTAATTTAAAAATATTTATTTAAGTTGGCAATTCCATATTCTCATTATTGTTCAAACTTCAATATCTGTTTGATTTTAATGTAATTGGTTGTTATGTCCTGTTAGTTTTTATGTGTTTATATTTGCCTCTTGTTTTCGTTTTTTTTTATATATCCTACTTTCTGCACCATTTCTTCCGTAACAAGTATTATCTATGAAATTATAATTCTTTCCAGCCAATTGTAATATAATGATATAAACAATAATAATATATAATAATAATAATAATAATAATAATAATAATATTAATTTATATTATTATTATTATTATTATTTATTACTATTATTATTATTATTATTATTATTAGTTTTAGTATTATTATTATTCGTTCCCTGTCACCTATCAGACTCGGTACTATAGTCTATTCACTGTAAGTAGGCGATACATCATGACCTCTAACCTCTGTAACTGGGCGGGTGCCCAACCCCGAAAAGGGTTGAAATAGGGGAGCTATCCCCCCGCCAAAGGCAGCTTTCTAGGGCCTTTCCTAGCTGATGCTGAGAGGATTGGGTTTTAGTCATGTGGTGATGGGCTGATCTATCAGAGTGAGAACTGAGCGATCTCTGCCATACCCATAGCTTACTCTGACTGTTCCTTTTACTTATATATTTCTAGATCTCAAGTGACGGCGTCTCTTGCGTGGATTGACCTCCTAATCTACCAAGATTGGAAGCCAAAGCGTCACATCTTTCCTTTTCCCTTCAACTTTCTCTTCATAATTGCTGAGGGGCACAGGGCCCTGGGTGGGGCTTTGGTTTCCCGGGCGTTTCCGCGCCCTCCTCAGCTCCCCGCCATGGAGTGGCTTCGGTCACCCAGGCTTTATTGTGGTCGGCAGGGAGGGTTCTGTGGGGGCGCTCGGTTATGGCCTTGGCCTTGCTCGGGGCCTTGGGGCTGTTCGGCCAGGCAGCTTGGGGAGGAACAACAACAACCTCTGTAACTCAAAAACGACTAGAGTAATCGATCTAATATTTCTATCATTTGGGAAGAGTCAGTCGAGGAATAGATGAGGGAATTTACAGCCAATTTTCTCCAGTCCTTTTTAAGTTACAGAGACTAAAGGGCATGCTTTTTCGCCTACTTACAGAGAATGGACTACAACTCCTTATATACTGTCCTCAGCTTTAATATTCTACCCCATTATTGAGAGGCCCCTCAACTTTCTCTTCATAATTGCTGAGGGGCACAGGGCCCTGGGTGGGGCTTTGGTTTCCCGGGCGTTTCCGCACCTTCCTCAGCTCCCCGCCATGGAGTGGCTTCGGTCACCCAGGCTCTATTGTGGTAGGCAGGGAGGGTTCTGTGGGGGTGCTCGATTATGGCTTTGGCCTTGCTCGGGGCCTTGGGGCTGTTCGGCCAGGCAGCCTGAGGAACAACAACAACAACAACCCCATTATTGATTCTCCTTATCCCGACATGTCATCTACCTCGGCTACCTTCTTCACAAACACAGCTCTCTGGTTGTTGTTTGTTCTGGTTCCCCTTCTTCACAAACATAGCTCTCTGGTTGTTGTTTGTTCTGGTTCCCCTTCTTCACAAACACAGCTCTCTGGTTGTTGTTTGTTCTGTTTCCCCTTCTTCCTCATGTTTAGCCCCATTAGTTTTATTTTATTTTATTTTAAGACGTCCAGCTCATTAGTTTGGCGATTTTAAGACTTTTCACCCCATTTCTTTGTCAATATTTAGACCTTTCGTTCAATTTGGGTGTAATGTTGTATCCTTTCGAGCGACAGTGAACCTGTAATATAGTGGCAACCGGGACATTTTTCTATCGAAAAATTTACAAATTTATCTTGAAGGGGGACTTGGTGTGTTTTTTAATTAAGCTTGATGGAGGTCTAGCGAAGAAAACAAAATATATATACAAAAAGCTAAATAAATAAATAAGCAAATAAATACCATCATCCTCCCTTGGATTTTTTTTTTTTTTCTTTTTTTTCCTCGTGTATCCTGTCTTGGCTTTGATGTTCTTCGTTTGGGTATCTAGCATTTTTTTTTTTTTTTTAATGATATTGTATTGAATAATTATGGGGGATTTTGCTTGCTTTTCCCATTTTCAAGCAATCTATTTTTTAGTTTGTCCCCTAGGATAACAAGAACGCCTTTCCAGACTTCAAACTAGAACAAAATGCCCAAGTCCCAACCTCCAACATAATATGTACATTATTATAAATACAGTATATACTGTACATGTCCTGGCCGAAGGCAGATTTATTTCAGTTTATAGGCTCACTATCGCTTGTCCAGGAAAATAAATCACCACCTGAATGGGGTGAAGCGTCTCATTATCGCCAAACTATCGAATTAAAATATGGGATATCCTTAAAAGAGCTCCCCCGAACCAAATAGGGTTAATTTAATTTTTAATGTATATCTCCCTCCAAAACAAGATGGTCTGTTTTTCCCTTGTATGTCGCTACTCTGTATATAAAGACACTCACACCTAGGCTACCCTGTATGTCGCTACCCTGTATATAAAGACACTCACACCTAGGCTACCCTGTATGTCGCTACCCTGTATATAAAGACACTCTGACCTAGGCTGGTCCTGTTTTGTCTGTGATGATGCTCGCTGGGTTGTCTTTAAGTTTTTGCTTTATATTTTAATTGTTTTCCCCATTTGTCTATTGTTTTCCCCATCTGTATTGTTTTCCCCATTTGTCTATTGTTTTCCCCATTTGTCTATTCTCGGTTTCTTTTGTTTATCTCCATTCTTTTGTTTATCTCCATTCTTTTGTTTATCTCCATTCTTTTGTTTATCTCCATTCTTTTGTTTATCTCCATTCTTTTGTTTATCTCCATTCTTTTGTTTATCTCCATTCTTTTGTTTATCTCCATTCTTTTGTTTATCTCCATTATTTTGTTTATCTCCATTCTTTTGTTTATCTCCATTCTTTTGTTTATCTCCATTCGTTTGTTTATCTCCATTCTTTCGTTTATCTCCATTCTTTCGTTTATCTCCATTCTTTTGTTTATCTCCATTCTTTTGTTTATCTCCATTCTTTTGTTTATCTCCATTCTTTTGTTTATCTCCATTCTTTCGTTTATCTCCATTCTTTTGTTTATCTCCATTCTTTTGTTTATCTCCATTCTTTTGTTTATCTCCATTCTTTCGTTTATCTCCATTCTTTTGTTTATCTCCATTCTTTCATCTTCTGCCTTTCGTCCTCTCCACCCTCATTGTCTTCGTCTTTCTCAATTATTTCATCTTCTCTACGTCCATTCTCCCTCGTACCTACATTATCCCTCCTCCTCTTCTCTTTCTCCGCCTCCTTTCCTTTCCCCTATCTTCCTTCTTATAGCAAATTATTATTATTAGTAGTAGTGCTATTGTTATTATTATTGTTATTATTATTATCATCATTGTTTATTATTGTTATTATTATTATTATTATAATTAATATTTATATTATTATTATATGATGTTACTTAAATTATTATCTTGTCTTGATGCCCAGACTGAGTGTTAGTGCCACAGTAATGATTGCGTATTTCCTAATTTATTATTATTATTATTATTATTATTATTATTATTATTATTATTATTATTATTATCAACTCCTTGAGGATTGTGATGCGTTTTGACAGTTTCTTCTGGCTACTATTAAAACGACTTTATTCAGTTTAGAAAGAACTTGTGGGTGCTAGAGAGTTAATTGAGAGACTTGTTTACCCCTTTGATTCTCAGAGAGCCTTCCTAAGTGATATAAAATCGTCTAATGCTAGCCACAACAAACTATCAACATAATCTTCACTGGGTTATACGCCCGCGAATAATCGGGAAAAGCGAACTAACGACAATACGCCAGGGAAATTCAGAGAGGGAAAATCTGCGGTTCTCAGGATTTATTTTTTGTTTCCATAATTTTTCCTTCGTTCTGTCGGCCGAGTTTTAAGGTAATTACGCTGGCATGAGAGAAGTGGAGGATTTTTTGTGCTTCATTTATTTTTACTTTTTCTGTTGATCAAGTGGGTGGAAATAATGTTTGGGCTGGTTTAATGATTTGGTGGATTAATGCTGTGGTTGCGGTCAATGTGTACGTGTGTGTGTGTGTGTTTTTTTTTTTTTTTTTTATTGGTGGTAGGCAAGGAAACAGAAAGGAATGGTATAGTGAGAAGTTTGAAATTAACTTGTTTTGATTTGTTATGACGGGCATACAAATACTTATATACTGTATATATATATATATATATATATATATATATGTTAGTAAAGCCAGGTAATACATTTTCTTTAATACATACGAGGTTGAAAGAAATGGCAATTTCTGCGTTGGAAATTTTATTATTCAAAGTTTCCAGGTCTCTGATGAGTTTTCGCGGGGTGGCAGGAAGTAGATGAAGGAGATGAGCAAAATTCATGGTGGTACAGGGTTACATAAATGTACATGATGATACAGGATATACGACGCGTTTCACTGGACAACCAGCATTATCAAGTAAGGAAGGAATGAAATAAAGTGCATAGTGCATAGGGGGGGATAGAATAGGGGGGATGAGAATAGAGTTTATCAGTGGATAAAGAAGAATAAGATTAGAAATATGAAGTAAAGTTGGAGATTAAAAGATAGTGGGCCGTCCACTTTGCTATTCTTGGTTAAGACTTAAATTATATTTCATATATATTCCGTGAGCAGAACATACCACCAGCTTCATGTTTATGTTCCCTTTTTTTATTTCCTGCCTCCATGTTTGCACTTTGTTTTTAATTTTGCATTTGTTTGTTTTCATATGCATTGTAGCATCGTTCCTGTGTTATAATTATTTATTTTGTGTTGTTATTACTCTTTGGTGTTTTGATAAGTTGTCTTAAAAACTAAAACAAAACAAAAAATATATATTTATTTTCTTTTATTGATTTTTTTTTTTTTTTTTTTTTTTTTTATTACAGGGACGAATTCATTGTAATTAGCATGATTTGTCATAGAGAGTGAGAGTGAGAGAGAGAGAGCCCCCCGGAACTTATCCCGCAAGGCTCTCTCTCTCTCCATCTCACCGACCAATGACGAGCGAGTATTCATGCATCAGTCATTTTTTGCGACTGATTGGAGAATTCTCGACAAGTGGGTGTTTTTAGCTTAGCTAACTCAATTTTTCTCATGTCTTACATCATAATTATTGCTTTCATTCATTCTGATTTCATCCATTTATTTTAATCATTCATTCACCTTAGATTATAACTTATTATTTTTGTCAGAGACGGTACAAAACTTAAATATATACAGTGTACAAGGGACATTTTTATTGCTTTATGGATTTTTGTTTATGAATATTTGTTGTTTGTTAATTATTACATATTAATATTTCACTCATTCGATTTTTGTTTATGATATATTCGATTGTTTATGAATAGGTTAATTATTACATATTTAATATTTCACTCATTCATTCGATTTTTGTTTATGAATATTGTTGTTTGTTAATTATTACATATTTAATATTTCACTTATTCGATTTTGTTTATGAGTTGTTAATTATTACATATTTAATATTTCACTCATTCATTCGATTTTTGTTATGAATATTTTTGTTAATTATTACATATTTAATATTCACTTATTCATTCGATTTTTTTATGAATATTTGTTGTTTGTTAATTATTACATATTTAATATTTCACTTATTCATTCGATTTTTGTTTATGAATATTTGTTGTTTGTTAATTATTACATATTTAATATTTCACTTATTCATTCGATTTTTGTTTATGAATATTTGTTGTTTGTTAATTATTACATATTTAATATTTCACTCATTCATTCGATTTTTGTTTATGAATATTTGTTGTTTGTTAATTATACATATTTAATATTTCACTTCATTCATTCGATTTTTTTTATGAATATTTGTTGTTTGTTAATTATTCCTATTTAACTTTCACTCATTCATTCGATTTTTGTTTATGAATATTTGTTGTTTGTTAATTATTACATTCACTCTTTCATTTAGGGAAGGTAGCAAGGGAAACAGTAAGGGTGTGAAAGATAAGAATGGGATAATGCTAGCCGAGAAGCAAGAGAGAGTCGAAAGATGGAGGGAGTACTTCAGTGAGTTGCTAAATGAAAGGAATGAAGAGCCAGCAAACATAGCTGGATATGGTATGGGAGGGAGTAGAAGAGAAGTAGTGGAGGAGGAGGTGGGGATCAGAAGGTCAGAAGTGTGGGAAGCCATGAAAAGAGTGAAGTTGGGAAAGCACCAGGAACAGATGGAGTGTGTGGGGAAATGTTGAGGTATGGTGGTGAGATAGTGATAGAATGGGTATGGAAAATGTGCAAACTAGCATGGGAGAAGGGGAGTGCACCCGATGACTGGAAGACTGGCATAATAGTCCCCCTATATAAGGGCAAAGGGGAAAGAGGAGTGTGTGGTAACCACCGAGGAATATGTCTTCTAAGCGTAGTAGGGAAGGTATACAGTAGGGTAGTGATTGAGAGAGTGAGAGTGAGAACGGAGAAATGGATAGGCGACGAGCAGGGAGGTTTTAGGAAGGGAAGAGGGTGTGTAGATCAGATTTTTACCCTGAATTGTGTGTGGAGAAGTATCTGGAGAAGAAACAAAGGTGTATGTTGCCTTTATGGACTTGGAGAAGGCCTATGACAGAGTGGATAGAGAAGGTTTGTGGAAAGTACTTAGAATATACGGAGTAGAGGGCAAGTTGCTGAAAGCAGTGAAGAGCCTGTATGAGGGTGCAAAGGCGGCAGTACGTGTGGAGAGTGAGCAGAGCGAGTTCTTTGACCTGAATGTTGGTTTGAAACAGGGGTGTGTGATGTCCCCGTGGTTGTTTACTGTATATGGATGGAGTTATGAGAGAAATACTATCAAGAGCAATGGATGTTGGTGTATCGCTGAAAAGGGAGGGAATTGAGTGGAAGCTACCTATACTGCTGTTTGCGGATGATACAGTTCTGATGAGTGATAATGAATGGGAGTTGCAGGGTCTGGTAAATGAGTTTGGAACAGTGTGCGAAAAACGGAATTTGAAGGTAAATACGGGGAAGAGCAAGGTTATGGTCTTCGAAAGGGGTGAAGTCACAGAGTGTGAGGTGAAGCTGAACGGTCAGGCTATGGAGATCGTCAACTCTTTTAAGTATCTGGGCAGTGTGTTGAGTAAAGATGGGACTATGGATGAGAGGTGCGGGAGAGGGTACAACAGGGGAAGAGGGTTGTAGGAACGCTAAAAGCAGTAACAGAAATAGGGTGTCAGTATGGAAGTGAAGAAGTCCTTGCATGACAGTTGGTAATCCCGACACTGACTTACGGAAGCGAAGCATGGACGTTGGTTGAGAGACTCAGACCAAGAGTGAGAGCAGTGGAAATGAATTACTTAAGGAGTGCGTGCGGAGTTACATGGAGGGATAGACAGACTAATGAGGAAGTAAGAAGGAGTGTGGTGTGGAGGTAGATGTGCTGGAAAGTGTGAAAAGGAACAACTTGAGATGGTTCGGCCATATGGAACGTATGGAAAGCGAGAGAATGACTAAGAGGGTGTACGAGAGCGAGGTGGAGGGACAGAGGGGGAGAGGTAGACCGAATATGAGGTGGAAGGATGGAGTGAGGAACTACATGAACGAAGGCGGTGCGGTGGTGGGGGAGGGGCGTCGACTGCACTGGGGGACAGAGGCGATGCATGGGGGGCGGTTCGTTCGTGGCCACCCCTTCGGGGATCACGGCGTCAGGCAATAGATAGATAGATAGACTCTTTCATTCTTTCCACTTTCCCATTCATTCATTGTGGCTTCACTCATGCTATCACTCATTATTACTTTAGAGTATGATATTTTTGTTGGAGACAGTACATATTTAACAGAGGTCATGCTAGTATATACAGGGACACGACAATGTTCATACACATGGACATATTACAAGGGACATTTTTTTTTTTTTTTAGTTCATTCATTCATGTTTCATTTGTTCAGTCTATCATTCATTAGTATTTAGAGTATAATATTTTTGTTGGAGACAGTACATACTTAACAAATTCATGATAACATATACAGAGACATCTAATAATATTCATAATTACAAGGGATTTTATTTTATTTTATTTTCTTCATTCATCATTCGTTTTGCATACTTAAGCATTCAACTTTACTGAATTGTACTTATTTTGCTAGTTTGTTAGCGGCTTTCAGTGTTCATACATATATTGGGTTTGGTTCTTGATTTAAGTTGGTTATTATTGAAGGGGGAAACCATGAGTGTTTCCTAATTGGTCTGTTCTCTACTATGGTTGCATAATTTGGGTCATTTAATCTTTCTAACGTAGACCATATATTTTTTGTTCTTCTAAATAGTTTGACATTCATAGCCTCTGTCTTAGCTATTTCGTGCAACTGTCTTGTGTTTCTGTTTTATGGATATCTTTCATTAAGTGCATATCTGAGCGCTTATTTTGTATCCGTTGCAGCCTCAGTGTTTGTGTTTTGCTTAGGGTGGATAATGGTGCAGCTGGATATTCCAAGACAGGAAGTACTAGAGCTTTTACTAGGTGAGTTTTTATTTTTTCTGAGAGGTCACCGAATCTGTAAAGTTTTCATAGGGATGCCTTTCCTTTGTTAATTAAACTTGTCACATGTTTTAGTATGCCTCCCCTAGTCAATTTTAGTCCCAGTGTTTTCCCTTCCTGGTGTGTATCTAATAAATCTCCTTCTACAATTATGTCATCTTCCTTTGAGGTAGCAATTGGAAGTATGGTAAATTTCGTCAGATTGGTTTTTGTTCCATCTCTTTTCGAATTCGTTTATTTTATTGATTTCTAAACATACTTTTTCCGCCATAAGTCTTCGTGATTTGCCTGGGTATGTAATTATCTGGGTGATGTCGTCTGCATATTGAATTGTAGTGCAATCGATAGCAGGTAGTGGGAGGTCCATGGTATATTGTGTATAATATTGGGGATAATATGCTGCCTTGTGGGACAACACGGAGGAGTGGAATTGGTGGGCCTAAGTGGTTTTTAATGCGGATGTGTGCCTTTCTATCTTCTAGGAAATCACACAATATTGACTCAATATGGCTTGGCAGATTAAGTTGTAGTAGTAATTATTTCAGGCCCATATGCCATACCTTGTCGAAGGCTTTACTTACATCTCTAAGAATTACGTGACATTGATTATTCCTGGCCTTTGCTTGGGAAACAGTTTCATATATGATTGCTGTGGCTGTATTTGTGCCTTTTTTGCTGACGAAACCATGTTGACTAGCCGGGATAAGGTCATTCATGTTTAGATGTATATTTAGCCTATTATAAATGCATTTTTCAAGTATTTTGCCTGGCACTTCCAGTAGCGATATAGGTCTGTAGTTAATTGGGTCATATGGTGACTTGCCTTCTTTGGGTATTAGGTGAATTACAGCTGTTTTAAATTTGTCAGGGAAGTATCCTAGGGAAAGTGTGGCATTAAATATTTGTATTAGTGTTAGTATTGCTTGCTCAGAGACTTGGGAGATTATTATTTTATTAATGTTGCTCCGTCCAGGGGCTTTGTTTTTCATATTTTTTATTTCATGGATATCGATTGCCCTTGTGGTTGCGTTCTGATTATTAAAAATATTTAGGTTGATGGCTTCATTAGGTAGTGTTCTATTTAGATTTCTTTGGATAAAGTTTCTGACCATGGTTTCGTTGTCTTCATCGAACTGCTCATTCTCTTCATCAGATATTTTGAATATATCTCCCCATATTTCACGAAATGTGGCTTCTTTACCTATATTGTCATATACTTTCTTGTTGTCTTTGTTTAGTATATAATTAGTTGGATCATTGCTAGAACCGCTAAGTTGTTTGATTTTTGTCCAAAAAGCTTTTGGATCTCTATGCTTATTTGAAAGGTCTTCGAGCTGATTCTCCCAATTTCTGTCATAATTTATTTTACATTCATTTCTTAATTGCTGTTGCAGTAGTCTAAATCTGATATATAAGTGTCTGTGCCATCCTCCTATTATAGCGTTTTGCATGATAGCCTGGTATTCTCTTTGTATTCTTCTTATTTCTGGAGTTAGGGATTTGTTTATTGTGATTGTGTTAGATGTAGGGATTGTGTTTTCCATGCCAGTTGTTATTGAGTGGTACCAGTTGTCTAGTGCAGTGTCTATTTCTTCTTCTCCTCCTTCGCTAAGATCAAAGTTGTATCTATTTAGTTCTAAGTCTACCGTTTCTCTAAAGTTGTCCCAGTTCACATTATTCATGTTTAATTTGGGGGTGCTGGGAATGGTGATTTTATCGGCAGTGATCGTGAATATTATGGGGAGATGGTCAGATGTTGTGATCGGGCCACATTCAATTCTAGAATTATGAAAGGCTCTGTTATTTGTTAGTATGATGTCAGGGGTAGTACTTCTGTTATTCGAAAGGTATGTTGGGAAGTGGGGGCCTAGGTGTACAAGGCTATTTTGGTTAATAAAACGGGCTAGGCCCTCCCCTACTGCATTATTTGAGTTATTTCTCAATAGGGTATGTTTTGCATTGAGATCACCTAGAATGTAAGTAGGTAAATTATTGTATGCAAGTCTATGTATATCAGGGAAAGGAAGGTAGGGGCGTCTAGGGGGTAGGTACATGGTTGCAAAATTAACTGGTCCTAAGGTGGTCTCGATTGTAATGCAGAGAGTGTCAGAAATAAAGTCATCATACAGCTTATATTTAAGTGTGTTTTTTACAAGAATGGCACTGCCATCATTAATTTCATTTGAAGAGTTCTTTGAGTGGGTATGGTATCCATTTATCTTTATTGTTTCGTTATTTGTATTGCTGTGGCTATTAATTAAGATTATATCAGGGTTGATTGATAGATATGTATTAGTTAATTCGATTTTCCTATTCTGCCAGTGTAACACATTATGTTGTATTATTGTTAGTCTTTTAGGGTCTCCTATGGTCTGTTGTTTTGTCCCTTGTTGTGTCTTAGCACCGACTTCTTTATATTCGGACTGGCAACTGGTACGTTATGTATTGTTTCATATTCACTACTATCATCAAGGGTATAGGCGCCTGACTTAATGTCATTTTCTAGTGCTGATTGTTGCACATGGTGATAACGGATTATGTCAGAAGTAAAGTGATGGTCTAGTAGTCCATCCTTTATGTCTTGAATAACTTGATGGGCTTCCTGGTAGTTTTTCGTTCTTGTAAATCTCACTCTTACTTGCCGTTGGCTGTGCCAGTTGATGAGTTTTTTCTTATTCATATCATTTGGGGCGTTTTGGGCACTGTTGTATATTTTTGTTGTGAAACTCTTTAATAAGGGCTTCCTTTTCTTGTATTGTCATTGTTTCCTTTCGGCCGTGTCACAGTGTTTTCTTGAGATATGCTGTCAGAGTCACTCAGAGTTGCTTCTTCGGTTTCTTGTTCATGTGACTCATCTAAAGTAAGGGGCTCATGGGGGTCTCTCCTGTTTGGCTGATGGTGTCTTCAGCTTGATTTTGGGTCGGAATGTCGTTATGGGTTTGTTTCATGATATTCATGGTTTCTTCGCCGCTAATGTTTGAGAACAAGTCATTTGAAGGTGGGTTGTTTGGGAAATTCATTTGGGAATATCCATTTTGTTTCAGCATGCTGTTTAGTTCTGTTGCATATGATCCGGGTCTTGCCATGTTATGTAAGTGGGCATGCAAACATACATGCTAACATTGTACTGGCTGTGTTCGGTTTTATGTCTACTTGGGGTATTGTCTGAGGGTTCATTGTTGCGATGTTGCTGCATTCTGGTGACCGGCTGCTTGACTGTAGGTTTTTTGGCATGTACTGTTTTTTGATGCCTCTTGTTTCTCCTTCCTTTTCTTTTTGATTGCTTGCTTCCGGACTTCGCACTTCATTGAATTTGTCCTATGATCCTGAAGGCAGTTTACACATTTTTTGACTGTTGCAGTGCAATTCTTCCAGGTGTGACCTTCCTGAGCACATTCTGAGCAAAGTTCGTATTCTTTTTCCTTGGGGCATTGATTGGTGTGATGGCCCTCGACTTTGTGGCATCTGAAACAGTTGGTGAGAGGAATAAAGTCTTCCTGTCTTATTTTCTCATGTGGTATGCTTAGGTTAAACATGAGCATGCCTTTCTGAGTGGCTGTCTGTGCATTGTCCACACTTTCAAAAGTTATTTTTAGTGTGCGGCTTTTTGTTCAAATTTATAGACGGCATCCACTTTTCCCTGAGCCCAGACATTTTACTGTTCTATTTGCTCTTGTATCACCTGTTCGTTGTCATGTAAATTAGGTCATGAACATTGAATATAATAACTGATCTTTTTGCTGCAAGCTCTGGAGGTAGAATTGGTGTGTACCCTGCTGCTTCAGTTTAGTGATGGTGGGTCTCTTGCAAATATTTTGTCTTGATCAATATCATTTGCTGTAATTACAACAAATCCTGTGTCTGAGATGTATATATTGGTTAGCATACACTCCTTGTCGTGATAAGGCTTCCAACAGTTGGACCCTAGCTTGTTGTTTGTCACCTGGGTGAGAGTATTTTATTCTTGTCCTCCCCATTGTTAATGTGGCGACGTAGGGTTATACATGTTAGGTTAATGTCTGAATTTACTAGATTCTTAACTGTGGTTATATTTAGCAATTACTTTAAATGGAGAATGTTCTTGAGGTGATGAGTTATAATTCACGCTCAGATGATGGATAGGTGAAATTGTGGTTAGATTTAATACTTCATAAATTCAACACTCGACTCTCGCCAGCAAGAAAAACCTACCTAAGACTGTCAGCTAAAGAGGCACCGATTACAACTCCCCCCCCCCCCCCTGCTAAAAGGGGTGTGTTTCTTGGGCAACACAAAGGGGGGGTCGAAAAGCCTGCTTTCAGTCTGCCCCCGAAGGGGACCTAGCACTAGATTACCATCTACCCAGATGGTAAGGAGACGGGTTGCCTACCCTGTTGATTCCTGTAACCACCCCTCTAAGGGGCCCCCTCGTGGCAATGCCTTCAGGGTTCAGCGTCGGAATACAACAGGGGACTCTAGGTGGCGGATATTGCTGGCAAGAGTGGAATTACTGTAGATATAAAAGAAATATCAATTTATGTTAGGCTAAATGATTATAAAAAGATTGAATATTTACTTTACTTTATTATTAAATCAAATCAAGTAGTAAATTGAATGTTAGTTAAATAATATAAATTACTTTAATGTTTGAAAATGAAGAAATGATTAAATTTACGTTAAGTGTTAGAAGTAGATTTACTAGGCTCTGATTGGTCAAATGTGGTAAAATCCCAAAAGGTAAACAGGAAGGGTATATATAGAGGGTGGAGGATCAGAGGAGGCGGAAAACAGGGGGCAAAAGTCTGCTATTGGTGGAAGCGTAAACTAGGAGAGAGAAAGGGGTTAACCGCTTCACGCATGCGCACTGGATGCGGGATGGTGGTCAGTAGGTGGGGTCGAAGCTGATTGGCTGCGTGTCGAGGGGCGTGGCCTAAGTTGTGTGGCGCCTGCAGAAGACGAAGCTGAAGGAGGTAGCGCGGGGGGCTGCGTCAAGGGCACCGGGGGGCGAGGAGGGGTGTTAGGTCCTGTAGGGTAGTGCCTTTTGGCAGAAGGAAGGATCTGAAGGTCCAGAGTTTGGTTGTTGATGTTGGGATGTAAGGCTTGGATATATAAAGCTTCGAGTATAGGTAATCTCCTTGGGTCACTTTCTTTATCGAGTATGGTGGTGTGTTTCTCTAACTCGATGCGTGTGAGGTGAGGGTGGTTAGGGGTGAGATAGTGGTCTTTGATGGCTCCAGCCTGAAGGTGAAGAGTTAACCGACGTGAAAGACGAGTCTGCGTCATACCAATATAGGAATGAGGTCCACAGTCCTCATAATTACAGGTATGTTGGTAAATTACGTGATCGTCGGTCATCGGGCTCTTTATCTTGGTGGAGGCTGGTTTGTTGCGGAGAACGAGGTTGGAGGTCTTGGGGGATTTGTAATAAATTATTAATTTGATTTTGTTTTCCGGGTTGGTTGGGTGGACATGCTTGGAGATTATTTCTTTTAAGACGGCCTCGTCATTTTTGTGTTCAGAGGACATGTAATTGCGGTAGAAGATCTTAATTTCATTGGGGGGGTCAATGTTGGGAGGGCTTTGGGTGTACCATTTTTCAAGATGGTGGTTGATGGTGCTGGAGATGTCGGAGTTGGAGTATCCGTTATTTACTAAAACTTGGGATAGTCTTTCTAGTTCCTGGTGGGTGTCGGCCCAGGTAGAGCAGTGCGTGAGGGCTCTCTTAACATAGGCGGAGAGATGGAGGATAGAAGATAACGGCGGGGGCATTCACTATCGCCGTTGAGGCATTGTCCTGTGTTAGTAGGTTTAATGTAGACGGTGGTTTTGAACCCATGGTCGTTCAGAGCTACGAGGATGTCGAGGAAGGGGAGTTGTCCATTGTTAGATTTTCAAAGGTGAAGTTAAGTCCGGAGGAGGT
>CM064520.1:14930267-14991831 GCA_032716605.1 Paralithodes platypus
TTCCTTGGGTACAGTATATATATATATATATATATATATATATATATATATATATATATATATATATATATATATACAGTATATATATATATATATATAAATATATATAATGTATATATATATTATATATATACCGGTATATATATATATATATATATTACTGTATATGTATATATATATATTTATATATATATATATATATATGAATATATATATACCGTATATATATACAGTATATATATACAGTATACTGTATACTGTATATACCTAAAAGTATTAAATTTATAAGCTAAAGTAAATGACATAATAATCAGCTTCACTGAGGGGACTATAATATAATGAGATCATAACCTCACTGCGAATTTGGATAAAGCTCCACCAACACGACTCAAATTCAAAACCGCCAGGGATAACGACTAAGGACCGAAGACAGCCATGAATGTAAATGTAGATCCGACCAGAACCAAAAATTCGATGAAAGAACGTTCTGTGAGTTCTAAAACCGCAACTTTAAAGGTTTTCTATGCAAACGCTCGTAGCATACGCAATAAATTTTCAGATTTAGAGGAACTAGTGTTTACAGAAAATTATGATGTAATTGGCATAACAGAATCTTGGCTCAATACAGAAGATAGAGACTTTTTAGCAGAGTATTCACTTCCCGGTTATGTAATGTTTGAGAACAGCCGAATAAATAAAAATGGAGGTGGCGTTTTATTTTATATAAAAGAAAGTCTTAACCCGACCCTCGTGTCAAAACCTCAAATTGTGAACGTCGACACATCTTTTGTGCTAATAAAGAATAATAAAGGTACAAAATAATACTTGCGTTAATATACAGACCTCCAGCTCAATCAGTGCAAACTGACCGAGAAATTTACGAACAAATTGCAGATGTAAGTAACTCACAAGATACCGTAATTTTTGGCGACTTTAATTTACCTGTGACCAAGTGGGGCGATACTCTTACTTCACACTCCGGACATGACTTGTATACGAACTTGCAAGAGAGTTCGCTTTATCAATTTGTTCGAACGCCGACCCGTGGTAATAACGTTCTTGACATTGTACTTGCAACAAAAGAAGAATTGATAGAGAATTTGAATGTTGGTGATGAATTCAGTAACAGCGACCATCGTACGATAACTTTCACTTTAAAGTTTACTAGTAACGAACCAAATAGTAGCATCGAAAAAGTCCCTAATTTCAAGAAAGCAAACTTCCATAAACTTAGAGCTATGTTTAAAGAAACTGTTACGACTGAGGTTTAAATATATCAGGGCTCTTATTCATTGGACTAGTAATGGCATAAATGCTACAACGGAAAAGCGCTAGATCCAACCTCTGATGTATATTCCCAGTGAACAAAGAACACAAATACTCTACAGAGTTCTATATGCAATAATAGGTTATCAAACTCTCAATAAATGTGCGTCTACTCTAGGCTTAATGTTATGTGAAAACAGCCTATTACTACCTATAACCGAAGGTGCTTGGTTATGGTATGCAAAGTAAGGTGGTAAGAGAAGTTACAGCTTACGTTACTTTAATCAATAAATGTCAGGCACTCCTGCATGAAAGAAAGTGCACTAAAGTCCTTCAACACTAACAAGGAATCTTCTTTAAATGTTAGATGCTATAAAGATGCTCGTATCGGAAATGGAACCCAAAAAGGCAGGCAGTGGAACAATGCTCGTGCAGGCTATGCACACAAAAAGGCAGAATATATAATGCAGTCGGGGCCAAGAATATCCTAAACACTACAACAATAATAATCGCCACGACAATGCAGTATTCCTATCAACAAAAAGAGCCTAAGTCGTTTGTGTCTCCATACATCAAACTAGGCTGCGAAATGTTTGTGTAATGATAAATGGGTATGCATAAAAAGAGTAATTAGGTTAATATACTTAATGTCTACTGTGACTGATAAAGTCTAGCTAGAGTCAATGATACGAGATTCTGGTGCGCATGGCATGCCGCATAGCCTAGTGCAAATCTCAAGTCTGTGCATCAAATATTACGTTATAGGGAAGGGTAGCTCTCTTGAGAAACCTTAATACCGAAGTATTAAGCGTTCTCCTGGCGTACCTCAAAGACAAACAACGAGCTTAGAACAGTGCAGAATGGTATAGGCAAAAAGCCCTCATTCGTGCATGCTCTACTCTCAATGGCATACAGACTAGAATTTACTCAATCAACTCCAGTTCTCAGGTATGTCGTGCCGCTTTTAACTAAAGCCAGCACTCATAGGAAACAATACCTTATAATATCAGACTCCTAGTCTAGCATTATCTAATCCAGCAGAACACTAATAATTAAAGGAAGCAGTACTATACAATATGAATGCCAACCAATGCTTCGTGATCAACTTATCTTAACAACTAAACATACATAGGTTATATCAGACCTTAACGCACAATACAACTGGCCAGCATGAAACTGATTTTGCAGAGTTAACCAGAGGGGATATAATGTTACTAAAAGGTGGTGAAAGATATGGAAAATGAGAGAGATAGGCAGAGGAAAAGGTTCTCAGGTGCGGCGAGGAGACAGATATCCAAGGGAAAAAGAGGGATGCGTTCTAGAAACCAGATCTGAGGGAGAGAGTGGCGAGGAACTGTATATATACTCGCACTAGCTCAAGCCGCGTGGGAAAAAAGCGGTTACAAGTCCTCTAGCCACTAGCAACGGAGCTAGCAGCATGGTAAGGACCTCTCTCAACCAACCCCCACGAGGCAGCCAGCCGTGACGTCATCGAGCGGGGCAAAAACACTGCGCGCCCCTCTCTCACTCTGTTCTACTCTCTCTCTCTCTCTCCCAGATCCCATCATTACTAGTTAATGATAAAACATATACTTTACAATTAAATATATAAAGCCTTGACATGGGTGAAAACAAAGAGCCTTTCTGGACTGCCCATGACACGAGCTTTCATATGAAATAAAGCACACTCTAATACATAAACTGTAGACCCATCCACTGCCCTGGCGATCCTAGCGAGTCACTGTAAGACAAGCCATGCGGTTCTAACGGAGTGGTTAACGTCACAAAACTGACTGGAGCTTTTTAATTAACAATAACGACATAAATACATCTTGGAAGTTATTCGAAACCACTTACCTAAAAGCAGTGCAAGACTGCATACCATCGAAAATACGGCGTCCAGGCCATAATAATAAGCCCAAATGGTGGAATAAAGATATTTCAAACTGCCTGCTTGCTAAAAAATTTGCTAATGATAGATTAAAATCCTCACAAAATGACGAAGAACGGGTGAAATTTGTAGAGCTACGACGCAAAGCCAAAAAGTTAATTAAAGCAAAGTAAAAAGACCTTAGAGTTACATATTGCGAATCAAAGTAAAACAACCCGAAAGAATTCTATAGTTATATCAGAAAGAAAAAAGTAGTTACTTCAACTGTTGGACCGTTAGTCGATGAAATGGAGAATACACCAAAGACGAAGTACAAATGAGTAATGCCCTCAATACCTTCTTTGCATCAGTTTTTACAACAGAAGACCTCGGTGATATCCCTACACCATCGCCGATTCAGATTGATAATTCAGATGTTCTAAGCAATATCACCGTTACAGAGAGAGAAGTATTGAATTGTTTAGATAAACTCAAGGTAAATAAAACGCCAGGACCTGATACAATCTCGCCTAGAGTTCTAAAGGAAGCTAAGGATGAACTCTCCAAACCACTGACATTACTATTCAATAAATCCTTGCAGTCTGGAACTATGCCTGATCAGTGGAAGCTAGCCAACGTAACACCGATATTCAAAAAGGGCAGCAAATCCCTACCCAGTAACTATCGTCCAATTAGCTTAACCTCAGTTGTATGTAAAATGCTAGAAACGGTCATACGAGACAGACTCGTAAATCACTTAGAGGAAAATAACATACTTAAAGATACTCAACACGGCTTTCGTAAAAAACGTTCCTGTTTAACAAACCTCTTAGACTTCTTCCACGATATCCTCAACCTCTACGATGAGAGTAAAGCTGTAGATATTATATACCTTGATTTTCAAAAGGCCTTTGACAAAGTTCCCCACAAACGTTTTACTGCTAAAACTAAAAGCGCATGGAATACAAGACGGTGTGTTGAAATGGATAGAAAATTGGCTCAGCAACAGAAAGCAAAGGTAGTCATAAACGGTAAGGCATCTAAATAGACCAATGTAAGTAGCGGGGTACCCCAGGGATCGGTACTAGGACCAATTCTCTTTCTAATTTACATCAACGACATAGATGAGGGTCTCACCTGTACAATCTCAAAATTTGCTGACGATACAAAAATTGCAAATAGCGTACTCTCAAAAGAACAAGTTGACGATATGCAAACACAATCTAGATAAATTGTCATGTTGGGCCCAAATTTGGCAAATGAGTTTCAATGCGGATAAATGTAAAGTACTACATGTCGGATACCTAAATGAGAAAGCAACTATTCGATGAATGGCACTCAGCTTAAGAATGTAAACAGAGAAACCGATCTGGGAGTAACAATATCGAGTAACCTAAAACCGAGTCAACAATGTTCAGAAGTTGTTAAGAAGGCAAACAAAATAATTGGCTTTATAGGCAGGTCATTTGAGCATAAATCCAAAGAAGTTATCCTAACCCTTTACAATTCCTTAGTCCGCCCTCTTATGGAATACTGCGTTCAATCCTGGTGCCCTTATTACCAAAAAGATATAAACAAGCTAGAACGAGTTCAACGTAGAGTTACCAAAATGATACCTAGCCTAAAGAACAAACCATACGAAGAGCGTCTTAGAGAATTAAATCTATTTCCTTTAACCCAGCGCAGATTAAGAGGTGACTTAATTCAAGTGTTCAAAATCATCAAAGGCATCGACAATATGAACTGTAGTAAGTACTTCACTATCGACCAATCTAATTACACGCGGGGAAACGGTTGCAAAATTATTGGTAAATCTTTTAACTCGCACGAATCTAAGAATTTCTTCTTCAATCGAGTTGTCAACTTGTGGAATGGGCTTCCCCGAAACGTTATAGACTGCATCACCGTTGATTCATTTAAACTCCGCCTAGACAAATATCTCTCATCAAACCCGCGACTGACTGCGTTTGTAAATGAATAACTTTATATTATCCCCCCCTCAGTTACTAACCCATCTGTCCTCTACTAACTTCCTTATCCTGCCACGGACATTAGTTCCAGGGCAGTAATTCCCTTTCCAATGTTCCCTTACCCACTCTAAACCACTGTTTGGACACTTGATCCTCAGTGTTTTGGAGGACAAGCAACCTAGAAGGGTCACTAGATCTGTTGTTGCTTGATTTCCTTTGTACTCCTTTGTACATGGGAGGATGAACATGAGAGAGTCAACCTCAACAAAATGAAGGGTCAACCTCAACAATTATTTATCACCCTATGTCATGTAGGGAGGGGGTGAGGGTTTGCTTAAACTTGCCAATCACTGCTAATTGTCTGTTCTAGTTAGTTTACCTCTTCTTAAAATTTAGTTGCGTCCTCAATAGTTGCCTGATGGTAAATCCTTCTTGGCCTTCTTCATTGATTCGAGCTGTTGGAGCAACTCGCGATAAGTTACAAACTTGGTCGGCTTAGGGTCGTACATCATGCGGGGGCGGAAGTACTTAGGGTTCTTGGCAGCCTCAGCAGCCGTGATGTTACCAAGGTTGAAGCCCATCTTATCCTCTCTATACGTACCAACATAAACTCCCAAAGGTGCTCCAGGAACTGTAGGGAACACTCCCAGGTTGGCGCAAAAAGTTTTTAAGTGCTTGGGGTCTGAAGCATCGTAGGTGCGCACGTTGGCCTTTGGGGATGCTGGAGGTGATGTGGGATCATATTTATCAAAAGTAAGTGGTGGTGAATTAAATTCGTAATTTGGAGACGGTAAGTTTGTTCCTGGTGACATTTCTGGGGATTTTGGAGAATAGCAAGGCATTTGGGGATTTGGGGATTTTGGAGAATAGCAAGGCAATTGGGGATTTAGGGATTTTGGAGAATAGCAAGGCAATTGGGGATTTGGGGATTTTGGAGAATAGCAAGGCAATTGGGGATTTGGGGATTTTGGAGAATAGCAAGGCATTTGGAGATTTGGAGGTGATTTAGAAGCTATTGCGAGAGGGGGGGAATCAAAATCGTAAAGCGGGGAAGAGGATTTGGTCTGCAAGGAAGGTTTTGGGCTCGTTGGTGAAGTAGAATCAATTTCGAGAGGGGGAGAGTCAAAATTGTCAAGCGGAGAAATACATTCTTTTGGGTTCGCCGGTGACCCAGAATCGATTAGGAGAGGGGGAGAATCAACGTCGTAAAGTGGTGAAATAGATCCTTTGGGGTTCACTGGTAACCTAGAATCAATTAAGGTAGGGGGAGACTTGGAAAGTGAACTAGATCTTTTTGGGGTAACTGGTAACCTAGAATCAATTAAGATAGGGGGAGAACCATAATCCGAAGAAATGAATCCTTTGGGGGTAACTAGTGACGTAGAATCAATTGCGTTAGGGGGAGAATCAAAGTCGTAAAGTGGAGTAGAAGAGTTTGTTTGATCAACCTCTAACGAAGTAGATTTCTCAGCAGTGAACGGCTGAGTATTTACATATTTTTGATTAGTTAGTTTTCCTTCGTCGATAGGTGAAGTATTTTCCACGGGATTTTTCGAAACCTGGTTTAACTTAGCGGCCACTCGCTCGAAGTCTTGCACGCTCACTCGTTGGGCATAACAACAACCGCAGCGAGCACAAGCCGTTTTGTTAGGGACAGGGAGGTAATGGATGTTTCTACGGCGGCAGTAGGCATTACCGCAAACCGATATAATACCTTCATGATAATCGACGTACCTAGGTGTATCTAACTTTTCTTGTACCCCACTTTCCACTTGCTTATTCTCCATCCTTCTCACCTTTCTCGGAGGAGAAGCGTCCGGATCCTCACTGTCCTCACGTATTTTCCTCTTTATAGAAGATAGGGTATTCTTATGAGTACCCTTTTCCTCTCCTACCCAATTTGTCTCTCCCTCCTCACTACTCACCTCTTCCATTTTTTCCACCACATCATTTCCCTGTTTAGAGAAGTCACTGTTGAACCCCAGATGGAAGAAGGATTCCAGATGATCATTATTTTCCACTAGATCCTTAGTCTTGCGGAGTGGAGGCAGTTCCTTATAGAAGCCGTACTTCTTTATTCTTGGTGGGCCGTCCTTCTGTATATATTGGCTGCGAGGCTTCAATGTAATCACCACTTTTACTTGGTTCGGTCTAAGCCTACGGTTGCTAATTTTTCGCTATTTCCTCCTTATGCCTCCAAACCCACCCTTGTTGTGCTTTGGGTACATATTATTAACTTTTGATCGATAAACAATAAACGATACGATGTATAAATCCTACTTTAATAATATTACTCAAGTTTAATTGCTTACTCACTTATCGTGTGTCTGATATTTTGTAAAATACTATAACAGATATTCTGTATAATACTTAGAATTTATATTCTGTATATTCGTTTATAACTGATATTCTACTGTGTATGCTATATTAATACACAGAAAGTGCAAGGCAATTTGTTTGTATGAGGAACTAAAGCCGTTTGGCACATCAGTTTGTTATAGTGAAACTAGAATATGTATCCTTAACACATTGTCATACTCTCACATAACTGGAAAAACATTAATACTGTATATGTATAAGATAGTTGAATAATGTTTGATATCAAAATTAATATATCTCGGTATAAATGATTAGCAATAGAATAGTGATGCTTTTGTTATGAGATGATACATAGTGAACTTGTCAGCGGAGGGTTAGATAGATCAAATGTTTGTGATGGAAGTTATGATGCGTTAGCTGTATGTAACGGCCCAGGTCTATAAGTTGGATGCTAATAGTAACGTATAGTGATAGGTTAGATGGCTATAATGATCTCCAGTACAAGGTTAGATGCTTATTGTGAACAGGAAAGATAGGTTACATGATTATTTTGAGTAAGAATGATAGGCAAGATGACTATTGTGAACATTATTTATAGGTTAGATGAATATTGTGAACAATATTGATAGATTAGATGATTATTGTGAATAGTATTGATATATTAGATGATTATTGTGAATAGTATTGATATATTAGATGATTATTTTGAATAGTATTGATATATTAGATGATTATTGTGAATAGTATTGATAGATTAGATGATTATTGTGAATAGTATTGATATATTAGATGATTATTTTGAATAGTATTGATAGATTAGATGATTATTGTGAATAGTATTGATATATTAGATGATTATTTTGAATAGTATTGATAGATTAGATGATTATTGTGAATAGTATTGATATATTAGATGATTATTGTGAACAATATTGATATATTAGATGATTATTGTGAACAATATTGATATATTAGATGATTATTGTGAACAATATTGATATATTAGATGATTATTGTGAACAATATTGATATATTAGATGATTATTGTGAACAATATTGATATATTAGATGATTATTGTGAACAATATTGATATATTAGATGATTATTGTGAACAATATTGATAGTTTAGATGATTACAGTGGACATTGTTGATAGGTAACATGATTATTGTGAGTAATTATGATAGGCTAGATGATTATTGTGAATAGTATTGATAGATTAGATGATTATTGTGAACAATAATAATAGTTTAGATGTTTTATTTTTCCTTGAATGATAGGTTAGATTATTATTGTGAGCAGTATTAATAGGCTAGATGATCATAGTAAACAATACTGATAGGTTAGATGAGTATTGTGAGTAATAATGATTGGTTAGATTATTAGTGTTAACATTATTTATAGGTAAGATGATTACTGTGAGTAAATATGATAGGCTAGATGAATATTGTGAGCAATAATGATAAATAGGTTAGATGATTACAGTGAAAATTATTGATGAGGAAGATGATGAGTGAGTATGATAGGTTAAATGATTGTGAAGATGAATTATAGGCTAGATGATTATCGTGAACAATATTGATAGGTTAGATGATTATAGTGATCCATAATTATAGGTAAGATGCATATAGTGATCCAAAATTATAGGTTAGATGTAATGTTGATCCAAAATGATAGGTTGGATGCTTATAGTGATCCATAATGATACATAAGATGTATGTAGTGATCCAAAATTATAGGTTAGATGCTTATAGTGATCCATAATGATAGGTTAGATGTATATAGTGATCCAAAATGATAGGTTAAATGTATATAGTGATCCAAAATGATAGGTTAAATGTATATAGTGATCCAAAATGATAGGTTAGATGAATATAGTGATCCAAAATGATGTTATATATACCGGTAATTATATAGTGATCCAAAATTATAGATAAGATGTACTGTATATAGTGATCCAAATGATAGGTTTGATGTATATAGCTTACTCTTTCACCTATCAGCCTATACCTCTCTCTCTCTCTCTCTCTCTCTCTCTCTCTCTCTCTCTCTCTCTCTCTCTCTCTCTCTCTCTCTCTCTCTCTCTCTCTCTCTCTCTCTCTCTCTCTCTCTCTCTCTCTCTCTCTCTCTCTCTCTCTCTCTCTCTCTCTCTCTCTCTCTCTCTCTCTCTCTCTCACCCACTTCCATACTCCCCCTCCCCTTACCCAACTCAATACTTCCCCTCCCCTCACCCTCCAACCACCTCTCTGGTCACCCTACCCTATAAATTGTTTCCTCTATCGGAGTGTCACCGGTACAGTTCAGTGTTGCCTCTCCACCACTACAAAATCCGCTCAATAGCCAGAAAAAAATAGTTCAGATATAGCCCAATCTCTCGACTTTTGCCTGGCGAGCGAAAATCGAGCCAACAATTTAGAAGAAACCGGACGTTGGCTGGGACATTTTTCTACCGAAAAAATTTACACATTTGGCTTGAAAGGGGCCTGGAGGCAACATCTGTGGAATTATGTTGCGAGTATAGTATCTAAAAAGCTACCTAAAATCGACAAGCTATCGAAATTCTCCGCAAGTATAGTATCCAAAAATCAACCCAAAACCGACAAACTATCGAAATTCTCCGCATGTGGTTCTCAAAACTAGCCCAATTGTGCTTGACTACCGCTACCTTGACAACCCTGCCAGTACTGCACCCAGCCTCACGTCCACTGAATGTCCGGTTGTTTTTATATTGCGTGTGGTTTTTTTTAGGGATTCTTTTTTCTATTTGAATCCCTTCGTAGCCTATTCCCTCGCCATTTCCTGTATCCCCCTCCTCCTCTCCCTCATACCCTAATCCCCCCCCCCCCACCCTCCCCTCCCCTCCCGTAACCTTTCTCTTCCTCCCTCATTTTTCCACCTCCCTCTCAATATACTGTACACCCCCACCTCCTCTCCTTCCTTTTCTCCCCACCTTCAGTCTACCCCACCACCTCACCCATCCTTCCAATTCTCCCCCCTCCCTCAGCCTACATCCCCACTTTCCCCCACCTCTCAACCTACACCCCCACCTCCCCTCCTTCCCTTTCCCCCCACCACTCAGCCTGTCTCCCGCCTCCCCTTCTGCCTTTCCCCCATCTCTCAGCCTACACCCCCACCTCCCCTCCTTCCCTTTCCCCCCCACTTCTCAACCTATACCCCCACCTCCCCTCCTTCCTTTTCTCCCCACCTCCTTTCCTTCCTGCTCTAACCCTTAGCCTATAGCTCCACCTCCCCTCCTTCCCTTTCCCCCACCTCTCAGCCTGCACTCCCGCCTCCCCTTCTGCCTTTCTCCCCATCTCTCCTTTCTTTCACCACCTCTCAGCCTGCAACCCCACCACCCCCAGTTCTAACCGTTCACCCACCATCCCTCCTTCCCCTCTCTGGCCAGCTTACATCCCCCACTACTCCCTACCTCTCACTCTACACCCCCACCTCTCTCCCTTCCCCTGTTCCCACATCTCTCCTTCCCTTCTCCCCCACCTCTCAGCCTGCACCCCCCCCCCCCCCTTCTTCCCTGCCCCCCCCTCCATTCCTACCTTCCACCTCTCAGCCTATTCCTCCCACCCCTCCTCTCCTTTCTCCCCACCGTTCAGTCTACACCACCACATCACCCATCTTTCCCTTTTTCCCTCCTACCCTCTGTTTCCCTTCTCCCCAACTCTCAGCCTACACCTTCCACCACTCCTCTCCCTCTCTCTGCTTAGCCTACACCATAAATAATATTGTTTCCTCTGAGGGAATGCCACAGGCTCTGCACTCGGTCTATCCCTCACTGAAATTTAAGTTATTATTATTATTAGTATTACTAGTAGTATAAATATTAGCATTATTTATTGTTACTATCCTTCTTTTTCTCCCACCTCCCCTCCTCCTTCTTTTCCCTCATACCCTACACTCCATCACCCCTCCTTCCCTTTCCCTCACCACCCCTCCTTCCCTCCTCCCTCACCACCCCTCCTTCCCTCCTCCCCCACCTCTCAGCCTACAGCCCACCACCCTTCCTTCCCTTTCCCTCACCACCCCTCCTTCCCTCCTCCCCCACCTCTCAGCCTACAGCCCACCACCCCCCCTGCCTCACCACCCCCTCCTCCTCTCCCCCTCACTTACACCCCCTCCACCCCTCCTTCCCTCCCCCCTCCCACCCCTCCTCCCTCCTCCCCCACCACCCCCCTTCCCACCTCTCCTTCCCCTCTCCCCACCACCCTCCTTCCTTTCCTTCCCTTTCCAGCCTACAGCCCACCACCTCCTTCCCCTTTCTCCCCCTCCCCCATCTTCACCCTCCTCCTCCCCTCATTACCCCTCCTCTCCACACCCCTCCACTCCCTCCTCCCCCCCCCACCCCACCCCTCCATCACCCTCTCTCTTGTCAGCCTACACCATTAATTGTTTCCTCGGGGGAGTGTCACATTTACCGCAGCCAGTTTAGGTATTATTATTATTATTTTTATATTTTGTCGTGCGTTTGTTTTACTGTCTTACCTCATTCGCCATGCCCCCTTTCCCCTCCCTCATAGCCTACATACCCACCTTCCCTCTTTCCCTCCTCCCCCACCACCCCTCCTTTCTGTCCCCCTCCTTTAGCCTACCTCCCTCCCCCACCCCTCCACCTCCACCTCCCCTTCTCTCTGGTCAGCCTACACCATAAATTGTTTCCTCTGGGGGAGTGTCACAGGTACCCAGCCAGTCTACCTCTCTCCATTTTTCTGTATTGCTCTTTCTGTCTTTCCTTTCTCCTGTATTTTCACCTCGTTATTTTGTATTAATGTTGGCTTTGTATTGGGTACAGTCGTGGTCAATACTTCTGATACAGGTATTTTCGAAGCTGTCTCTGGTAGAATTAACTCTTCTTACTAATTGAATAGGTCCGCTTGGGGGCATTCTGTATATGGCCACCCTCATTAAGGGGAGTAAGGAGTCCGGCAATAGATAGATAGATAGACTATTTTTTTACCTGATATTTGTAAGTCGGAGGTTCGTTATATCAATTCGAGATTTCAAATTGTATATGCATTGATGACTCTTTTGTTGTACCACTACTACCACCAGCACCACAACTACTACAAGTACCACAAATACCACCAGCACCACAACTACCACAATCCAAGCCACCTACCACAATCCAAGCCACCTACCACAACTACCACAATCCAAGTCACCTACCACAACTACCTCAATCCAAGTCACCTACCACAATCTAAGCCACCTACCACAACTACCACAATCCAAGCCACTTACCACAACCCCGAAAGGGGTTGAAATAGGGGAGCTATCCCCCCGCCAAAGGCGGCTTTCTAGGGCCTTTCCTAGCTGATGCTGAGAGGATTGGGTTCTAGTCATGTGGTGATGGGCTGGTTATCAGAGTGAGAACTGAGCGATCTCTACCATACCCATAGCTTACTCTGACTGTTCCTTTTACTTATATATTTTCTAGATCTCGAGTGACGGCGTCTCTTCCGTGGATTGACCTCCCAATCTACCAAGATTGGAAGCCAAAGCGTCACATTTTTCCTTTGCCCCTCAACTTTCTCTTCATAATTGCTGAGGGGCACAGGGCCCTGGGTGAGTCTTTGGTTTCCCGGGCGTTTCCGCACCCTCCTCAGCTCCCCGCCATGGAGTGGCTTCGGTCACCCAGGCTTTATTGTGGTCGGCAGGGAGGGTTCTGTGGGGGCACTCGGTTATGGCCTTAGCCTTGCTCGGGGCCTTGGGGCTGTTCGGCCAGGCAGCTTGGGGAACAACAACAACAACAACAACTACCACAATCCAAGTCACCTACCACAATCCAAGCCTACTCCCACAATCCAAGCCACCTACCGCAATTACCTCAATCCAAGTCACCTACCACAATCCAAGCCACCTACCACAACTACCACAATCCAAGCCACCTACCACAACACAATCCAAGCCACCTACCACAACACAATCCAAGCCACCTACCACAACTACCACAATCCAAGCCACCTACCACAACTACCACAATAGAAGCCACCTACCACAAATACCAGCAACAGTACAACTAAATCAATCCAAGTCACCTACCACGAATACCACCAGCACCCCAACCACCACACACATTACGAAAGTGCCTGCCATTCCACCTACCAATTGCTGCCAAAACTATCACAAACCCAAGCTACCCCCCCCCCCCCCAACCCACCGTCACCCCACCCTCTCTTCTCACCAACGGCACTGACAATTAACACTATCTGGTCCGACGTCTTGTGGGTTATAATTGTATTTTGTGTAATTATTATTTGGTTAATTTGTCCCCTAGGCTGACACAAGGCCTTGCTAGACTTCCTTGAAACTAAACAATGCCCACCCAGACTCCATTCAAGCTAAATGTGTACATTTGTCAATAGAAAAATGTCCAGTACACAGGCATAATGTGTCAGGCGTAATAATGCTTGATATAAAGGAGCTGAAGGTGTTAAGGGGGAGTCATAGTTTTGTTTTATATCTTTCTCTCCTTTTCTCTCTTTCACTGGCTTGTATCCATTCGGCGCCATTCACCCAACTGTTTTTAGAGGTTTATCCCCACGCGAGCCAGCATTGTGTGGAGAAATCCAGCTTCGCTGGAGACATTTTTCTATCGAAAAATGTACAAATGTAGCTTGCTGTAAAACAAAAATATATATATGCTGGCTCGCTACCGTCGCCAGGAAAATATTGACACCTGGATGGGGGTAAACGTCTTAAAACAGTAGGCTGAATGGGGTCGAATGGATACAAGCCAAAGAGAGAGGGAGAGAAAGAGAAAAAAAGAGAAGTGGGCTCCCTTACCGAAGCCACCTATACATAAAGGAGACCAATACCTCGCCTGTCGTAACTGCTGGTTCCCCTCCTACTATTATTGGCGTATACAGGTGTGCATTATAGAGGTGTTCTTAATAGTGTAAGGTAGGAAAGCTTAAAGGGGGATGGGATGGGTTTTCTGGTCCCCCTTCTTCCTCATGTTTAGCCGCAATAGTTTTCAGTTTTTAAGATATTTGACCCATTAGTTTGTCCATTTTAAGACCTTTTGCCCCATTTCTTTGTCAATATTTAGACCTTTCGTACTCTTTAGGTGTCAATTTTTTCCCTGGCGAACGATAGTAAGCCTGTAATGTTGGAAGAACCGGCCTTCGGCCGTGAAATTTTTCTACCCAAAAATGTACAAATTAATCTAGAAGGGGGATCTAGTGGATGTTTTTTTTTTTTAATTTGATGGAGGTCTAGGGAGGAAACTAGAAAAATAATGAATACATGCAAAAATCGCCCAAAAAGTGAACCATGTGATATATATAAAAGTGGTAAACGTGTAAAGTATAAAGGTATCTTGAATTATAGTGTGTGGTATGAAAATGGTAGAGGTGTCTGATATACAGGTGTCAGAAATAGTGGTGCCAAATACAAAGGTGTTAGATATATAGGTGTCAAATATATAGGTATCTGATATACAGGTGTCAGAAATAGTGGTGCCAAATACAAAGGTGTTAGATATATTCTGTAGGTGTTAGATATATAGGTGCCGGATACAGAAGTGTGAGATAGAGAGGTGCCAATTATAAAGTTGTTAGATATATAGGTACCAAATAGAGAAATGTGAGGCATAAAGGTGTTCAATACTAAGGAGTGAGGCATACAGGTGTTAAATACAAAGGTGGGAGGCATAAAGGTGTTAAATACAAAGGTGTGAGGCATTAGGTGTTAAATACAAAGGTGTGAGGCATAAAGGTACTAAATACAAAGGTGTGAGGCATAAAGGTGACAAATACAAAGGTGTGAGGCATAAAGGTGTTAAATACAAAGGTGTGAGGCATAAAGGTGTTAAATACAAAGATGTGAGGCATAAAGGTGTTAAATACAAAGGTGTGAGGCATAACGGTGTTAAATACAAAGGTGTGAGGTATAGAGGTGCTAAATACAAAGGTGTGAGGTATAAAGGTGTTAAATACAAAGGTGTGAGGTATAAAGGTGCTAAATATAATGGTGTGAAGCATAAAGGTGCTAAATACAAAGGTGTGAGGCATAAGGTGTTAAATACAAAGGTGTGAGGCATAAAGGTGTTAAATACAAAGGTGTGAGGCATAAAGGTGCTAAATACAAAGGTGTGAGGCATAAAGGTGTTAAATACAAAGGTGTGAGGTATAAAGGTGCTAAATATAAAGGTGTGAGGTATAGAAGTGCTAAATACAAAGGTGTGAGGTATAACGGTGTTAAATACAAAGGTGTGAGGCACTAAAGTGTTAAATATAAAGGTGTGAGGTATAGAGGTGTTAAATATAAAGGTGTGAGGTATAGAGGTGCTAAATATAAAGGTGCCAGATACAAAGGTGTGAGGTGTAAATGTGCTAAATACAAAAGGTGTGAGATATATAGGTGCCAGATACAGAGGTGTGAGTTATAAAGGTGCTAAATAAAAAGGTGTGAGGCATAAAGGTGGTAGGTGTAAAGGTGACAAAGGTTGTCAGGTGTATAAAGGGGACAAGCACCTCCCACACCTGTCATAACTCCTCTAGCTTAGTCTCACCTTTAATCCTCAGCCCCACCCTTTCTCTCCCACATTCTCACACTCCCAATTATCCTCCCACACTCCCACAAGCTTTGGTATTCACCCCACACTATCATTTCCTCCCACATTTTGCTCCCCCATGCTTGTTTTTCCTCTACCATATTCGAACCCCCTTCTCTTCAACTCTATCCCACTCCCACCTCCCTCCCACAATGCAACCCTTCTCCCACCAGAACCCACTACCAACCCTTCACCAACCCACTACAACCACCACCCCACCTTCACCAACCCACCAGAATCCACCACCACCCCTTCACACCATCTCACCAGAAACCCCCCCCCCCCCTCCCACATTCATCAACCCACCTGACCCCCAGAACCCACCACCTTACCCACTTCCACCACCACCATTGACACGTTTGGAACACTCATAACCTGGGGGCTGCACGACTGTCGTTCTCTTTCTCTCTCCCCCCCCCCCCCTCTCGCTCTCTCTCTCTCTCTTTCACATATATTTTTATTATATATATATATATATATATATATATATATATATATATATATATATATATATATATATATATATATATATAATATATATATTATAATTGTATGTATTTTATGGATATATTAACCACTTCAGACTCATATGACGCAGAGGTTGCCAGATTAGCAATAAGAAATAGAGTTCTCTCACTCTTATAATTACCTCTCCAAAATTAGTTTTCTGCCCACAGCTAACTCAACGATAACTGCAGAGGTTGAAGTAACTAAACTAAAGGTTTCTAAATACCCCTGATGGTAACAAAGGCTTTAAAGTATCCCTAATCGGCTCAAAATCGCGTCATATATCGGAGAGGGTTAAGCAAATATTTTCACATTCGAATAAATAAATATATCTTGTATAGTTTTGTTAACCGGATGTTCTCGAGAAGCAATAGTCCATTTTCCTGGCAACTCTCGGAACATGGAAAATATATCATGGGGTTGGCGAAATATTAAACACACACACACACACACTCATGTACACAATTAATCTCAATGCCTGTCCCTTTTCTGTGACTTAAATTGCTTCAAACTCCGTGTGTCCAGATATTTCGACTCTAACGTACCTTGAATTTGGCTCTCTGTCACTCTTTCAACTTTGGGGGAGACACTTGTTACAGGCACCTTTTAATTGTGTCTCCTTCATTCACATAGAAAGCACACACACACACACACACACACACACACACACACACACACACACACACACACACACAGACTCTCTCTCACTCACTCACTCAGTCTCACACACCAGTTTCTTCTCTTATCCTTTTCTTGTTCACTTCTTTGCAACCCCTCTTCTTTTTCCTTCACTTTCCAACTTCCGTCACCCTCCCCCCCCCCCCTCTGCTTCCTCCTCCTCCTCCTTCCCCTCCCCACTCCCCGTCTCTCCCTCCAGAGCTCTACCTTTGACATAAGGGGGTACTACTCGCTTTTTATGGACCCCCTTCTCCCTCATGATTAGCATATTTAATTTTGAGGTTTTAAGACGTCCGTTCCGTTAGTTTGGCGATTTTGAGACCTTTCTCCTAATTTTTTGTTTTGTCATTATTTAAGACCTTTCGTGCCCATTAGGTGTCGATTTTTTCCTGGCGGGCGTTAGCGAGCCTCTAATTTTAGAAGGAACCGGCCGAACCTACCGAAAAATGTACAAATTTATCTTGAAAGGGGGTCTTGGGGGTGTTTTTCTAAGCTTGACGGAGGTCTAGCGAGGGAACTCAAAAATATATTAATACATAAATATATGGACTAAAACACCAAGCACTACCCCCTTAACCCCTTTAGTACCTGCGATGTATTTTTCATTTTATTCTAGCTATGTACAGATGCTCTTGTGCAGTTTACGAAGGATCTGTGGTAGTAACTAGGGTTAAGTGAGATATTCGAAGCCTGTTAATTGTTGGAGGCCCTTTTATAAACTGAATACAATCGTCTAATTGTATCCAGAGTAAAGTTTTGTTTTTAAATCGTCGGTACAGAAGGGGTTAAGGGTTTAATTTTCTGGACCCCGTTCTCCCTTCTATTTAGCCCCATTAGTTTTGAGACTTTTAACACGTTCGCCCCATTAGTTTGGCGATTTTAAGATTTTTCGTTTTCTAATAACTCTACGGAAGGTCTACGGAGCAAACTGCAAACTAGAAGTATAAAATTAATAATGATACAAAATAATACATTCCCTCCCCACCCCCGCTTTAAGGGGAGATTTCCACTTGAGGGATTTTTTTTCTTTACCCCTTTCTCCCTCATGTTTAGCCTCATTGCTTTTGAGATTTTAAGACGTTCGCCCCATTAGTTTGGCGATGTTAACAACTTTCACCCCATTTATGTCACTTTTGAGACCATTTGTGCCATTTAGGTGTCGATTTTTTCCTGGCGAGCGATAGCGAGCCTGTAATTTAAGAGAAAGTGGCCTTCGGCCGCGACATTTTTCTACCGAAAAATGTACAAATTTATCTTGAAAGGGGGTCAAGGGGGTGTAATTTCAAGCTTGATGTAAGTCTAGGAAACACACTAAAAACCTCCCCTTAAGGATCACGTTCACAAACATCTTGCTCTAGTAATGTATGCTCTGCGCCGAACCTGATTGTATATAAGGGTATTTTGACGATCGTGTTTGAATATCAATTATGTATTATTTCGTTTTAAAGGTAACTAGTTTTTACATGTTTATGTATATTTATAGATTTATTTATCTTTATTGATTTATTGATTTATTGGGGGTTTATACTATTGATTTATTGGGGGTTTATACTATTGATTTATTGGGGGTTTATACTATTGAGTTATTGTGGTTTTATACTATTGATTTATTGGGGGTTTATACTATTGATTTATTGGGGGTTTATACTATTGATTTATTGGGGGTTTATACTATTGATTTATTGGGGGTTTATACTATTGATTTTTTGGGGGTTTATACTATTGATTTATTGGGGGTTTATACTATTGATTTATTGGGGGTTTTATACTATTGATTTATTGGGGGTTTATACTATTGATTTATTGGGGGTTTATACTATTGATTTATTGGGGGTTTATACTATTGATTTATTGGGGGTTTATACTATTGATTTATTGGGGGTTTATACTATTGATTTATTGGGGTTTATATACTATTGATTTATTGGTGTTTTATACTATTGATTTATTGGGGGTTTATACTATTGATTTATTGGGGGTTTATACTATTCCTCTGATTTCAGTTTGCAGTACAATTCTTTATACTGTTTCATACTAGATGTGCTGAGCGGATTTGATACAACAGGTGTCTTTGTAGCTGTTATATATATATATATATATATATATACACTTTATCTTTATAGTTATGTTTGTACTATGTAATATACTTAATTTTCAATTCGTTCATTCTTGATTCTTTACCACACACACACACACTCTCTCTCTCTCTCTCTCGCTCTCGCTCTCTCTCTCGCTCTTATGGTACACGCTGCAATACGACCGCATTTTATATTTTAGACATCGTTGATATCATGTAATATTTAAGCGAGGCTCATTTTTATCCGGGGAAGTTATTTCTACCGCTTCTATCGATCGCGTTCATTTGTTTGTTTTTATTTTAGTTTTCGTCTCTTATATAATCATGTTTTAATCATGGACTATAATTAACCCTCTCCGACATATGATGCGATTTTGAGCCGATTAGGGATACTTTAAAGCCTTTGTTACCATCAGGGATATTTAGAAACCTTTAGTTTAGTTACTTCAACCTCTGCAGTTGTCTTTGAGTTAGCTGTGGGCAGAAAACTAATTTTGGAGAGGTAATTATAAGAGATAACTCTATTTCTTATTGCTAATGTGGCAACCTCTGCGTCATATGAGTCTGAAGGGGTTAAGACTTTTAAATTATATTTGTATTGTCAATATATCGCTTATTGTCAATATATCGCTTATTGTCAATATATCGCTTATTGTCAATATATCGCTTATTCATTGCAGCTAGATTGTCATATGTGCACATTTCTTCACTTTCTCTCTCTCTCTCTCTCTCTCTCTCTCTCTCTCTCTCTCTCTCTCTCTATCTATCTATCTATCTATCTATCGATCTATCTATCTATCTATCTATCTATCTATCTATCTATCTATCTATCTATCTATCTATCTATCTATCTATCTATCTATCTATCTATCTATCGATCTAGCCATCTATCTATCTATCTATCTATCTATCTAGCTATCTATCTATCTATCTATCTATCTATCTATCTATCTATCTATCTATCTATCTATCTATCTATCTATCAATCTCTTTATCAATCTATAACACACACACACACACACACACACTCACACACACACACACACACACACACACACACACACACACACACACACACACACACACACACACACACATACAGACACAGTAATGACGAAGGGAAGTGTTATCGGTATAGTGCCTCACAGTGTTGCCAAGTTGCACACCTAACACGGCCCCCACGGGCATGGTAACACAGAGAGAGAGAGAGAGAGAGAGAGAGCGCGAGCAAAGTAGATGTGTGTGCGTGTGTGTGAGAGAGAGAGAGAGAGAGAGAGAGAGAGAGAGAGAGAGAGAGAATGAGTGAGTGAGTGTGTGTGTATGTATGTATGTATGTATGTGTGATAGGAAACTGACGATACACAATATAAAATGGACGGTAGTGAGGCTGAGGAAAATCAAACGAGGTGACAGATGATATTAACAGAAAATATCTATACAAATATCTACTTTATTTATTTATTAATGAGGAAATACGATACTACAGTGCTTCTGCTTCATGATAAATGCCAGGTTATAATAATTAATAGCATACGTTTGTTGCTACATAATCGTCGTAATTGTCGAGTAATCAAGATGAGCACATGATCATTTACCGTCAGCTGAAAATAACAAACTAACGTATAGTTTTTGCTTGTATTTGTTCTATGTGTATGCAAGAGACAAAAGGCAGGCTGCCTGTAATGAGTGTCTCCCCCAAAACCAAAGAAGTGGCAGAGAGCCAAACTCAAGGGACGTTGGGATCAAAATGCCTGGACACACACAGTTTAAAGTAGTGTAAGTCATAGGACGAAGGAAAGATTGATTGAGGGAGAGAGTTCCAGAGTGATTATTATTACTTATTTATTTATCTCTAATCATATATTTATGTTAGGCGAACATGGTGGTGGCTTCGCTGCTTGTCTGCTTGCTGAGACCGGAAACTCTCCGGGAGGTCTGGGACCTGGGAATCTTTTGCTGGAAGACCCCAAATGGGCCTGGGTCTTTGGGTCTTCTCCTGGGCGACCTAGATGTGCGTGAATTTGTATTATTAATATATATTTTTGTTCTACCCTATTCGGGCTCTGTCTCGAGTCGGCCACCCCCAGCTATGGGGTATGTGCCTGAGTATTGTAGATACATACATACAATACTGTATATTTATATACTTTTCTAGATATTATCGTTATACTATAATACTATTATTTATGTATATCCTATATTTGGGGAAGGCTACGAGAATTGTTTTCCCTCCGAAGATAAATTATTTTTCTGCCATGTAGCTACCGCTATATATTTTTCACCGATTCTAGAAAACTAAACATTCCCGGAAAGTGTCATTCGAGCGTCCGTGTCAGTTTTGTGACACACCAGGGTTATATATTTAGTTCGTCAGCTTGTACGCCCGGGAGTTTTGTTTTTTTCAGAAATAAAGATAGCCTATTTTATCGTTTAAACCTTTTAGTACTGTGGTGCAATTCTTCATTATACTCTGGCTATCAATAGACGATTTTACTCGGCTTAAGGTGAAAAATTGTGAATAAAAAATGTGATATATATACCATACTTAACTTTCTGATTCCCACAGGTCCATCCTCAGCCTTATAAACTATCTTCTAATGTTGGCCACAGTTTAAAAACAAGGGTTCGGATATATATATTATGTGTGTATGAAGGAGACAAAAGGTAAGTGTTAAGGGCAGGTTTTTAGTTTGTTTTCTACTCCTCCAGCAATCTTAAAATTTCACCCCTTGACCCTCTTTCAAGATAAATTGTGTACATTTTTCGGTAGAAAAATATCCCGGCTGAAAGCCGGTTCCTCTTATATTACAGGCTCGCTATCGCTCGCCAGGATAAAATCGACACCTAAATGGCACGAAAGGTCTTAAAATTGACAGAAATGGGTCGAAAGTTCTTAAAATCGTCAAAATAATGGGGCGAACGTTTTAAAATTAGAAAAGCAATGGGGCTAAACATGAGGGAGAAAGGAGTCCAGAAAAAAATCCCTCAAGTGGAAATCTCCCCTTAAGCAGTAAATATCATAATAAAAACAATTCTGAAATATATGGACCGGTAATGAAAAGCTCTCAATGTATTTTAGACCATGGTACGTTCTTCCTTTGTTTGTGAATGCAGTGGTGTCAATGTTGATACCATCTGTCTTTTTGTCCGTGTACAATTGACGAACCATCAACTTCATAAAATAGTTATATAATGTTAATCCTAACGGAATGTGAATGTTACTTTCTGTGAGAGAGAGAGAGAGAGAGAGAGCGAGAGCGAGAGAGAGAGAGAGAGAGAGGCTGATAAGAAAGAGGGATAGAATAATAATTAATAGTAAAATAGAAGAAGAAGAAGAATGAAAGAAAGAAGACTGTACCAAGACAGAATACAGTGAATGAAGAACATCCCATTTCCTGGAGGGCGAAGGGAAGGACGATAAGCTGAAGGGAGAGAGATTTACATAGATTCACATAGACACACTGGCCACACAGACCTTACGATCCAAACGAGGTGGTCAAGACTTAATTCTAGTAGAGATGGCATATCCAATAGAAAAGGAAAGTTGAAGGAAAGGATAGAGAGAGAGAGAGAGAGAGAGAGAGAGAGAGAGAGAGAGACATGACAGAGTAGACTATGGTAAGGCAAGGGAAACCCTGTGATGGCTGTGAGGGGAGAGTCAGAATAGCCAGGTGGGGCTTAGTGGCCTGGTGAATGGCCCGCAGGACAGGAGTAGAAACAGGTAAATGAGAGAGAGAGAGAGAGAGAGAGAGAGAGATATAGAGAGAGAGAGAGAGAGAGAGAGAGAGAGAGAGAGAGAGAGAGAGAGAGAGAGAAGAGAGAGGGAGAGAGAGAGAGACGAGAGAGAGCGAGAGAGAGATGAGGAGAGAGAGAGAGAGAGAGGAGAGAGAGAGAGAGAGAGAGATGAGAGAGAGAGGAGAGAGAGAGAGGAGAGGAGAGAGAGAGAGAGAGAGAGGAGAGGGAGAGAGAGAGAGAGAGAGAGAGAGAGAGAGGAGGAGGAGAGAGAGGAGAGAGAGAGAAGAGAGAAGATGAGAGAGAGAGAGAGGAGAGAGAGAGAGAGAGAAGAGAGGAGAGAGAGAATGAGGGGTCAGAGAGAGGAGTGAGAGAGAGGAGAAGAGAGAGAGAGAAGAGAGAAGAAGAGGAGTGAAGGAGAGAGGAGAGAGAGGAGAGAGAGAAGAGAGGGAAGAGAGAGAGAGAGAGAGAGAGAGAGAGAGAGAGAGAGAGATGTGGTTTAGTGGCCTGGTAATTGGCCCGCAGGACAGTAGGAGAAGAAACAGGTGAATAGAGAAGAAGGAGGAGAGAGAGAGAGAGTGAGAGTGAATGTGTGTGTGAGAGAGAGAGAGAGTGAGAGAATACTAACTGAGGAAAGTAGAGGGATGGAAGAGAAGGGCAAGGAGGTAGGGAGATTTATAGAGAGGGAGAGGACGAGGGAATGAGCGAAAGAAAGGAGGAAGGGGGCTGTGGGGAGAGACGGTGTTTAAGGGTAATTAGTTGACAGGTTTGGCCAGAGTGTGTGTGTTTGTGTGTGTGTGTGTGTTTTGTGTGTGTGTGAGAGAGGGGGGGGGGCCCTAGTTCTAGAATGGAGCTTAAGGTAGAAGTTTGGAAGAAAAAAAGTTAGACTTGTAGCATTCATTCATCCATCACTCGTAAAATGGGTAGAAATACTACCTAATTTCAGACACATATTTGAGGAGCTATTTTACATAATGGGTCTCTTAGGCTTAGTTGCTACCGAGAGGCTTAAAACTTTCAATATTATGACTTCCTTTTTATTTCATTTTCTATATATATTTTTGCTTTTAATTTAACAGCTAATATTAGCCTAAATGTTTGTTTAAAGAATGCTCCCTAGTATACTGATTTAGTTAATGGTGGGTTTTCAGAAACCCCCTAGCCCTCATGTTTAGCTCCATTAGTTTTGATATTTTAAAACATTCGCCCCATTATATGGCGATTGTAAGACCTTTCGTGCCATTTAGGTGTCAATATATTCCTGGTGATCGATAGCAAGCCTGCAATTTGAGGTTTTCTGCCGAAAAATGAACAAGCAAATAAATATATAAATTAATGAATATATAAATAAAATCTCCCCTAAATGGCACATCATGTATGGCACAAAACTTCACACAGTATATTTAATCCACGACAAAGTTTTATAATTGCGACACTCAAATTCACTACATGTTTTATACTAACAAGGACCAGCACCGAACCGTGTAACTTACCTGGCCATTGAAATTATACCAGATTAAGAAAAGGTCCCAAGCGGTAATTTTGTCATAAAGGAAGGAGAGAGAGAGAGAGAGAGAGAGAGAGAGAGAGAGAGAGAGAGAGAGAAGAGAGAAGAGAGAAGGAGTGAGAGAGAGAAATGGATAAAAGTTAGACCGAGTGTGAATGAGTAAGCGTGAATAGAGTATAATTATAGTCAGTCAAATTGTTCAACAACAATAAAATGCCTAAGAATTTGGTATGTAATATGTAAGGTAAATAATAGCTGATACTGTATTGTTTCACTTTGGAGAGAGAGAGAGAGAGAGCGAGAGAGAGAGCGTAAAAGAGAATGAGAGAGTGAGTGAAAGAGAGAGAGAGAGGGTGAGTGAGAGTGTGAAGGAGAGTGAGTATATGAGTCGTAGTGAAGGGGAAAATGGAATTGCTAAGGCGAGGCTCAAGGTAGAAGTTTTTTTGAAGTGGTTGGAAGTTTAGAAGGGGGTAGATTGGCGGAGGTAAAGAGGAAAAAATTAGGGTAGAGAGATAGAGGGGAAGGAGTGAAGATAGATAGATAGGTAGTTAGATAGATGGATGAATGAGTAGATAGATAAGAGAGGTAGATAACTAGATGGATGGGTAGATATGTAGATAGATGGGTAGATATATAGATAGATGGGTAGATGGATAGATAGACTGGTGTAGATCGAGACTAAGGGATGGATGGATAGAGATATAGAATAAGTAGGTTGGTTAATAGATAGATGTTTTGGTAAGTAGGTCGATAGAAAGACAGACCGATAAATAGATAGTAAGATGGACTGATAGATAGATAGATAATAGACAGACAGACATACATACATACTGAAAGGTGGGCAGGTAGATGTAATATAAAAGTGGAGGGAGGGATTGATGAGGGAATTTTATGGTGGAGTAGGGTAAGGAGGGAGATAGATAGGCAGGCAGATAGATAGAAATATAGATGGATAGGTAGATAGATAGATAGATACAGATAGATATAGATACCTGATGAATAAATATAACTCTGGAACTCTCTCCCTCAATATGTCTTTCCCTAATCCTATGACTTAAGGGGAGGTATTTAGTTTGTTCCCTACGTTTTCATCAAGCTTAAAATTACACCCCCTAGACCCCTTTCAAGATAAATTTGTACTTTGTTCGGTAGAAAAATGTCCTGGCCGAAGGCCGGTTCCTCTTAAATTACAGGCTCGCTATCGCTCGCCAAGATACAATCGACACCTGAATTGCACGAAAGGTCTTAATATGGGGTGAAAGTTCTTAAAATCGCTAAACTAATGGGGAAAACGTTTTATAATATCAATAGCAATGGGGCTAAGCATGAGGGAGAAAGGGGTCAAGAAAAAAATCCCTCAAGTGGAGATCTCCCCTTAAGCTGCTTCAAGCTCCGTGTGTCCAGACATTTTGACTCTAACGTACCTGGAATTTGACACCCCATCACTCTTTTAACTTTGGGGAGAGACACTTGTTACAGCCAGCTTTTCCTTTTGTCTCCTTCATACACACAGAAAATATATAATACAAACAGAACCCATAAACACATTCGGAAAGACTGAATACAGACACACAGACAAATAGGCTCAGTACATATCAACCCAACCATTACACCATTTCAACCAGGAGATCTCAACCAGGTCCAAAACTTAATCAGAGCCAATTTAACCCCTTTAACATGATGAGGTAATTTTTATCATATTCTGGTTACCGTTAGACGATTTTCTTTCGCTTATAATCTACCTCTAGAACTCAAATAGGTAAATACGATCTCCGTCAACTCTTTGATTAATATAGGTCCTTTTTTAAGCTGCATATCATCGTCTAACTTTAGCCAGGTAAAAGGTAAAAAGGTGTCATCGTGCTGAAGGGGTTAAAGTCCTAGCCTAACCAACGCTAATAATTGGCCTACTGGTTGATAATATACTCTTTTTAAATGTGTGTTTTTTTGACTGGTCGCAAATGCACACAGCCATAATGCACACAAACACACACACACACAGACACACACACGCACGCACACGCGCACACGCACGCACACGCGCACACACACACACACACACACACACACACACACACACACACACACACACGCACTCAAAACACCCACACGCACACAAAACACACACACGCACACAAAACACACACACGCACACAAAACACACACACGCACATAAAACACACACGCACACAAAATACACACACACACACACACAAGCCTCCTACAAACCTCAGTATTTAATAATAGAAAAAAATACTGACAGGACTCCAACTTTCCGGTTGAATGGCAAGATTACGCAACTTCCACGTCTTGTAAACAAACAAAGGCAAGATGGAGAATGGTTGATAACGTGGGGAAAATTAATGGGAGAGAGAGAGAGAGAGCGAGAGAATGAGAGAGAGAGAGAGAGAGAGAGAGAGAGAGGGGGGGGGGGGGGGGATGGGGGGGGAGGGTAGTGAGAGAGAGATAGATGGGGGGAAAGAGGGTAGTGAGAGAAAGAGATGGGGGGGGGGGAGAGAGTGAGAGCGAGAGCGAGGGGGTTCGGAAGCTTACAAACAAACACGCTGCATAAAGGTTGATATGGTGGAAGCAGTGAAGCGTGACGGAGAGAGTGTATAGGGAAATTAATGACAGGCTCACAGACAGGTAGAATATGCAGATTTTGAAACAAGTGAAACAGATAGAATGTATAAACAGAGACAACCACGCAAACAACAACAATACAAAACACACAAACAAGCTAATAGATTAATGCAAACAGACATAATGTAGCCCAATAGGTAAGCAAACAGGCACAATGAAGACACACACACAATCAATAGGACATCATTTAGAAAAACAGAATAAGGACCGATAGAATGTTAACAGACAGACACACAGACATACAGAATAAGGACCGATAGAATGTTAACAGACAGACACACAGACAGAATAAGGACCGATAGAATGTTAACAGACAGACGCACAGACAGAATAAGGACCGATAGAATGTTAACAGACAGACACACAGACAGAATAAGGACCGATAGAATGTTAACTGACACACACAGACAGAATAAGGACCGATAGAATGTTAACAGACACACACAGACAGAATAAGGACCGATAGAATGTTAACAGACAGACGCACAGACAGAATAAGGACCGATAGAATGTTAACAGACAGACAAACAGACAGAATAAGGACCGATAGAATGTTAACAGACAGACACACAGACAGAATAAGGACCGATAGAATGTTAACAGACAGAATAAGGACCGATAGAATGTTAACAGACAGACACACAGACAGAATAAGGACCGATAGAATGTTAACAGACAGACACACAGACAGAATAAGGACCGATAGAATGTTAACAGACAGACGCACAGACAGAATAAGGACCGATAGAATGTTAACCGACAGACGCACAGACAGAATAAGGACGGATAGAATGTTAACGTTATAGAATGTTAACAGACAGACGCTCAGACAGAATAAGGACCGATAGAATGTTAACATTATAGAATGTTAACAGACAGAATAATGACCGATAGAATGTTAACAGACAGACGCACAGACAGAATAAGGACCGATAGAATGTTAACAGACAGACACACAGACAGAATAAGGACCAATAGAATGTTAACAGACAGACGCACAGACAGAATAAGGACCGATAGAATGTTAACAGACAGACGCACAGACAGAATAAGGACCGATAGAATGTTAACATTATAGAATGTTAACAGACAGACAAACAGACAGAATAAGGACTGATAGAATGTTAACAGACAGACAAACAGACAGAATAAGGACCGATAGAATGTTAACAGACAGAATAAGGACCGATAGAATGTTAACAGACAGACACACATACAGAATAAGGACCGATAGAATGTTAACAGACAGACGCACAGACAGAATAAGGACTGATAGAATGTTAACATTATAGAATGTTAACAGACAGACAAACAGACAGAATAAGGACTGATATAATGTTAACAGACACGCACAGACAGAATAAGGACTGATAGAATGTTAACATTATAGAATGTTAACAGACAGACAAACAGACAGAATAAGGACTGATAGAATGTTAACATTATAGAATGTTAACAAACAGACAGAATAAGGACTGATAGAATGTTAACAGACACACAGACGGAATAAGGACCGATAGAATGTTAACAGACAGACAATAAGTACCGATAGAATGTTAACAGACAGACAGACAAACATACAGACAGACAGAATAAGGACCGATAGAATGTTAACAGACAGACAGACAGACAGAATGAGGACCGATAGAATACATATACACACCTCTTCCAAAGACACCATTAACCCCTTCAGTACTATAGTGATTTTATGAGCATATATTCTGGCTAACATTAGACGGTTTTATGCAGCTTAAGAGGGTCCTATGTTAATCAGACGGTAAATTAAGATCGTATTTACCCCTTTGAGTCCTACAGGTAGATTAATCGCTTCTGTACCGGCGACGTCTTTTTAGTTTTATTCTAGCTATATTTAGACGATTTTATGCAGTTTAAAAAGGGTCTGTGGTAGTAAAAATTGGTAAATGAGATACTTCGAAGCCTCTTAATTGCTGGAGGCCCTTTTTCAACTGAATAAAATCGTGTAATAAATAGCCACAATAAAGTTTAAAAGACGTCGCCGGTACAGAAGGGATTACAAACAAACAAAATCTAATGGTAACCAGACTAAGAGGAAAATTACGTCTTCTTGCTAAAAGGGTTAAGACTCCTAAAACCCCAGTAATTAATAAAAGACAAAGGCTACTCATAACAAAAGGACCACTGCTTTCAAAACTCAAGGGCAGTATTACGTCACTTCCACTTGTAAACAAACAAAGGCAGTCAGGGGGAAGGTAGATTATATTATGGGGGGCAAGTAATGGGTAGGAGAGAGAGAGAGAGAGTGTGTGTGTGTGTGTGGGAGAGAGAGAGAGAGAGAGAGAGAGAGAGAGAGAGAGAGAGAGAGAGAGAGAGAGAGAGAGAGAGAGAGAGAGAGAGAGAATCACAAACAGGAACATGGCTTTCCAATTCGATTCCTTTTTTCTAGAATGTGTTGACATTATTTCCTTTAGAAACAATATTATATACCGCATTGTCGTAGTCTGTGTTCTAGTAGGCTTACTCAACGTTTACTGTGTACACATTATGGTTGCGAAAAGGGAAATTAAAATGTCCATTGTAATCGACCCATGTAAAGGTACATTGAGGATAACAAACCCATTTTATACATGTGTAGAAGGGTAAACCACGATCAATATACCCAATGAGTCTATGCCCTTTTTATCCGATACCCATTTTACCGTTGGTATAGCATTTTGTGTGTTTATATATATATATATATATATATATATATATATATATATATATATATATATATGTGTGTGTGTGTGTGTTTTACAATGTACCCATGACAATATAACCCGTAATTTTCCACTTACTGTAAAGGCAGCCTGGAGAGAGTGATAACGCAGAAGCTAGTGAAGCGAGGAAGGGACGAATGAGGGTACGTAGGGAAATTAATGGCAGAGAGAGAGAGGGGGGGGGGAGTGAGTGTAAGAGAGAGAGAGAGAGAGAGAGTGTGAGTGTGTGTGAGAGAGAGGGGGGGGAGTGAGTGTAAGAGAGAGAGAGAGAGAGAGTGTGAGTGTGTGTGAGAGAGAGAGGGGGGGGGAGTGAGTGTAAGACCAATGTAAGTAGCGGGGTACCCCAGGGGTCGGTACTAGGACCAATTCTCTTTCTAATTTACATCAACGACATAGATGAGGGTCTCACCTGCACAATCTCAAAATTTGCTGACGATACAAAAATTGCAAATAGCGTACTCTCAAAAGAACAAGTTGACGATATGCAACACAATCTAGATAAATTGTCATGTTGGGCCCAAATTTGGCAAATGAGTTTCAATGCGGATAAATGTAAAGTACTACATGTCGGATACCTAAATGAGAAAGCAAACTATTCGATGAATGGCACTCAGCTTAAGAATGTAAACAGAGAAACTGATCTGGGAGTAACAATATCGAGTAACCTAAAACCGAGTCAACAATGTTCAGAAGTTGTTAAGAAGGCAAACAAAATAATTGGCTTTATAGGCAGGTCATTTGAGCATAAATCCAAAGAAGTTATCCTAACCCTTTACAATTCCTTAGTCCGCCCCTCTTCTGGAATACTGCGTTCAATCCTGGTGCCCTTATTATCAAAAAGATATAAACAACCTAGAACGAGTTCAACGTAGAGTTACCAAAATGATACCTAGCCTAAAGAACAAACCATACGAAGAGCGTCTTAGAGAATTAAATCTATTTCCTTTAACCCAGCGCAGATTAAGAGGCGACTTAATTCAAGTGTTCAAAATCATCAAAGGCATCGACAATATGAACTGTAGTAAGTACTTCACTATCGACCAATCTAATTACACGCGGGGAAACGGTTGCAAAATTATTGGTAAATCTTTTAACTCGCACGAATCTAAGAATTTCTTCTTCAATCGAGTTGTCAACTTGTGGAATGGGCTTCCCCGAACGTTATAGACTGCACCCCGTTGATTCATTTAAATTCCGCCTAGACAAATATCTCGCATCAAACCCGCGACTGACTGCGTTTGTAAATGAATAACTTTATCCTCCCCTCAGTTACTAAGCCATATGTCCCCTACTAACTTCCTAGTCCTGCCACGTTAGTGGCAGGGCAGTAGTTCCCTTTCCAATGTTCCCTTACCCACTCTAAACCACTGTTTGGACACTTGATCCTCAGTGTTTTGGAGGACAAGCAACCTAGAAGGGTCACTAGACCTGTTGTTGCTTGATTTCCTTTGTACTCCTTTGTACTCCTTTGTAAGAGAGAGAGAGAGAGAGTGAGAGTGTGTGAGAGAGAGAGAGAGGTTGAATGAGTGAGAGAGAGAGAGGTTGGAGAAAAACTCAGATAAACATGTTCTAATAATTGACAGAATACTTAATACTATCAAAGCAAGAGTTCATCGCAGAGTATGATGCCTTCTGTACGGTCTATCCATTATAAACACAAACCAGGAGGATCAGAAACAATAATATTGATAAGCCCCTCTGGTGATAGCAGTCCCCCCTGGTATCTGAAAGGGGTGTTTCCGGGTGGATGGGACTCGATAGCCTTGGTGGGCAACCCATCTAGGGGAATAAACCCTAAACAAATTACCGATGGGCGACACGCTAATCGGTGCCACTTACAGGTGGCGATCTCTATAACAGGTAACAGGTAACCCCTTTATCCCAGCTTTCCAAACCCTCGTGCCCTCTTCTTTAAAGGAGATAGGGTCTGTTTTTTTGGTCTATTAATTAATTTATACATTTGTTTTTTATAGTTTCCTCCCTAGACCTCCATCAAGCTGTAAAAAACAACCCCAAGACCCCCCTTCAAGATGAATTTGTACATTTTTCGGTAGAAAAATGTTCCGGCCGAAGGCCGGTTCCTCTTAAATTTACAGGCTCGCCATCGCTCGCCAGGAAGAAAAGTCTTAACATTGAAAATTAAATGGGGCGAAAGGTGTTATAATCGCTAAACTAATTTGCCGAACGTCTCAAAATCTCAAAACTAATGGGGCTAAAGATGAGGGAGAAATGGGTCCAGAAAAGCGACGCATCTCCCCTTAAATGTACTGGGGGTGAAGTGTATCCTGTACGAAAAGTATATATTCCTTACAGACATTTTTAGGCTTATTCCAAAAAAATATGTAAACCGCCGAAAGAAGAAGAAGAAGAAGAAGAAAAAAAAGAAGAAGAAAAAGAAGAAGAAGAAGATGAAGAAGAAGAAGAATATTCCACAAAATATGTTGGATTTCACGGCCCTCGCCCCAATGGTGGTGATACAAGCATGACCAAATGTTGCATGCATTGTGGAGCACTTGAGTAACAAGGAAACGAATGTCGTAAAAATATAACGGAAACTTGTAATTGGCATTCATGTTGGATAGTGGGGACTGGGGGTTTTGACAGGGAAATTAAGTTAAAAAAAAACACACACACACAAATAAATAAATAAATACATAAATATATATAGGTACTGACCACGTTTCGCTTAAATCCATGAATAAAATATTGGGTAATCCTGCTAATGAACAGACACGCAACAAGAATCACATAATATGTTACTATCGGTGGCGAAGATCAAAGGATGTTTTAGAGTTTGATATCGGATCAGAGAAGACATTTTAAAAGAGTAGTGAACACAGAAATGGAGTAAAAGAAGTCGAAAAATAAATGGGAATAATGCACATAAAGGAAGACTAGATTTTAGAACAGTTTAAAAAGAAGGTTAAAGGAAATTGTGAGAGAAGACAAAGAAACATGAAAAAGAGACAAAGAGAAGAAGCAACGGGAGACCAGAAAGAAGAAATGGAGACACAGAGTGAGAAGAGAATCGGTAGAAACAAAAGAGTAGGAAACACAGCCAAAGAAGAGAGGGAGAGGATAAAATACAGTAGAATGAAAATAAAAGACGAATGAAGATGAAACAGAAGGAATATATACACAAAGTGAGAATAGAAAAAATAGGCAAATAGTAAACAAACAAACTGAGACAAATAAGAAGAAAAGGAGTATGAGGAAAGGGAGAAGAACAGAAGAGGAGTAGAGCAAGAAGAGGAATGTACGAAGGCATGGAAGAATATATAAAACTAAGCAAAATAGTGGGCAAGCAAGAACGAAGGAATCAGAAGCAAAGACGAAGAAGGAGAAGAGAGAGAAAAGGGAATAGGACAAACACACGGATGGAAAGACAAAGAAAGAAAGATAATATAACGGAGGAATTGAGTCACGAAGGAATAACTAAAGGAAACCGAAGTAGACGAAATATAAACACAAATAGAGAGGAGCAATAACCAAAGAAGAAGAAGAAGAAACAGGAAGAAGACGAAGAAGAAACAGAAGAAGACGAAGAAAAAGAAGACGAAGAAGAAGATGAGGAAAGAAGAAGAAACAGGAAGAAGACGAAGAAGAAACAGGAAGAAGACGAAGAAGAAACAGGAAGAAGACGAAGAAGAAACAGGAAGAAGACGAAGAAGAGAAGACGAAGAAGAAACAGGAAGAAGACGAAGAAGAAACAGGAAGAAGACTAAGAAGAAACAAGAAGAAGACGAAGAAGAACCCGAGAAGAAGACGAAGAAGAAACCGAGAAGAAGACGAAGAAGAAACCGAGAAGAAGAAACCAAGAAGAGATAGACAAAGGAATAAGAAGAAGAGAAAACAAGAGAGAGTAGGAAGGAACCCATTTACACCTGATCGATCCGTGTATTTACGAGGGAGATTTGCCCCCCTCCCTTTATCTAACCAAAGGGGGGGCGGCGGGGGTGAGGGGGGGAGCAGTAGATAGGACTCGAGGGAAAGGGGAATAGGTAGATGGAATGGGGGCGGTCGGAATATATGAAATGGGCGGATGGGAATAGAGATCGTTGAGTCAGGGAGATCGGCCAGGTTATTCTTCGGACGCCTATTTTGGGTGACGGTCCTTATCAACGGTGGGGTGATGCTTTGTTTGTGATTGTGTAGCTTTTTAATCCTACGGCCAAGCTATATAGGCCTATACTGTAACATTATTCCCGGTTATATTTTATATATTAATTTATTTATTTATATATTTATTCATTATTTTGTAGAATTTATTTGCCAAACTAATTATATCCTGCACCATTATTGCCGAATGTAAATTTTTTCATCGTGTAGAATTTGGATACAAAGATCAAACTATATTCCCTGCAACAATTATTCCGCATATTTATTATGGGTACATGGGTACATCTGAGGCAGGTTAGGTCAGTTGAAGGTATTGAGGGATAGGCCTCGTATACTGTATACTTTTCGAATAGTATTGAGAGGGGAGAAGGGGTACTAGAAAGAGATGAAACTGTTGGAGTGGCTTTGTTATATGTGGTATTTTGCTGTATACGTGTAAAGAGAAGGTAAGGACACCAGGGGTACCAATATGGCGGACGTTGTAATGACCCCCAGTGGCAACAACATGGCGGAGGAAGTTGGCCGATCTCATCTACTAAAGGGTCTCTCACGTCAGGACATATGGCATGGGAAGGAGGAGATATGGAATGATAGCTAGATTGGGATTAATTGGGTGGAATGGGGAACGGGTTTGGTGGGTGAATGGATGGTAGGTTGACAGAGTAAAATGTGTGGAGACAGAATGGAGGCCCAAGATGTACACGCTTGCAAATTACAGTGGACAAATATTTATAGTGTTGTGTTTGCTTCATTTTGCTTAATTTCTGGATAAGAGAGGCATGGCTGAATGGTTAGAGTGCAGAACTTTGTCTTAACACCTTAAGACACCCAAACTTGAAGAGTAGATAATTTTATAAATATATTTGAGCACTTATTCCAAAGTTAAGCACCTTATTTGGTAATTTTTTTAAATAATTTGTTCACCTATGTTAATCTATCATGAGTCTAGTTTCCGATTCCAGTGCAAAATATCACGGAAATGTTACCAGAAAATTGTTTGTGGATAAAAGCTTTCGTGTGATACATGCTTCAGGAAGGCATGAGAACAGTGAAGTGCAGGTGTTATACCCTGTTCCAAATATGTAGTCCAGACATCGGAATCCTTAAAGGGAGATGGGCCGTTTTTCTGGTCCTCCTTCTTCCTCGTGTTTAGCCCCATTAATTTTCAGATTTTTAAGACGTTCAGCCCATTAGTTAGGCGGTTTTAAAACCTTTCGTCCCATTTGTTTGCCAATATTAAGACTTCGTGTCATTTAGGTGTCGATTTTTTCCTGGCGAGCGATAGCGAGCCTGTAATATAAGAGGAACCGGCCTTTGGCCGGGACATTTTTCTATCGAAAAATTTACAAATTTATCATGAAGGAGGGTCTTGGGCAGGTGTTTTTATAAGCTTGATGGAATTCTAGGGAGGAAACTAAACAGCATAGTAAAAAGATGCCTAAATGAGCAAATAAATCCGCTCATCCCCCCATAACCTCTGTAACTAAAAAAGGGCCAGAGAAAATGGGCTGTAGATTTCCACACCTATTCCCTGGCTAACCCTTCCCAAATGGTAGACATATTAGCTCGATTTCTCTAGTCGTTGGTGAGTTCTAGAGGTTAATGTTCAAGAGTTTTGGCCTACCTATTTGGAACAAGGTATAGTAACTTAAGGGAGGATGGTTCACTTTTTGGGCGATTTTTGCATGTATTCGTTATTTTTCTAGTTTCCTCCCTAGACCTCCATCAAATTAAAAAAAAAAACATCCATTAGATCCCCCTTTTAGATTAATTTTACATTTTTCGGTAGAAAAATTTCCCGGCCGAAGGCCGGTTCTTCCAACATTACAGGCTCACTATCGTTCGCCAGGGAAAAAATCGACACCTAAATAGCACGGAAGGTCTAAATATTGACGAAGAAATGGGGCGAAAGGTTTTAAAATCGACTAACTATTGGGGCAAACATCTTAACATCTGAAAACTAACGGGGCTAAACATGAGGGAGAAAGTGGTCCAGAAAACCGGTCCATTTCTCCTTAAGATTGCACAGTTTATGAGAAAGGGTGTCGATGAACTAATGACTTTGACTGTACTACCTTACGTTAACCCCTTCTGAACCGGCCATGTCTTTTAACTTTATTCTGCCAACTATTAAGTGATTATATTCAGCTTAAAATGGGCCTCCAGCAATTAACAGGCTTCTAACTATCTCACTTACCCTTTTTACTACCACAGATCCTTCCTAACCCGCACAAAATCGTCTAAATATAATTATAATGTTATTCAAAAGACGTCGCCGGTACAGAAAGGGTTAAAGGTGCTCGTGGAGGAGGTAGTCTTGCAGCTGTTAGTCTATTTATTATAAGTAGGACACACATATTGACCTCTATCCTGTGTAAATAAACAAGAAAGAGAGTTAGAGTTAGAACAAATGAAATGGGCTGCAAATTTCAACATCTATTCCCTGGCTAACCCTTCCCAAATGGTAGAAATATTAGCTCGATTATTCTAGTCTTTTTTTAGTTACAGAGGTCAGTGGTCAAGATTTTTGGCCTATTTGTAATGAATAGTCTATAGTATCTTGTATTTTATAGTCATTGTAATCAACCCTCAGTCATGTCGCAACCTTCCCGCAACCCATGACGCTTCTACACATAACCACGCCCAAACTATCGACACCGCGAGCAGAGAGTAAATGCAGCCCGCCAGCCAGATAGATGTAATAGAAGTAGATAGACTAGATGTAGCCAGTCAGATAGAAGTAGATAGAGTAGATGCAGATAGATAGATGTAATATAAGTAGATAGAGTAGATGCAGCCAGTCAGATAGATGTAATAAAAGTAGATAAAGTAGATGCAGCCAGCCAGATAGATGTAATAGAAGTAGATAGAGTAGATGCAGCCAGATAGATAGATGTAATAGAAGTAGATAAAGTAGATGCAGCCAGATAGATAGATGTAATAGAAGTAGATAAAGTAAATGCAGCCAGATAGATAGATGTAATAGAAGTAGATAGAGTAGATGCAGCCAGATAGATAGATGTAATAGAAGTAGATGCAGCCAGATAGATAGATGTAATAGAAGTAGATAGAGTAGATGCAGTCAGATAGATAGATATAATAGAAGTAGATAGAGTAGATGCAGCCAGATAGATAGATATAATAGAAGTAGATAGAGTAGATGCAGCCAGATAGATAGATGTAATAGAAGTAGATAAAGTAGATGCAGCCAGTCAGATAAATATAATAGAAGTAGATAAAGTAGAGATATATGTAATAGAAGTAGATAGAGTAGAGATAGATGTAATAGAAGTAGATAGAGTAGATGCAGCCAGCCAGCTAGATAAATAGAAGTAGATAGAGTAGATGCAGCCAGCCAGCTAGATAAATAGAAGTAGATAGAGTAGATGCAGCCAGATAGATAGATATAATAGAAGTAGATAAAGTGGCAGGATGGGGGCGGCGCTACTAATCTGAGGCCCGTAACGAATGAGGGAGGAAATCTTACCCTCAGATCCCTCTCTTTAATCTCTCTCTCTCTCTCTCTCTCTCTCTCTCTCTCTCTCTCTCTCTCTCTCTCTCTCTCTCTCTCTCTCTCTCTCTCTCTCTCTCTCTCACTCGTCTGTCTCTCCCCTCACGTCCCCTCTCTCGTATAAATCGATTTACATATCTCCGAGTCTCGACTCGCTATGTTTGTTCAGTATTTTCATATTATCGTTATTTTCTCCCTCATTCCCCTCTCTCTCTCTCTCTTCTCTCTCCTCTCTCTCGTCTCTATAATGATTGTTACATATAAGGGATAGATATTAGACTCGCATCTTTTCAGTATTCTTCGAATTATCTTATTTCTCCCTTCCTTTATTTTTCATATCTCATTTCTGTTCATTCTCTCTTCTCTCCAATCCTAATAATCCTATCCTAGTGCATCCTGAGCTAACCCACTCTATCGTATCCTACCCTATCCCATCCTCTCTCTCTCTCGTTCCTCCCTTGTTTCCCTCTCCTCGCCTCTCATCTCTCCCCTTACTCTGGGAGGACCAGTTGAGAACTCTGGGTCTCTTTTCGTTGGAAACTCGTAGAATACGAAGTCAACTCTTTGAAGTTTTTACAGTATTGAATGGGTTTGACAAGGTGGACTTTAATATGATATTGCACTCAATATGAATACAACACACAACCATGCATAATATGATATTGCACTCAATATGAATACAACACACAACCATGGCTGGAAGTTGTAGCTGAAGAAATGTGCATTAACATACTTGGACATTTTCCGTATATAAGATCTATTCTACCTGAAACAAACTTCCCTTAGAAAATGTAAATAGTTCTTTAGTAGAGCAATTTAAGAAAATAATATATAGTATTATGTACATTTTGCAATGAAAGTTCTGAACTATTCAGTTTCCCTTCTTTCATCAGGAGTATTTCCCCGGAATGGACCGTGAGATCTTTTAGATAATAAATATTCCTTGTAACTCCGTGTAACTCTCCTTGTCTCTTTTTACCTCTCTATTTGATCCCACTATACTCCGTTCCAGTCTTGTAGTACTCCTGGCCGTACTCAGCTACTCAAGGGGAGATGGGCCGGGTTGTTGGTCTATTAATCCATGTATTCCTTTATGTCTTAGTTTCCTCGCTAGACCTCCATCAAGCTTAGAAAAACACCCCCTAGACCCCTTCTTCAAGGTAAATTTGTAAATTTTTCAGTAGAAAATTTTCCCGGCCGAAGGCCGGTTCCTTTTAAAATTTCAGGCTCGCTATTGCTCGCCAGGAAAACATCGACACCTAAATGGCACGAAAGGTCTTAAAAATGACAACGAACTGAGACGAAAGTGTTAAAATCGCCAAACTAATGGGTCAAACGTCTTATAATCTCAAAACAAATGTGGCTTAACACCAGGGAGAAAGGGGACCAGATAAACTACCCATCTCCCCTCAAGTACAGCTCGCCCTACTTGTACCATAGTCAGGAGGCTGGTTATAAGGTTACAGTATCTTTTATCTTGTTACTCGGTAGTGTACTCGGGATTACTTGACGTGGAGTACACTCGACCAAAAAACAATCTTTACACTAACGCTCTAAACATTCTGGAAGCGGGTCGAAATCTTATGATAATGCCTCACAGACGTATGTTTCACCCGATTCATTCCGTTCACACTAGATTATTTACAGCTCACCAGTGTAAAGATTGTTTTTGGGTTGAGTGTATTTTTGTTCAGACTGTGTTGCTCTTACTCTCATGCCTCGGTAAAGTCATGGCCAACATTGTGATTGTATATATGAGGCTTTGAACCTTTGACCGAAACTTTATTTGAACCACATCTATCTGACTAATTGTATATATATATATCCGGGTTTCAAATAGTGTATTATGATTCATTGATGTGGAATAAGCAATGGATCTTAGCAATAGTCTAATAAAGGTTGGTTTTCGAAAATAGTTATTAGTCATTTTTATATAGTATAGAGATAGGCTGTGGTTTGTCTTGACTATGTACTGTACACAAACCCACGTGAGAGTGGATCTTGACTATCATTTTAGACAATAGTTTGATCAAGTGTCTATTGTATTTGCATAATTAGTGTACACTTGCATTGGATATCTAACGCTATAGTGTGTTCTTGTGAGTATATTTTTGTCTAGTAAGGGTTTAGGGTGAAGGATGGGTGTTAGTAAGGGAAGAATAAAGGGTGAGGCAATATTCTCTCGCTCTCTCTCCTTCTTCTTCTTCTTCCTTTTATTCTGCCTTTTATTCTTCTTCTTTTTCTTCTTCTTTTTCTTCTTCTTTTTCTTCTTCTTCTTCTTTTTCTTCTTCTTTCTTCTTCTTCTTTTTTCTTCTTCTTCTTCTTCTTCCATAGGGTTCTGATGTCAAGCTATACTTCACGTCTACCTCCCTTCCTGTTTCCTGTTTTTGCTCCCTTCCTCTTCTTGTGTTTATTCTTGTCTTCCTATTTTCCTTCTATATTTACCGTACTTATTATCTTTCATTATTATGTCTTTATTTCCTTACTTCCTCCCTCGCTCTCCCTTCCTTACTTCCTTCCTTCTTTTTCCTACCTTCCTTATGTCCTTCCTTCCTTCCTTTCATCCTCCCTTCATTCATTAATTAATCCATTCATTCCTTCCTTCCTTCCTTCCTTCCTTTTCTAAAAGTTCTACCACACCCACTGAGCCACACCCAATTTTTCCTCCTTCACTCATTCTTTCTATATTCCCTTCCTAGTTCTTTCTTTCTTCTCTTCCATAGCTACCACTTTGTTCGCTTTCCTTCTCCCTTCTTTCATACCCTCCTATTCTTCCATTATTCTACATTTTCCTCCTACATTTCCTTCCTCCTTCCTTCCTTCTTTTCTTCATGCCTTCCTTCCTTTCTTCCTTTCCCACTTCCTCCCTATTTCCCTCTGCCTCTCCATTTCCTCTTGAGGGTCTTTAGTCTCTCTCTCTCTCTCTCTCTCTCTCTCTCTCTCTCTCTCTCTCTCTCTCATTTATCTCCATCGTCTTACCTTCTTGCTCTCTGTCTCGTCAATCTTAGACCCCCTTGCTGTCTGTCTTCCTCTTATCTCCTCCTCCTCCTCTTTATCTCATTTTTCTTCCTCATCTTGACATCCTTTTTTGTTTATCTTTCACCTCATCCTCTACCATCATCTCCTCCCCTTTGTTTCATTTTCTTCCTCCTCATCATCTTTATCTTTTCCTCTTCATCCACCTCCTTCACCTTCCCCTCCTCCTCCTCCTCCTCCTTATTCGTTGTTCTTCCTCTGCTTCCTCCTCCTATTCCTCTTCCTTCTTAGTATTATGCTTTCTATTTTTCTCCTGCTCCTCCTTCTTCCTTTTCTTTGTCCTCCTTGTTTGTGTATTTATTCCACCACATTCTCCATCTCTCGTTGTTCTTCTTCTTTCTCCTTCTTCCTCCTTCTCCTATTTTCTCTTCCTCCTCCTTTTTTCTAATCCGTCTATTCTTTCTCCAACTCTCGATCCATATGCATCTTTGTTTGTTTCTATGTCTTCTTTCATTAGTATCCCTAAAATTTACACTTTATATCTCATTCGTCTGGTCATTCCGGCTTGTGTGTAATCTGTCATCGTTGCTTTTGCTTCTTCATTTTTTCTCAGTGTATTCTAATGTCACTTGATTTATTTGATCTTGCATGTGTGTTTGATTATATGTGTGTGTGTGTGTGTGTTTATTAAGGGGGTCACCTGCTTTTTTTGTTTTATCTTCTTTTCTCTCTTTCTCTGGCTTGTATCCATTCGGCCCCATTCAGCCAACTGTTTTAAGACGCTTATCCCCATCCAGGTGTCAATTTCTTCCTGGCGAACGATAGCGAGCCAGCATTGTATGGAGAAATCCGGCTTCGCCGGAGAAATTTTTCTATCGAAAAATGTACAAATTTAGCTTGCTGTCAAAATACAAATATATATATGCTGGCTCGCTACCGCTCGCCAGGAAAATATTGACACCTGGATGGGGGTAAACATCTTAAAACAGTAGGCTAAATGGGGCCGAACGGATACAAGCCAAAGAGATAGGGAGAGAAAGGGAAAACAAGCGAGGTGGGCGCCCTTAATTAACTTAAGATAAGACATCAATTTTCTTTCCCATTTCACTCTCATTTTATTCATAGTCTGTTTATTTTCATCTTATAATTTCCCTTCGTCTTTTTCGTCTTTGTTTTCTTTTTGTTATTATTCCTTTCTCTTCTTCCTTTCATTTCTCCTTATCTACTCTTCATCGTCTTCCCCTCCTCTCTATTCCCACTATTCATATCGGTATATTATATGTGGTTCTTAATATATGCTTCCTCCCCCCCTTTATTCATTAGTACAAAGGAGTACAAAGGAAATCAAGCAACAACAGTCTAGTGACCCTTCTAGGCTGCTTGTCCTCCAAAACACTGAGGATCAAGTGTCCAAACAGTGGTTTAGAGTGGGTAAGGGAACATTGGAAAGGGAACTATTGCCCTGGAACTAATGTCCGTGGCAGGAGTAGGAAGTTGGTAGGGAACAGATGGGTTAGTAACTGAGGGGGGGATAAAATAAAGTTATTCATTTACAAACGCAGTCAGTCGCGGGTTTGATGCAAGATATTTGTCTAGGCGGAGTTTAAATGAATCAACGGTGCTGCAGTCTATAACATCTCGGGGAAGCCCATTCCATAAGTTGACAGCTCGATTGAAGAAGACATTTTTAGCTTCGTGTGAGTTAAAAGATTTACCAATAATTTTGCACCCGTTTCCCCGCGTGTAATTAGATTGGTCGATAGTGAAGTACTTACTACAGTTCATATTGTCGATGCCTTTGATGATTTTGAACACTTGAATTAAGTCTCCTCTTAATCTGCGCTGGGTTAAAGGAAATAGATTTAATTCTCTAAGTCGCTCCTCGTATGGTTTGTTTTATAGGCTAGGTATGCTATCATTTTGGTAACTCTACGTTGAATTCGTTCTAGCTTGTCAATATATTTTTGGTAATAAGGGCACCAGGATTGAACGCAGTATTCCAGAAGAGGGCGGACTAAGGAATTGTAAAGGGTTAGGATAACGTCTTTGGATTTATGCTCAAATGACCTGCCTATAAAGCCAATTATTTTTGTTTGCCTTCTTAACAACTTCTGAACATTGTTGACTCGGTTTTAAGTTACTCGATATCGTTACTCCCAGATCGGTTTCTCTGTTTACATTCTTAAGCTGAGCGCCATTCATCAAATAGTTTGCCTTCTCATTCCTTTGATTCACAGCCTCTCTCTCTCTCTCTCTCTCTCTCTCTCAATCTGTTGTTGCTCGATTTCCTTTGTACGCCTATGTCCATTCACCCTCTCTCTAGCCAACCGTATGATTCGACTGTATAGAAGTTTCCTTTCTTGCCTAGCTTTTTGTATTTCAGTTCTTGCAGCTTTTGAGTCATCCATCCATCCCTCCCTCCCTCTAGTCATCCATCTATCCATCCATCCAACAGTCAATTATTCAGATTTTCTATTTTGTCCATAAAGCCATCCATATACTGTATTATGTTAATGAACCATCTTTTTGTTCTGCCTTTACCTACATAAATAACGAAGTAACCATTTAGTCATGCATCTATTTAACAGTCCATTAATGCAATCATCCATTAGGCACGTCAATCACCCAGCCATCCATTCACCGACTAGTAATCAATGCATCCATCAGTCCAATTATTCAAAATGTAACTATCCATCCAATGGTCTTACAGTCAACCACCCATCCATTCAATCATCCTCCCATCCATCCATCTAATCACCAAATAATCCATGCATTCACCCATTCCACCGTCCGTTCACACACCAACTTATCCATCCACTCACCAAATCATCCATGCATCCACCCAAAGATCGATTCATCCATCTACCCATCCATATTGGCTATTTCTCCCCTTCCCTCTCCCCCTACTTTCTTCCCCTCTTCGGCCTCTTGTGCACCTCGAGGCTGACCGTACTTAACCACACCCTGAAGGCATACTCCCTCCCTCTGGTTTCCTTCTATTTTCCTTCAGCTCTTTTTACTTGTGTTTGATGTTTGTCTACCAGTCTTTCTTTCCATTCGTTCGGCTTCCTTTTGTTCTTCTCTTTCGTCCCTCCTTCCCTTGCCTTCTCCTTTGGGGTTAGCTGTCAAAGGGATCTGCCTTGTATGGGCCAATCGGCTCTTTGGAGACTCGTTTTCTTATGTTTTTTTTTTCTTTTTCAATTCCTTCCTTTCTCACTTACATCCTTCCTCTCCCCCTTTCTCCTTATTGGCTCCCTATATTTTCGTTTATTTCATTTCTTCTTCCTTTTCTTCCTTCCTTCTCCTCCCGTCTTTCCCCTCCTTGACTGACAAACCTCGAGGCTGACCGTACTAAGCCACACCCTTAAGGCTTATACTCCCTCGCTCTGTTTTCCTTCCTTCCTTCTTCCTTTCCTTCCTCCTTTCTTCCTTCAGTAACTTCCCGTTCGCCTTTCTTCTTTCTTTCCATCCCTAACTTCATTACTTCGATTCCTTCATTTTATTTGCTCCTTCTTCCTTCCTACCTTCCTTCCTTTCTCCCTCCCTTCCTTCCTACATCCCTTCCTTCCTTCCTTCACCCCTCCCTCTCCCTTCCTTCCTTCTCTCCTCCTCTCCCCTCCCTTCATCCACCCCTCCCTCCCTCCCTTCCTTCTCTCCTCCTTTCCCTCCCTTACGTACCTCTAGGTTGACCCTACTTAGCCACACCCAGAAGGCTTAGTCCCTCGCACTGGTTTCCTTCTCTCCTTCCTTCTTCCTAACTTCTTTCCATCCTCTCTTATTGTATTTCCGTATTTCTTTCCTTCATTTCCTCTCTTCCTTTCTCCACTTCTTCCCTCATTTATTAACCTGTTTTCTTCCTTACTCTCTTTCCCCTCCTTAACCTAACTCAGAAAGATTACTCCCGTCCTCTGGTTTCCTTCATCTGTGTCCTTCATTCAATCTTATCTGTTTACCTTTCCGTGTTTCCTTTCTCCTTCTGTCAGGTTACCATTCCGCCCTTAATTAATATTTCCCTCCCTCCCTCCATTCATTCATTCATTCATTCATTCAATCAATCATTCTGTATATCTCTTTCCTTTCACACCATTACGGTTTTTTCCTCTAAGTTTCCTTGAGGTTTCTTCACTTCTGTCCTTCATTCCTTCTTATTTTGTTTTCCCTTTATTTCCTGTTTTGTTTTCCCTCTTTTCCGCCATCCTTAAGTGTCTTCCATACTTCCTTATATTATATATATTATGACTTCCTTCTCTTTCCCATTTCTTTTTTGTTTCTGTCACCCTTTTCTCCATCTCCCCACACTACCCTCTCAACTATGAGAATAATGGCATAACAGATTTGTGAGCTGTTGGAAGTAGTTTTTATTGTTGTTTTTTTCTTTGACTTTTTCCTGTTTCAATATTATTCTATCTCTCTTACAACATTCAATTTTCTTCCTCGTTGTTCCCTGTTACTCTCCTTTTTTTCTCGCTCTCGCTCTCTCTCTCCTCTCTCTCTCTCTCTCTCTCTCTCTCTCTCTCTCTCTCTCTCTCTCTCTCTCTCTCTCTCTCTCTCTCTCTCTCCTGATCTTTATCTATCTCTCCCCCACCACCACCCTTGTCTTGTCCATCATCAATCTTTATTAACTCATATCAAACATTCTCTCTCTCTCTCTCTCTCTCTCTCTCTCTCTCTCTCTCTCTCTCTCTCTGTTGTTCCCTTTGTCTCCCCCTCCCCTACCTTTCTTTATATAGACCTCTCAATAAATCATATTTTTAATTATTTCTATATATAATCTTCCCCTTGTTTTCTTTTATTCCGTATTAAAGGGGCTATTGGTTGTTTTGGGGGGCTACTTATTCATTTATTTATTTAATTTTGAGTGTCCTCGTTAGACCTCCATCAAACTTAAAAAAAAAAAAACTAGACCCCCTTTCAAGATATATTTGTACATTTTTCGATAGAAAAAGTACCGGCCAAAGGTCGGTTCCTTACAAAAATACAGGCTCGCTATCGCCTGCCAGGAAAAAATCGACACCTATCTATCTATCTATCTATTGCCTGACGCCGTGATCCCCGAAGGGGTGGCCACGAACGAACCGCCCCCATGCACCTCTGTCTCCAGTCAGTCGACGCCCCTTCTCCCAACCAGCACCGCCTTCATCCACGTACTTCCGCACTCCATCCTTCCACCTCTCCTTCGGTGCACCTCTCCCTCTCTGTCCTTCCACCTCGCTCTCGTACACCCTCTTAGTCATTCTCTCGCTTTCCATACGTTCCATATGGCCGAACCATCTCAAGTTGTTCCTGTTCACACTTTCCAGCACATCTACCTCCACACCACACCTCCTTCTTACTTCCTCATTCGTCTGTCTATCCCTCCATCTAACTCCGCACACACTTGTCAAGTAACTCATTTCCACCGCTCTCACTCTTGGTCTGAGTCTCTTCACGAACGTCCATGCTTCGCTTCTGTAAGTTAGTGTCGGGATTACCACACTGTCATGCAAGGACTTCTTCACTTCCATACTGACCACCCTATTTCTTGTTACTGTTTTCAACGTACCTACAACCCTCTTTCCCTGTTGCACCCTCTACCGCACTTCTTAATCTATAGTACCATCTTTACTCAACACATTGCCCAGATACTTAAATCGACACCTGCAGGAAAGGTATTAATATTGATAAAGTAATGGGACGAAAGGTCTCAACATCGCCAAACTAGTGAACGAACGTCTTAAAATCGCAAAACTAATGAGTCAAAGCATGAGGGAGAAGGGGGTCCAGAGAAAGCGAGTACCTCCCCCTTAATGGATAGGGTACACACTGTATTTTGTATAGTAGTTTACGTATATGAATATTGTGATTGTATGTTTGTATGTATGTATCATATTCATGTGTGTGTGTATATGTAGGTGTGGTATTTATGTGTGTGCGTATGTGTGCATGTACTGGTATATACGTATATGCTTATGTGTGTGTATTTGTATGTGCGCGTGTTGCCTAATGGATATATAATTTTCCTTGTGAATTATATATGCTGTATGTATGTATTGTAGAGGATGTGTGTGCGTGTGTGTGTGTGTGATAGCATGTACACCCCTCTTTTTATGTTCGTTAAATTCGTTGCATATTATAACTATTGTCAATTTGTCTTAACAGCTTTTAATGTTTAATATATACACTAACAATGTACAAGAGTATACCATCAGCCAAATAGCTTTAAGTTGAGATTCTAGTTTAAAGAGACAAAGTTCAAATGCGCCTCATACACAAAGTCAAAGAAATAGACTATACAGTAGTTTATTGTGTATTTATATGTTTTCTTTCATTTCCTCTGCTCCCCGACTAACCACAATATTATTTTGTTCTTTCCTCTCCTTATCTTACGTCTGTTAATAATCGTCTTAGTGTTGTTATCCTCTTTCTTCTCTTTCATCATCGTCATTGTTTCTGCGTATTTCTGTTTCCTATTGTCTGTCGGCTATTTTTGGCTTTCTTTCTTATCTATTTTCCTGACGTATTTGTTTAGACGTGTGCCTTGTTTATGATTGTATATCATTGTATATGCTTCGTTATTTACATTTGTGTTGATCATAGTTTAATTAAGTATTTGTAGACCCACACCTTTCTATATCTATTAAAGTTTGTGATATATAGTTTGTTTTCGTTTCTCTCATATTTGATGTTTGTTTTTTTATATATTGTACTTTTCTCCACATTAACATCATCATCAACATCCCAATATTTTCTTTCCATTCTACTTCTTCCCCCTCTTCTCTTAAAACCACCTATTATCCTCCTTCTCACTCTCTGCCTCCTCCTACGCCAAGTTTTCTTTCTTAAAATCATCATCATCATCATCCCATTATTTTCTTTTCAATCTTCTTCTTCCCCCTCCTTTATTATCCTCTACTTACCTTCTTCTCACTTTCCTCCTCCTACGTTTATTCTTCTTTCTCAACTCCATCATCATCACCATCCCATTATTTACTTTTCGTTCTTCCTCTTCTTGCCCTCCTCTCTAATTCTTCTGTTATGCTCCTTCTCACTGCCGCCTCCCTCCTCCTCCTCTCATTCTTCTTTCTTAACATTCTCATCATCATTATCCTATTATCTTCTTCATATTCTATTCATTCCTCCTCTCTCTTCTCTCTTATACTAATTTATCTCTATACTCTCATCGTCCTCCCCACACACCCCCCAGACCGGGGGAGCATGTAATAGGTGGAGGGTCAACACTCTAATACCAGTTAGTAGGCTATCTCTATCTCCTGTCTCTCTCTTTCTCTCTCGATCTCTCTAATCTCTCTCTCTCTCTCTCTCTCTAATTCTCTCCCCTCTCTCTCTCGTCTTGCATATCCTCTCTCTTCCTCTCTCTCTCTCTCTAGTAATCTCTCTCTCTCTCTCTCTCTCTCTCTCTCTCTCTCTCTCTCTCTCTCTCTCCTCGTTCTCTCTCTCTCTCTATCTTTCTCTCTCTATCTCTCTCTCTCTCTCTCTCTCTCTCTCTCTCTCTCTCTCTCTGCGCCTAGTAAGGACCTTGAGGTCTGTGTATCTATGTAGCTCTCTCTCTCCACCTACTCCTTGACCTTTCCCTCTCTGCCATTCCTCCATCTCTTTCACGGAATTTCACTCTCTGCCATTCCGCATCTCTTCCTCCTCCATTCTCCTCTCTTCGTTCCTTTTCCATGTTCCTTCTCTTCCAAATTATTCTTTCCTCTCTCTCTCTTCCATCATTCTGAGACGGATGGGCAGTCTTATCACACCCTCTGCTGCCCCCTGTTCACTTAATAGTTTATGGATATGTGGTGTGAATGAACCTTTTATCTTTCCTTTATGAAATCAATTTTATGTATTTACTATTTTCTCATTTAGATAGATAGAGGTAGATAGATAGATAGATAGATTGATTGATTGATTGATTGATATTGAGAGTGTGAAAGAGATGGGACTAACAGATTGTCTTCCTTTCATTCGATCTATTATTTCTGTTAACCTTGATCATTTAATGCAGACCACATGACTAAGGCCGCCAGATCTGTCCCGTCCGCGTATCTACAGAACTATCCCGTCCCTCAAACCAAACCCCCCACCCCCCCCCCCCCCTCCCCCCCCCCACACCCCCCCCCCCCCCCCCAAAACAAAACTATATAACGCAATAAAGTTTGTTTTCAATACAGCGTATGTCGGTAGAATAGGGGGGACGGTAGTTTTTGTTTTATCTAGTGTCCCCCCACCCGGTCCCCATATCATGCTCACTAATTTTAAGCCCCATTTTTTTGTAGTTCGTTTTTTCCGAGGGGCCACGTATGTCAGTTAAGACGATTTTATTTCGGCCCCCGGGGTCTACAGACCTCTTTCGTGCGTGCACCATTTCGCGTGGGTGTCAATTTTTAGGCGTGGGTGTGTTTGTTCCGGGAACTTGTGGTTTTGGGGTGTTTGCGTTTTGGTGTTTGAGGTTTCTAGGTGCACCACGTAATTTTAACAAATGGTAGAAGGTGAAGGGGAGTAGGGGGGGGGGTTGTAATAGGTGATGTTTTAATTTAAGCTTGAAGGTGGTCTATGGAGGAAACTAAAAAGAGATAGAAAACATAAATAAATAAACAAATAAAATAGGCCCATCCCCTTTTTACGGCGCGTATTTCGAGCCACCGCCGCACAAAGTCAAAAATTATTCCCGAAATTTGCATAAAAGTGTTTCCTGACGCGAGAAAATTTGCATAAGAATAACTTTCTTCCGGTCCACCCCCCCTCCCCCCTTTCACAAATAAAAATCTGCCCGAAACTTGTACTAAAAACAATATTATACCACAATTTAAGTGTATGTTCAGAAATATATTTTGAATCTATATTATTAAATCAGTTCGTGTGTCTGTTTGTCTGTGTGTTCTTAATAGGCGGCCGCAGTTTTGGACCTGGGAAGCTGAAACTTTGCATGTGGGTGTCAATCGACCTGGGTCAGGTCATAGAGGGGGCGAGGCCACGATCGGAGGTCGTTTCGAGGCCGAAATTGAAAAAAACATGAACAAAATTGCCGTTTGGGGCAGAAGGAGGCCTCCGATCGAAAAGGTGTATGGAACGAAAGTTGTTCGCAGCACCCCAAAATGGGGGTACTGATGAGGTCAGATCCAAAATGGGGGTACTGATGAGGTCAGATCCAAAATCGGAGGTCATTTAGCGACCGAAATCGAGGTCGCCGTTTAATGAGGCACAGGGAGGTCGAGGCCGGTGATTATGGTAGTAGTAGTATTGTGATGATTGTGGTAGTAGTGATTGATGATGGTGATTATGGTAGTAGTAGTGGTGGTAGTACCCGGGCAACGCCGGGTACCCCTGCTAGTACAATATATTTGTCCATGTAAATATTTAATACATGTTATTGTAATCCCTATGTAACGAAGCACAATAAATTACAACACTTCATTAAGCGTATTGTATAACACACTACAGTCTGTTCCTATTTATGTGACGGTAAATAGATATATCCTCATCTTAACCCTTTCAAGATTATGACGAACTCTGGCGGATTTTACTGGTTATCATTAGACCATTTTATACACTTAAGAAAGGATGTTCCGTTATTGTAAGGTTAAAGTCCATCTCAACCTTCTGACTTCCGTATATCCGTCCCAATCTGAATAAAATCGACTATTAATCGCTAGAAAACAGGAAGGAAATGCGTAATCGGATCTTGAAAAGGTTAATAACTCAACTAGTACGTAGAATAGGCTATGCAGCGAATTATGTTGTTAATTACGAACAATAGGAATTAATATGAGGCAGATACAGTTTTATATTTTGTCATAAAGTATCGATTAATCAGTTGCTAAGGGATTCAATTTACTGTCGGCTGAAGATAAAACAACAGGCTGTACAAACATATCTATGAATACCAATTCGTAGAGCAAACCTGCATTTCAAACTTTTTCGTATTTATATTGAGAGAGTGAGAGTGTGTGTGAGTGTGTGTATGTGTTTGTGCGCGTGTGCGTTAGCATGTGGGTATGTGTGTGTATTTTGCTTGTGTGTGTGAGGCAGAAAATCTATAGAGTTTTTCTTAACCTAGGTAAATACAATGTTGGTATTCTGCCTTAACTAAGAGGTCACATAATTATGACCTTTGCCGACCGTGAGGTGCCGAGTTCCCAGCATAGTACATACGCAGATGCACTGCTGAGATATACTTGTAGGTTAACACAAGTTGATAGTTGAGCAGCTTGGCTAGGGACGGACCACGAAACAATCCTCTCCATCGGGATAGCCGAATAAACTTTTAGGATTCTAAGGAACTCAACCCTCGACCTCGCGTTCAGCATACAGCGCCTTAGACCACTTGGCTAAATCACATATACACACACATATAATTATGTACATATATGTGTGTGGTTGCATGAGGACGTGCATGTGTACGTACTAAGTTTTGGGCAACTTTGTACCAAAAATGGTCATGGAAAGTTCAACTAAGCATTATATACTTCTGATCAGAATTGTAATTTTCTCGTTCCTGGCGATTTTTAGGAAGAGATTTAGGCTGGTATTACACGGGCACCTGTAGCCGATATTTTGTATCCGATTATATTATCCGCAAATAATTTAGTAGTCTGTTCTTTTAGTATTTGGGTCGTTTATTCGTGTTTTATGGTGTGTTTTCTTTATTATAAGCTACAAACTTTATACAGCGTGCAGATGGAAGGACCATCTGTCGAATAACAGTTTTTTCTTTAATGTATTTTGAATCGGATACAGTGACTCTGAGCCTAGATACAAGCTCTCGTGTGACACCGACTTTAAGGGGAGATTTGTGTTTTTCTGCACCCCCTTCTCCTTCATGCTTAGCCCCATATAGTTTGGCTATGTTAAGACCCTTTGTGCCATTTAGGTGTCTATTTTTTCCTGGTGAGCGATAGCGAGCCTGTAATTTAGGAGGAACCGGCCGATATTCTACCGAAAAATTTACAAATTTATCTCGAAGAGGGGTCTAGGGGGTATTTTTGTAAAGCTTGATCGGAGTCTTGGGAGGAAACAAAAAATAATAAGTAAATAAATACTTGAACAAATACATACCAATAAATACATGTGTCCCCTTAACCCGTACACTACCGGTGACGTCCTCTTAATTGTATTCTGGCAATTAGTTGACGATTTTATTCAGCTTAGGAAGGACCTCTAGCCATAATAAGGCTTCAAACTATCTCAACCAACCCTTTTAAGTACCACAGATCCTCCCTAAGCTGCATAATATCGTCTAAATATAGCTATATAATAAAACATAACACACATCGCTGGTACTCAAGGGGTTAAGATGGCCGTGCCTGTTGTCTGCTTGCTGTTTACGTTGTTGGACCGGTAAAGTTTAATTGGACGAGCTTGGAAGTTGGCGAGATTGTGTACACTGCTGTCTGACGGAAGAGTTACAGGAGTTTATAGGTTAATCTTCGTGCTTGTGTGCTCTGTATGTGAGAGAAAGAAGAGAGAAAGACAGTAAGGTAAGAGTGAGTGTGAGTGTGTGGGTGGGGGGGTGGGAGAGGAAGACAGAGTGTGTATTTGTGTGTGTGTGTGTGTGTGTTTAATTGAACGAGCTTGTAGTTGGCGAGATTGTGTACACTGTTGTTTGACGGAAGAGTTGGAAGGATTTTATAGGTTAATCTTCGTGCATGTGTGCCCTGTATGTGTGCGAGAGAGAGAGAGAGAGAGTAAGGTATGTGTGTGTGTGTGTGAGGGAGAGGAAGACAGTGTTTATTTGTGTGTTTGTTTAATTGGACGAGCATGGTGTCGGCGAGATTGTGTACACTGTTGTCTGACGGAAGAGTGGAAGGATTGTATAGCCTAATCTTCGTCCATGTGTGCTTTGTGTGTGTGTGAAAGAGAAGAGAGAGAGAGACAGTAAGGTAAGTGTGTTTGTGTGTGTGAGGGAGAGGAAGACAATAATAATAATAATAATAATAATAATATTTATTCAGTCAGCAATTTACAGAGTTGGTACCACATAGTTTGTTACAAATATGACATGTACCAGCCTTGCATAATACCAACTAAGGATAGCCCAATAAGGCCGTTAGGCGTATTTCCATTGGGGTCCTTGTGGGATTAGGATATCTGGGGAAAAGGGGAGGATAAAGAAATAGATACTTTAGAGAAAGTATTTCTAGGGGGTTATTTTAAGATACCTTACATCCTATAGTAAATGTCAGTAATCCGTAATCCGTAATCCGTAATCAGACAGAGTGTTTATTAATGTGTGTGTTTAATTGGACGAGCTTGGAGTTGGCGAGAAAGTACACTGTTGTTTGACGGAAGAGTTGGAAGGATTTTATAGGCTAATCTTCGTGCCCTGTGTGTGTGTTTGAGAGAGAGAGAGAGAGAGAAAGAAAGAGAGGCACAGAGAGAGAGAGAGAGAGAAAGAGAGAGAGCCAGCCTGCCTGTGTGGGTGCCAGTGCCCTTGTGCATTATTTACGAGCAAGGGACTCCGTCCATCTAAATTTAGTTTGGGAGTTATTTTTTATTTATTTATTTATTTATTTTTTATAATGACTTCTGGTGGAAATTGGAAATCTGGTCATTGAATTTAATAAATATAAACTGTATCGATAGAAATACTGACGATTTAACGATAACTCATGCATAAGTGGTCAGTTCTATATGTTTATTATTATTATTATTATTATTATTATTATTTCCATTTTTGAATCTGTCATCTTGTTTATGTATGTTTTTCATTATACAATATTTTATTAATTAAATAGCTTGTTCTACACCATTATAATAGTTAATATTACATACAGTAGTGACTATTCATATTATAATACTCATAATAAACACGGGTTTATATTATTTAACTAAAAATTAACATGTATGGCCATTAAATAACCAACATTTCAACTCAAAGATATAGAAAAAACCGTTTTAAAGCATATTATATATCATTCCTAATATATATCTAATAATAAACACGTATTGCCATACAATAGCAAACTTTCCAACACATAAATATATAATAAAGACGTTTTAAAATATATTACAATCATCATTATCACTATATAACTCATAATAAACACGTAATAATAAACACGTATTGCAATAAATAACACTTTTTAACTCATAAATATAAAAGAAAAATGTATAACACACATCAAAAGTCCTCATTCATATTATATCACTCATAAAATTCACGTTTATTGTCATTAAAAACAACATTCCAACTCATGAATACATAAGAAAAACATGTTATTATTCACGATCAACCAAATAATATATATATATAAGGCTGTCAGGATTCGGGACATGACTTGGCCTTTAGCTTGGCCTTTGAACTTCATTACTGGGAGGGAAAAACGACGGTGATGGCGTCGTGAGGAGGTCTGGGAGAGAGAGAGTGTGAGAGAGAGAGAGAGAGGGGGGAGGGAGGTAATTGGGGGAGAGGGAAAGCAAAGAGCAGAGAAAACTAGTGAAAAGAAGGGTAAATATAAACATGTTTATGAGAGAGATTGTGTGTGTGTGTGCGTGTGCGTGTGCGTGTGCGTGTGCGTGTGTGTGTGTGAGAGAGAGAGAGAGATTTGTTTTCTATATAAACTGACCACACAGACCTTACGACCCAAGCTAGGTGGTCGGGACTTGATTTTAACAGAGAGCAAAACCCCAAACAAAGGAAAATTTAGGAAAGGACAGCACCGAGAGAGAGAGAGAGAGTATATATTTAGATTACGTACAGAAAATCAAGCAGCCCAAAAGAGAAGCGACACAAGGGAGAATAAGGGGGGAGTGAAGGAACGAGGCAGGTAAGGCTATGAGAGGGAACAAATAGTGAGAGATAGGGAAGGTCGCTACATGAGAAATAGTGGTTTGATGAACAAGATAGGCAGAGAGAGTGTGTACAAAGGAGTACAAAGGAAATCAAGCAACAACAGATATAGTGACCCTTCTAGGTTGCTTGTCCTCCAAAACACTGAGGATCAAGTGTCCAAACAGTGGTTTAGAGTGGGTAAGGGAACATTGGAAAGGGAATTACTGCCCTGGAACTAATGTCCGTGGCAGGATTAGGAAGTTAGTAGGGGACAGATGGGTTAGTAACTGAGGGGGGGATAAAATAAAGTTATTCATTTACAAACGCAGTCAGTCGCGGGTTTGATGCGAGATATTTGTCTAGGCGGAGTTTAAATGAATCAACGGTGATGCAGTCTATAACGTTTCGGGGAAGTCCATTCCACAAGTTGACAACTCGATTGAAGAAGAAATTCTTAGATTCGTGTGAGTTAAAAGATTTACCAATATTTTTGCAACCGTTTCCCCGCGTGTAATTAGATTGGTGATAGTGAAGTCTTACTACCGTTCATATTGTCGATGCCTTTGATGATTTTGAACACTTGAATTAAGTCACCTCTTAATCTGCGCTGGGTTAAAGGAAATAGATTTAATTCTCTAATACGCTCTTCGTATGGTTTGTTCTTTAGGCTAGGTATCATTTTGGTAACTCTACGTTGAAACTCGTTCTAGCTTGTTTATATCTTTTTGGTAATAAGGGCACCAGGATTGAACGCAGTAGTCCAGAAGAGGGCGGACCTAAGGAATTGTAAAGGGTTAGGATAACTTCTTTGGATTTATGCTCAAATGACATGCCTATAAAGCCAATTATTTTGTTTGCCTTCTTAACAACTTCTGAACATTGTTGACTCGGTTTTAGGTTACTCGATATTGTTACTCCCAGATCGGTTTCTCTGTTTACATTCTTAAGCTGAGTGCCATTCATCGAATAGTTTGCTTCTCATTTAGGTATCCGATATGTAGTACTTACATTTATCCGCATTGAAACTCATTTGCCAAATTGAGCCCAACATGACAATTTATCTAGATTGTGTTGCATATCGTCAACTTGTTCTTTTGAGAGTACGCTATTTGCAATTTTTGTATCGTCAGCAAATTTTGAGCTTGTACAGGTGAGACCCTCATCTATGTCGTTGATGTAAATTAGAAAGAGAATTGGTCCTAGTACCGATCCCTGGGGTACCCCGCTACTTACATTGGTCCATTTAGATGCCTTACCGTTTATGACTACTCTTTGCTTTCTGTCGCTAAGCCAATTTTCTGTGTGTGTGTGTGTGTGTGTGTGTGTGTGTGTGAGAGTGAGAGAGAGGTAAGTAGGTACAGTAGAAAAAATGGCATGGTGAATGGGAAAGGAGGGGAGAAGAGCTGATGAGTGAAGGAAGAAAGGTCTATGGTTGGTTGTTAGGAGGTAGATAGATAGATGGATATATATAGAGATAGATAGATAGACAGACAAATAGACAGGTAGAGGTATAGGAAAGACATAGATAGTGAGGGAAAGGAAGAGAATGGAATAATTTCGAACAAATATTCTACTTGTTTCATTTGCATGCTCTCTCTCTCTCTCTCTCTCTCTCTCTCTCTCTCTCTCTCTCTCTCTCTCTCTCTCTCTCTCTCTGTCTCTCTCTGTCTCTCTCTCTGTCTCTGTCTCTCTCTCTCTGTCTCTGTCTCTGTCTCTCTCTCTCTCTGTCTCTCTCTCTCTCTCTCTCTCTCTCTCTCTCTCTCTCTCTCTCTCTCTCTCTCTCTCTCTCTCTCTCTCTCTCTCTCTCTCTCTCTCTCTCTCTCTCTCTCTCATCACAAGCCATTTTTTCTCATGTACGGTAGAACCCTCCCTATCTCTTATTTTTTTTTTCTCCATCCTGTAGAGTTACCCACCTCGTCCCCTCATCCGGTTTTCTACTGTCCGCTTTTTCTACTGTCATCTCTTAACTCTTTTGCTTGTGTGTGTGTGTGTGTGTGTGGGGTCTTCCTAAGCTTAGTAAATTCGTCTACTGAAGTTAAGCTTTTGACAGGAAGGGATCGTTCCACATCCTTGTATTGTCAGTTAACCCCTTCTGTACGAGCGACATGTTTTTATTTATATTCTAGCTAGATTTAGACGATTTTGTACAGTTTAAGAAGGATCTGTGGTAGTAAAAAGTATAAGTCAGATTTGTTTAACCCTGCTAATTGCTGGAGGTCCATTTTAAACTGAATAAATTCGTGTCATAGTAGTCAAAATATAATTAAAAGGACGGCACCGGTACTGGAAGGGTTAATCTTAAGCAAAATACAAATATATAATTGTACTTCGAATATTATTGCGGGTCACATTAAGCCCTAGAACTACAATACAAAGTCCCACTCCTAAGGTGAATATAATCGTCTAAAGTTAGCAAACAAAAAAATCACTGTCTCCCAGAGCCTATGGACTAACCTCGCGTTCTCCAAAAAGCCTCTTTTGTTCCCTCCGTCCTGTTTTTTTTTTGTTTTTTTTTTCTTTCTTCTAAATCTCGATCACTTTCGCCCTTTTTCTATTATACGCCCTTATTTGTTTCTCTGTACCTCCCTTTCATCCTTCCTCTTCCTCTCTCACATTCTTTCTGTCTCTGCCTATCTCATAATTCCTCTGTTGTTCCCTCTATCTCTCTCTCTCTCTCTCTCTCTCTCTCTCTCTCTCTCTCTCTCTCTCTCTCTCTCTCTCATCTATATATATATATATATATATATATATATATATATATATATATATATATATCACATTCCACCTCTACCTCCCTCATTTACATGTTAATCTACGTTTCACCTCCCTTTAGCTTCTCTTGCTGTCTTTGTTTATCTGACATTTATTCTCTACCTCCACATGTTCTTTCTTTTCTCTCTCTCTCTCTCTCTCTCTCTCTCTCTCTCTCTCTCTCTCTCTCTCTCTCTCTCTCTCTCTCTCTCTCTCTCTTTTTCATTCCTCTTCTTCCATCTTCTTTGTCTTTACGTATCAATTTTCCTTGTTTTACTTTCTTGTTGTATTTATGTTTCTACCTCGCAATTTGTTCTCACATTCTCCCTTCTCCACTTCTTTCTTTCTATCTTTGTCTCTCACCTTTCATCTATGTTTATCTCTTATGCATCTCCTTATTTTACCTTGTTCATTATTTGTTTCTATATGTCTCACAATTATCTCTGCTTGTCTCACATCACTACTTCATTCTCTATCTCTCACATTCTCCCTTTACCTTCTTTTCCGTTTGCTTGTTTACTTTTTGCATCCCTTATATATATATATGTATTAATCTCTTATACATATCTATAGTTTACCTTCTTGTATGTATTTCCCTGCCTCTCTGAAGATTATTTATTTTCCTTCCTCGCATTATTTTGTTCGATCTCCAAAATTCTCCCTTTCTCTACTTCCCTTCTTTATGTCTTCATCTCTTATACACCTATTTCTCTATCTCTCACATTCCCCTTGCCTCCATCATCTATCCTCGCGACAGGGCAAATTCAATTAAATTCCTCCATTACTATGCAGAGGAGATCGTCTCTACTTTGTCTTCCATAGCACACTTTTCTATGAGGGTAATCTTTCCCGACCTCTTTACAGGATGGCCGCCATATTGATAAGATTACGTTGTGAATCATTATATATAAATACACCTAGACTTAGTAGGCCTTTTATTTAATTATTTATATATTTTCTTTTGTAGGCCTAACTAATAAAAGCGATCGTATTAAGCTGTTTGTTATGTGTGTTCTTATGTTTAATCTTTCTATACTTCATTTCAATAACATTTAACATAAACAATTTGAGGAATTAAAGTAAATTCAGTGAACAAAAATATGTTTATCTGAATTTTGGTTGGAATGGTTGTAAATTCAAGTTTGTCGAAAATGGTTTGGTCTTACTTTTATTAATATTCACTTTCTCTCTCTCTCTCTCTCTCTCTCTCTCTCTCTCTCTCTCTCTCTCTCTCTCTCTCTCTCTCTCTCACAGTGCTGGTGGTATTGTTGTTCTTGATCTCCCTACATTGTTGTTTTGTCAGTTCCTTCATGCCTTCTCCTTTTATGCTTCCTACTTTTATTGTTAACTTCCATTCACATTCCTCTTCCCCTCTCTCTCCCTCCTACATCTCTTGTTTTACTCTCATATATCTCTGTTTATCTATCTCTATCTATCTATCTAGCTATCTATTTATCTATATCTATCCATATATTTGTATCTATAACGAAAACACTCGAAATTGGGAAAGATGTATACAAATAATCTCCTCTCTCTCTCTCTCTCTCTCTCTCTCTCTCTCTCTCTCTCTCTCTCTCTCTCTCTCTCTCTCTCTCCTCCGTTCCATCCTTTCAACACAGCGAACATATCCCTTCCTGACAGTTGCATGCATGTTGCATGTACGTATGAATGTATGAAGGGTGATGGGTACTGTACGTATTCATGTATGTATGGAGGAGGACCCATGTGAGTCTATTAACCCCTTCAGCATGATGACGTCTGTTTACATTTTGTATGTATGTATGTATGTATGTATGTATGTATGTATGTATATTATAATCAGGCACATACCCCATAGCTGGGGGTGACCGACACGAGACAGAGCCCAAACAGAAACCTTACAAGTTTCAATTCTTAGGATCCGGGACTACTTTCGCGTTCCCTCGGCCCTTACCCTGTCTCGTTGAGTAAGAAAATTTTACAAGGGGAGGAGGATTCCTAGCCACCCGCCCCCTAACATTTTATGTTTTACTTTGGATTATATTAGACGATTCTATGCAGCTTAAGAAGTTACTATATTATTTGGCTAATATTAGACGATGTTGTGCAGCTTAATAAGGTACCTATGTTATTCAGATGGTTTATCGAGGTCGTATTTACCCCTTTGAGTCCTAAAGGTAGATTATAAGTTAAAGAAAATCGTCTAATGGTACCCAGAATGAAAATTACGTCATTGTGCTGAAATTGTCAATGATGCAATGTACAACCGTGGACAGTAATATCTGGTCGATTATTAGAGGCATAGTGATGACACACTGACGAACTATTCTGACAAATGTAGAATGCCGTGTGAATAAAAGATTACATGTGCATTTTTCATTGCGGATGTACGAACTCTGGTGTGCGTGTGTGTGTATGTGTGTGTGTGTTTGAGAGAGAGAGAGAGAGACCGGAGGCCGAGAATGTGGTCTGAAGTCAGTGTGTTTTGCTGATGTGTGTTGGAGTGGATCTATTTGGAAGTGGTGAGTCTTAGGCCTTCCTACTAATTTATTTAATGCTGGATATATTCCAGTCGTTTAATTAATCTTAGTAATGGCCAATTGAAGCCAATTAAGCTAATCGAATCTTTAAGAATATTTTCCTTTGACTATGATTACCTTCAGTAAGTTTAAAAATCGCCTTTTTTCAGCCATAAAACTAGGTGTTATTTTCCTCGAATCATATATAAGCTTTCTGACGATGAAACTTGTAATCAGATATTAAATCAACTTGTGACTTGCTATCCGATCTGTGAAATGTATTACTGTAATTTACGTTCTTAAACACACAACATATATAATAATAATAATCAAAATATTAATTATAATTGTATTATTTGTGCATGTTTATAAATAGGTGTCCAATAAACTACAATTATAACGTTTATTTCATACAACTTACTCTTTAGGATGGTGAAATGTTAAAATGTTCTAATTTCCATGCTTGCGTATCAGTATTTCTTCTTCAAGATAATTTTATGTGTGCACTGCAAACTCCCTGGAGGATCTGGTTGCTGTGTTGGAATCATAGCTTTCCAAAAATAGATCAAGCAATATTTTATTTCAAATTCAAGTACTTTCTTTGTTCATAGAAATTGTTGCAGTTATATTAGTAGTGTTATGATTAATAACTATTAATTCGTGCATTTATTGATATATTAATGTATATATGTTTCATTATTAGAGTATATACGTATTTATATACTATATATATATATATATAGATAGAGATATATATATAGTGATATATATAGATAGTGATATATATATATTATATACAGTATATCTATATATATTAAGTACCCGGTAATTAGTATATATATATAGGATATATATGATATATATATATATATATATATATATATATATATATATATATGTGTGTGTGTGTGTGTGTATTTTTTATTAATTGTATTGCCTTCTTTTGCTAATATTTGGGGTTCTAGCTTTCCATATAGGCTATAAGGGGTTTTACAGCAGCTGTCCAAAAATAGATGATGACATTATTTATCTCAAATTCCACTACCTTCTTTATTAATATATAAATTGTAAGTTATATTCGTAGTTTTGTGGTTTATGGTTATTAATTCGTTAATTTATTTCTTATTTTTTAATTGTGTGTTTTATGTTGCTATATTTATATCTTACGTGATTTGCTCCAGCTAAATTTATTTACGTTTCATATATATACAGTATATCACTTATTCGATAATCTTCATATGTTTCACTTTTGTTATTTAATCCTTTCAAGTTATTGTATTGTGTGTATTATTTTGTATTATTTATATATATTATGTATTACTTATGTATTATGTATTATTATAATGACTATCCATCAGTATGCTATAATCGTTTCGTTCTCACCAGACCTTGTGTGATCTTCCCGGATGTTATCATAGATTATTGTATCAATATGGATAAGCCAATATATTTCCCCTCAACGAGAGTCATTATTTATACTCCACATTTCCTGTTGATGCTCTATTTTATGTACGGTACGAATTCTGAGAGAGAGAGAGAGAGATGGAGAGATGGAGACGAGGGAGTGAGAGAGCGAGAGAGTGAGATGAGAGAGGGAGAGAGAGAGAGTAAGAAGAGAGAGGAGACTGAGATGCGAGGGGAGATGAGGAGGCCGAAAGAGAGAGAGAGGGGGAATGGAGCGAGAGAGAGAGAGGACGAGAGAGAGGAGAGAGAGAGAGAGAGAGGAGGAGAGGCTGAGGAGACGAGAGAGAGTGACGATGAGAGAGAGAGAGAGAGAGAGAGAGAGAGAGAGAGAGTTATCTTGTAAGCAATTTTTGTTTTAACCCTCTCCGACATATGACGCGATTTTGAGCCGATTAGGGATACTTTAAAGCCTTTGTTAACATCAGGGGTATTTAGAAACCTTTAGTTTAGTTACTTCAACCTCTGCAGATGTCTTTGAGTTAGCTGTGGGCCAGAAAACTCATTTTGGAGAGGTAATTATAAGAGTGAGAGAACTTATTGCTTATTGTTCATGGCAACCTATGCGTCATATGAGTGATGGAAGGGGTTTTAATCGCATTCAAATTTTAATTCC
>CM064520.1:14991931-15039431 GCA_032716605.1 Paralithodes platypus
TGATTAAGTCAAGGTTTTATGAGAGGAGACAACGGCAATAAGGGTAGATTATTTCAGTTATCTTGATACAAAGAAACTATCTAGGCTGCCTACTTGTTTTATAAGTATAGTTTAGTCATGCCTATCACGGACTATTTACATATTCATCGACAGATACTTAACAGCGTTGAACATTTCATACGAGCATATGATATTATTAGTGATCAGTACCCTGTTACCGTACAATCTGAAAAATATATGTATAGATAGATAGATGTACTGTATGTGTGTGTGTCAATATAAATTCAGCAATGCAAAATCAGTCAACCATTACTCCCAACATTTCAGATCAATTTATACACCCACATCCATGACCAGATAACCAGCCAAAAACCGGATACTAAAAACACTAAAAAGCCCAGTTTCACAGAAAATCAAATAGAATCTAGTCCCATAAAAGGGGGGGTCACCGGCTTTGTTTTATCTTTCTCTCCTTTTCTCTCTTTCCCGGGCTGGTATCTATTCGGCCCCATTCAGCCAACTGTTTTAAGACGTTTACCCCCATTCAGGTGTCGATATCTTCCTGGCGAGCGATAGCGAGCCAGCATTAGTAACTTCTAGCATTAGTAACTTCTAGTAACTTCTTCTGACTCAGAAGTTAACTCTTCTGTTACGTATCTTGATCCTCAAGTGGTTAACTTGATGAATCTAGATAGCACAGAGATATATATTAAGGTATCAGTCAGCTGAAGGCAAAACAAAAGTAAAATCTAATAAAATAATTTCCTGTTGTTGCTTCCTTTCCTTTTGGATCTTAGGACTTGGTATCCTTTATTGACTGATACTCATTACTTATGAAAAATACTGAAACTAATTAAAGTCATGTAGTATTTATAAAGAATTATTATTTAACCGAAGCTTAGTAGGCTATGGTTATGAACCGAAGAAGTTATATCTAAAGAAGGACTATTAATTTTATAAAAAGTCTTGAAAGATAAATATTAAAGTAAGAATATTTCTGTCTCTTACCCTTTTTGAAATGAATAGATAGTTTTCTTATATGTCCTTTTATTTATATTTAATGTAATTATTCTTGGTTCTTGTCTTACGTTAATAGTATTATATTATTATTATCATCAGGAGTAATATCAAAGTCACATGGAATTAGTTCCACTAATTTCTTCTTATCTTCATAACAGAAAAATACGTGTAATGGTAGATGGCCTTTATTCTCAATTTCACTCAATAAATGCTGGTGTTCCCCAGGGATCAGTTTTGGTGACAACTCAGTTCCCCATTCATATCAATGATCTCATATCTACCACTCATAATCCAATACATTCCTACGCAGATGACTCAACACTCCACAGTTCCTTCACATTTACCAATTCTTTCACCCAACCCGATCTTATAAATTCAAAAATAAACACTGCAATTTCTCTGAACCAGGACCTTTCTAGAATTAATGAATGGGGACAAGAGAATCTAGTTTCCTTTAATGCACAGAAAACCAAGTACATTCAATTTTCTAACCGACAGAATCTCACTGACTCCCATATATTTTTAATGATGTAAATATTCCCACTTCCCCTAGTATTGACATTCTCGGTGTAACATTAACTACTAACTTGAGCTGGACACATTATGTTAGAGCATTGCTAAGAATGCCTCTTAAAAACTGGGACTCCTGTACAGAGTTCGAGAATTCTTCACTGACGAGCAGTTGGCCGTAATATATAAAAGTCATGTGCGCTCTCAGATGGATTACTGTTCACCTCTGTGGGGTGGAAGTGGAGTGGTTGCATTGAGGCAGTTGGACAAAATTCAAAATAAAGCTATTAGATTAATCAATAACCCTGCAATCACACAGGACCTTCCTACATTAGCCATACGAAGAAACGTTGCATCCCTTGCATTATTCTACAGATATTTTCACAGCAATTGTTCCGAGGAACTTGCTTCAATTGTGCCGCCTCTCCACATCTTTCCCCGTAGAACTAGGGCAGCTGAGCGCGCCCATGAATTTACACTTTCTCCTCCACATTGCAGAACTTCTGCTTATCAGAATTCATTTATCCCCAGAGCTACTACTCTTTGGAATTCACTTCCCTCGAATTGCTTTCCACAAACTTACAATCAACAAATGTTTAAATCCAGTTGTTACAAACATTTTATGAATGGAGGATGCCTTTAGGCACATGGACCTTTTTGTTTTATCTGTGTTTTTCCTTCCTCCGTTCATTGTCTCTTAAAAAAAAAAAAAAAAAAAATTGTATGGAGAAATCCGGCTTAGCCGGAGAAATTTTTCTATCGAAAAATGTACTAACTTAACTTGCTGTCAAAACAAAAATATATATATGATTGCTCGCTACCGCTCGCCAGGAAAATATTGACACCTGGATGGGGGTAAGCGTCTTAAAACAGTAGGCTGAATGGGGCCGAATGGATACAAGCCAAAGAGAGAGGGAGAGAAAGAGAAAAAAAAGCGAGGTGGGCTCCCTTAAAAAAGTTAGTCCTCGTATTTTGCCAATTTAATTACAAGGAAACGAGTGGTGGTTGGGGAAATATTGGCGCGGGAATTAATTTAGAGGTGTAATTTCCGTGGTGGTGTTTATTTGGGGGGGACTGTGGTGTGTGTTTTTTTTTTTTTTTTTTTTTGTACTTGCATGGACATCAGCTTCTATACGCATACGCACACTCATGCATACACACATGTTCTCTCTCTCTCTCTCTCTCTCTCTCTCTCTCTCTCTCTCTCTCTCTCTCTCTCTCTCTCTCTCTCTCTCTCTCTCTCTCTCTCTCTCTCTCTCTCTCTCTCTCTCTCTCGATGTGAATCATACCGATATGTTTAGCTTATTACAACTAAAACATGCAACTACGACTGACAGTTAAGGGGGGTCACCTGATTTTTTCTCTTTCTCTCTCCTTCTCTGGCTTGTATCCATTCGGCCCCATTCAGCCTACTGTTTTACGACGTTTATCCCCATCCAGGTGTCGATTTCTTCCTGGTGAGCGATAGCGAGCCAGCATTGTATGGAGAAATCTAGCTTCGCTGGAGACATATTTCTATCGAAAAATTTACAAATTTAGCTTGCAGTCAAAACAAAAATACATATATGCTGGCTCGCTACTGCTCGCCAGGAAAATATTGACACCTGGATGGGGGTAAAAGTCTTAAAACAGTAGGTTGAATGGGGCCGAATGGATACAAGCCAAAGGTAGAGGGAGGGAAAGAGAAAAAAAGCGAGGTGGGCTCCCTTAAAAAGCTGATGAACAAGCACGCCCAAATCTAAAGTGGAATCACTTACGTGGAATCCTTTTCATATATAAAATGTGTTCTACCTGGAAAATACTTCTCCGGTAGATTAAATTAAGAGGAAAGCATAATGTAATGTGTACACTTTATAATTAATGTACTTCACTGTGTAATCTCCCATATCTTCTAAAACATCTCCTTGGAATGGACTGCAAGGTTTTTGAGATGATAACAACTTCTTGTAACATCTTGCAGTAACTGTGTGCTCCCCTCACTAAATTAAATCATTGGATTGTATGGACTTTGGTTAGTGCCTTTCCTCTTACCGTAAATATGAATCAAATTTGTGAACCCGTGGCTTATTATATCACAATTGAATTATATTAGTACGTGGATACTGTTAAACTCTGATATCTCCCTGTGATTTCTTAGCATATATATATATATATATTATTATTATTATTTATTTATGTATCTATTTATTTATTTATTTATGTGTTTATTTATTCCATATCATTGTCAATCTATTCATCTTATCTATCAATATTTCGTCTTATGTGTTTATCTATTTCTCCTAGTTGGCTCTCCCTATTAATCCTCTATCTGTGGATCCCTCTTTCTCTCTCTGCTATCACAACTATTATTTTCCTAACATTATTTTCCTAAAAGTCAACATGAACCGCTCATAATTTTCTGTCTAATTATCAGGCGACCGACAATCCGTTTTAAGCTTATGAAAACTGTCCCTCGTTAATCAAAGCAAAATATATGGAATTATTTCCCTCCCGTGTGTTTTCTTTCACTCGCACTTTTCTTTTCAACACAATGAATACAAACCGTTCTTCCACCGTTGAGCAAAACAGTCTTTCTTTAAGATGACTAATTTATATATGTAGTCATTGGTTTCCATTTGATAAGCATTTTTTTCTAACAGGTCTTTTAAATTCACAAAATAATGTAAGGGGTTGGTTGAATTAGTGATTGTATTGTAAACTTCCTGTATTGCATAGAACGTTTAGAGGAAGGTAAACTAAAAGAGAGAGAGAGAGAGAGAGAGAGAGAGAGAGAGAGAGAGGAGAGAGAGAGGAGAGAGAGAGAGAGAGAGAGAGAGAGAGAGAGAGAGAGAGAGAGAGAGAGAGAGAGAGAGAGAGAGAGAGAGAGAGAGAGAGAGAGAGAGAGGGTGTGGGGGGGGGGGGGGGAAGGCTTAGGTTTACCTTGCTTTAGTTAAGTAAATTCACAAACGAAAGCAAGCAATCAAAATGTGTCGATGTATTTCTCTATAAAACTGCTTGTTGAGGGCAAAGGGGTTAGGAATAATCGCCAAAGAAAACGACTGGAGGGCTCTAGCTTCCTGGGGAACATATTCAGGATGAGGCCGTCAAACGAGAGACTATTCACCCCAGGTCAAAAACATAGGCTACTCCCTCCATTTTAGTCATTATTGTTATATATGAACAGTTTAATTTATGTTTTATAGTTGCCTGTTTGCGACTGGAAGTGATTAAATGGCCATAACAATGCAAATCCATTAAAGGTGGCATTTTATTATCTCACACCATCCGGTCCCAAAACGACATTGCCACGGTTTGACATGTGTTCACAATATGTTTTGTGTGACAAGGGAACGAATGTTTAGGAGCCAGATATCTGAAAACATAATATTTTATCTTATTCACTTCATCTCTTATTTCGTCTATTTCCCCCCTCCCCCCCATCCCCCTCCTCCAACCTTCCCCTGTCCTTCCACTCTCGTCAAATTCTTCCGCCCGTCACAGCAAGCCATTAAAATAATATGCATTTTAAGAGGCTGGCGGTCCATATGCATTAGCTATTTTTAGAAGCCAAAGACAAAATCCTACCCACCATTATCACGCAACCAGCGAAAATAATCACTCTGTAATTACAAGGTATTAAAAAGTCAGGAATCCCGAAATAGTTGGAGGCTGGTGTTGTTTCCGAGGTTCATTATGTATGGCCGAAAAAATGGGGATATATTTACATGCATTAGAATTTCATTTGTGCCGGAGCGGGCCGCATTTGCATACATTATCGCCTCGTTACTGTTTTTTTTTGTTTTTTTTTGTTATGTGAGTGAGGGAGACAAAAGGCAGAACTGTCAGTATCGAGTGCCTCCCCGAGAGTTGTAAGAGTGACAGGGCCAAAATCAAGGGACGTTCGAGCCAAAATGCCTGGACACACGGAGTTTGAAGCAATTTAAGTCATAGAAAGAGGGAAAGACTGATTCTGGGTGAGAGTTCCATAGCTCAGCTGTTGAATAGAAGAAAGACTGAAAATAACGTTCCACTCTTGGGTTGGAGAGTTGCACAGAGATTGTGTTGCAAGACAGGTACTACGTACCCTACGTAGAGGAGGTGGTATACACTGGGAAAGCGAAGAGAGAGAGATTACAGAGAGTTGGTGAGTGGGAGGGAGTTAATGATACGAAAGGATTTCCTTTCTACTTTGTCTAGGAGTGCGGTGTGAGAGGATCCTCCCCACACATGTGAACAATACTCAATAAAAGGATGCACTGAGCCCCTGTACAGAGCAAGAAGCTGTGCAGGGGTAAAGAACCCCTTGAGGCGGTTGAGCACACCCATCTTCTGGGAGGCTGCCTTAGCAAGACTGGTAATATGGTCCTTCCAAGTGAGAACAGAAGAATAAGAGACACCGAGAATATTGAGAGAAGATGAAGGATTGATTTTTGTATTGTTGAATTGTAAGGGATAGTCCTCTGGGAGTTCCGAACGGGTAGTAAGATGAAGAAATTGGGTTTTGGAAGCATTAGAGGCAACAAGGTTTGAATATATAGAGAGAGGGGTAAACACTAAATACTGATATATCTTCCCCACTGTTTAATATTTACTACAATTTACTTAAGGAGAGATGGTTCACTTTTTGTGCGATTTTTGCATGTATTCATTATTTTTCTAGTTTCCTCCCTAGACCTCCATCAAATTTTAAAAAGCATCTATTAGATCCCCCTTCTAGATTAATTTGTACATTTTACGGTAGAAAAATATTCCGGCCGAAGGCCGGTTTTTCCTTTTTTCCTTTTTTTTTTTTTTTTTTTTTTTTTTTTTTTTTTTTTTTTTTTTTTTTTTTTTAATGGGTTGAAGGGCCGAAGGATTCGAAGACCCCTTTTCACCCTGCCGCGTAACCTATTTTACTGTCAGGCGAAACAGAGGCAAGGCGTGTGAAGAGATTGCCCAAACGATTTCCACCAGCCGAGAATCGAACTCGGTCCTCCCGGTTAGAAACCGAGCGCTCTACCAATGTCGCTACTGGTCACCCCTTCCAACATTACAGGATCACTATTGTTCGCCAGGGAAAAAATCGACACCTACTGTAAATAGCACGAAAGGTCTAAATATAGACGAAGAAATAGGGCGAAAGGTCTTCAAATCGACAAACTAATGGGGGAAACATCTTAAAATGTGAAAACTAATGAGGCTAAACATGAGGGAGAAAGTTGTCCAGAAAACCGGCCCATGTCCCCTTAAGACCGTAAATTAGCACCCTCGAAATTATTTCTATATAAATAATAATAATAATAATAATAATAATAATAATAAATCATAGAAATACGGCTATATACTATATAATTATATACTGTAAACTACGCAAGTAATTTTCACAGTAAAGATCGGAACTAATTACTTTCAAAATTAGTGTTCAAGTGTCTTATATGTAATTTACCTTTAAGGGGGAGTTAGTTGCTTTTTCTGGACCCCATCTCCCTCGTATTTAGCCCCATTAGTTTTGTGATTTTAAGACGCTCGGTCATTTAGTTTGTCGATTTTAACACCTTTCGCCCCATGTCGTTGTTAATTTTAAGATCTTTCGTGCCCTTTAGGACTCGATTCTTTTCTGGCGAGCGATAGCGAGCCTGTAATTTTAAGAGGAATCGGTCTTCGGCCGGGACAATTTTCTACCGAAAAATGTACAAATATATCTTGAAGGGGGATCTAGGGGGTGTTTTTTAAGCTTGATGGAGGTTCTAGCGAGGAAACTAAAAACATAATTAAACGAATAAATGAATAAAACGACCAAAAAACCAGCCACTTTAAGCCACTTTAAGTTTCTTCCACATAAAGTACCTTGAACTTGGCGTTAAGGGGAGGTTTTTAGTTTGTTCCCTAGACCTCCATCAAGCTTAGAAAAACACCCCCTAGACCCCCCTTCAACATATATTTGTACATTACTCCCCCTAGACACCCTTCCAAGATAAATGTGTACATTTTTCGGTAGAAAAATGACGTTGGTTCCATTAGTTTGGGAATTTTATGACCTTTCACCCCATTTCTTTGTCAATATTAGGACCCTTCGTGCCATTTAGGTGTCGATTTTTCCTGGCGAGCGATAGCGAGCCTGTAATTTAAGGAGGAATCGGCCTTTGGCCGGGACATTTTTCTACCGAAAAATTTACAAATCTATCTTGAAGGGGGGTCTAGAGGGTGTTTTTCTAAGCTTGATGGAGGTCTAGGGAGGAAACTAATAAAGTATATGAATAAATGAATTAATAGACCAAACAAACAGCCACTGTCCCCTTAACTTTGTGATTGCTGATATTGCAGTATAAAGTTGCAAGCGTGATGCCAGTCTCGCTATCGTAAGTATTAAGGGCGTAAATTGAGTTGGGGGTGATGCACAAAAGAAGGTGTGGATTTTATATGCCTCTAGCGTTTCGGATTATGCAAAGGCCTTCTTCAGGGAGGGTTCTGCATACCCCGAAATGTTAGAGGAATAATTAATTTAAATTTCTCCCGTGCTTCAATCCACTCATTTCATAAATTTTTCGTAATGAACCAGCCATCTTATAAAGCATGTTTGTGTATCTGTGTGTGAAACAGCTTAGCCCCAAATCCTTTGGACTGTGGAGATGAGACTTTTCTGGGGTAGCCTACTCTGTGGGTTCCAGAATAGGTTCTTAGCAATAAAACTATTTCGATAACTAAAAAAAGAAAACAAATACGTAAGGGGGTATATGATCCCTGTATATTGTATTATATTGCAATCCTCTCAGGATATCAGGATCTCGGGAATAGGCTACTCCTTAACCCACACGGTGTGTGTGTACCGGTACTTCAGCTAAAAAGGTATCCCTCTAAACGTGTAAGTATAATGATCAATAAAATAGAAATAGTTGACACAAATAAGTATACGTCGTCGTAAGAAAAGGAGAAATTTATCGATAAGGTTTTACTTTGAGGATCATCTGTTCATCAGGGTATGCTGCATATTTTTACCCGATGAAGCTCTAAGGCCTAAGCGATATTTTGTCAATAAAGTGTTCCTCCTCGAATAGTGCATATATTAATTGTAAGTATATATCTGACAGATTTATACCTAGCCCTTTTGCATATCGCTATCTGCTGTGCACATCTGATTTGCGAGCGCAATGTGTTGGTAATGGCGATTGTAAGGTTGGTTGCCCTGCGTATCTCACGGTGTTGCCATATGTCGGGCTTTGTTTATTTTGTGCAGAGCTCGTAGCTGTCGTTGGCAAGTTCGGTCCAAACATTTACCCGGAACTGAAATGCGATGGTATGTGGGATTTTTTATTATTTTCCTTTTTATCTTTCCTTTTTCTCTTTCTACTTTATTTTTTCGCGTTCTCTCTCTCTCTCTCGCTCTCGCTCTCGCTCTCGCTCTCGCTCTCGCTCTCTCCTTTTCTTTTATTAAGCAGCGAAGTATTTTTGTTTCGGCTATATTAGGAGTTTTCGCTTTTTGATATCTAAGTTAGTGGACAGAAACGTTTGGGCATTTTGCAAAGCGGACTATAAATACGAGAGTGTGTTGGACAAGTATTTTTTTTTCAGCCTGCGTTTGGTTTTTTGGCATTATTTTGCGTGTTCTATTATTTTTTACCGAGTTTGGTCAGTACGTATATACAGTTTTGGACCACCGATATTGGTCAACCAGGCTTATTCCAATCTACTATAGTCAAAACTTACTCTAGCCTATTATGTTTACCAAGTCTAAGTTAATGCAGTGGTAAATACGTAAAATTGAACATGTATTTATTAGAATGGTTATTATGTGTGTGTGGGTGTGGGTGTGTGTGTGTACGAAGTCAGTCAGAACAGATGCAATTTTGCCATAAGTATCACCTGCACAAATCCGGTGGAATTAAAATATAAAAATCGCTACCCTGTATCCGAAAAGAAGTGAAAGAAAAAAACGTTGCAGTACCGAGTGAACAAAACGTTTTAAATTCTTCGATGTGTTTTTGCCGAAAGGTATTGTAGCCATGTTCCAAAAAAAAAATAAACACAAAACAAAGAAAAAACAATTCCTTTCAAAATTGTAACACGAACGTTGAAAAAATGCAGAACAAAATACTAACAGAGAAATTGTATTAATTATACTAGGCAAGTCTACTGATGGATTAGATAAGCAAATATATGTATAATTATGAGATGTATAATTGTTTTCATGCGTATCCAAATTGGCGAAACTATATTTTATCCTATTTTAGTCTATTTTATGTTAACCCTTTGAGGATTATGACGCGTTTTAAGGGGGGGTGGGCCGGTTTTCTGGACTACCTTTTCCCTCATGTTTAGCCCCATTAGTTTTCAGATGTTAAGATGTTTGCCCCATTAGTTAGTCGATTTTAAGACCTTTCTCCCCATTTCTTCGTCAATATTTATACCTTTTGTGCTATTTAGGTGTCGATTTTTTCCCTGGCGAACGATAGTGAGCCTGTAATGTTGGAAGAAACGGCCTTCGGCCGGGACATTTTTCTACCGAAAAATGTACAAATTAATCTAGAAGGGGGATCTAATGGATGTTTTTGTTTAATTTGATGGAGGTCTAGGGAGGAAACTAGAAAAATAACGAATACTTGCAAAAATCCCTCAAGAAGTGAACCATCTCTCCTTAATGGTAGCCAGAATAAACTGTAAAATCGCGTCATGATTCTCAAAGGGTTAAATGATACTTTGTGAATTTTGGTTTGCAATTTATGACCTATTGCTAAAACTGTTAATCCTTTTAATAGCCAATAATGTATATGCATTATAACCTACAAACTACCAAGCGATTTTATCAAGCCTGGGAAAATGACTTACAGTGAATGAATAAACAATAATAACGTGAGCTAATTTGTGAATAAACTCATTCTTGCTGGCATCTTGTTCACGAATATGAAGAAATAAGGAAAAAGTGTAGTGTTGGAACCTTTTTATTTCATAGCTACCATAGTCAATCATTGGGTACAGTACTGGAGGCAGACCGTTTTGCTGGATCCCCTTCTCCCTAATGCTTGGCCCCACTAGTTTTGAGATTATAAGACGTTCGGCCCATTAGTTTGGCGATTTTAACACCTTTCGCCCCATTTCGTTGTAAATTTTAATACCTTTCGTGCCATTTAGGTGCCGATTATTTCCTGACGAGCAATAGCGAGCCTGCAATTTTAAGAGGAACTGGCCTTCGGCTGGACCATTTTTCTACTGAAAAATTTACACAATTATCTTGAAGGAGGGTCTAGGTTTTTCTTTGCTTCTAAGCTTGATGGAGGAAACTAAAAACATTTATGAATACATGAATTAATAGACAAAACAAACGGCCAGTCTCCCCTTAAGATAAAAGCAAGTTCAAGGAAAAATGTATTCCAGATATAGGGGTACATTCAAAAGAGCTTTAATGATGGTTTGGAGTTATGCCAGGGGAATGTTGCGAGATATATTTGTTATCGCATAGGGGATCACGTCTCTATAATTCCGTTGCAAGTTATCGGCATCCGGGTCGCCTCATTCAACAACCTCAAAAAGTTCTTCGATATCTAACCAAAGAAAGTTGCCTCTTCAGCCTATCTTAACCCTGTCTCTCCTTTTCTCTCTTTCCCTGGCTTGTATCTATTCGGCCTCATTCAGCCAACTGTTTTAAGACGTTTATCCCCATCCTGGTGTCCATAATTTTTTGGCGAGCAATAGCGAGCCAGCATTGAATGGAAAAATCCGTCTTCGCCGGAGACATTTTTCTGTCGAAAAATGTACAAATTTCCCTTGCTGTCAAAACAAAATTATATATATGCTGGCTCGCTATCGCTCGCCAGGAAAATATTAACACCTGGATGGGGGTAAACGTCTTAAAACAGTAGGCTGAATGGGGCCGAATGGATAAAAGCCATAGAGAGAGGGAGGGAAAGAGAAAAAAGCGAGGTGGGGTCCCTTAAAGGAAGGTTTTTGTTTTTTCTGGACTCCCTTCTCCCTCATGTTTAGCCCATTTATATTTGAGCTTTTAAGACGTTCACTTCATTAGTTTGGCAATTTTAAGACCTTCCGCCCAATTTTGTTCCAATATGAAGACCTTTCGTGCTATTTAGGTGTCGATTATTTCCTGGCGATCGATAGCGAGACTAATTTAGGAGAAATTGGCCTTCGGTCGGGAAATTTGTCTGCAGAAAAATGTAAAAATTTATCTCAAAGGGGGGAATCTTGGGAGTGTTTTGTAATAGCTTAGTAGAAGCCTAGGGATCAAACTACCCCCCACCCCTTAACGGAGAAGCGTGCTATCCCCTCGAACCTTCTCTTATATCAGATCCTAACGAAGAACGAAGGGCGTCACTCTCATCGGGGCTCGTAGCAACAGAGAACCAACTCTACGTAAACACTCCAGGTAGTAAATCAGATCAGGGCTTTACATTTCCCGACACCCTTTGCCCCTTCTCCTTTGACCCTCTCCACCCTAGATAAAAAGGAGAGAGAGAGAGAGAGAGAGAGAGAGAGAGAGATAGAGAGATGAGAGAGAGAAGAGAGAGAGAGTGAGAGAGATGGAGAAGCAGAGAGAAAAAATAGGAGCAAGAGAAAAAAAGAGAGATTAAAGAGAGAGAGAGAGAGAGAGAGAGAGAGAGAGAGAGAGAGAGAGAGAGAGAGAGAGAGAGAGGGTGGGGGGGAGAGAGACATGACAGAGGGGGGGGGGGCTACTTCCTCCCTTCTGTCCTCACTAGAGATCCTATAGCAAAACAGAGATCGGCCAACCTCCGCCATATTGGTACCGCTGGTGATATTTTCCTCTCTTTGCACTTCAATATTTCCATAACCATAATACACTTTCGGGAATGCTGGTCAAAGATATATAATTTTATATATAATTTGATTGTTGGCTCTCTGGTACTCTTTTGTCTTTGAGGGAGACACTATAGTCACAGGTAGCCTACCTTTTTGTCTCCTTCATACACATACGAAAAGAAAACACATTCTACATGATCAAAAATATATGAAATTACACAGAAAAAAACATTATATCTATCTATCTACAGTATATACTCAGGCCCAATCCCCACTTTTCCTTTTTTTTTTTTTATGATCAAAATTTAATAAAACCTCATTGCTTGATAATCGAGGCCCCAAAATGTCGTTCAAAGATAAAGAAGTCCCCTCTCTCTCTAGTTACAGCATCTTTAGTCCCCACCACTTGGGCCTGTCCAGAGTACTAACAAGGTAAAAAGGGTTTCGGTTCCGGTCCAAAAGGGGAGCGGTTGTCTGGTTTAACTCAATTTGGTCCGTAAGTGGCCTAGTGTAGAACCAAAGGGGGGGGGGGGTAACTGAGCCATCACATCAAGGGTCATCTATAGCCTTTCTATCCCATGACCTTTTTTTTTTTTTTTTTTTTTTTTTTTTTTTTTTTTACAGGAGTCTCTCACGTGAATGGCATTAGTGCTTGTTATTCTTTATCATGGTTTTCCTTTTGGAGGAAGAACTATCGAAATATTTGCATAAAAAGTCTGCTAAAATTTGGCAAGTATGTGGGTGTGAAGTAAAGTTTCACATGCTTGCGGAGTAAGAAAACTGCTTACCCTTCCCTGCATCATTATTTGAATGAGTCGTTAACAATAATATTGAATGAAAAACGCTATTTTGTCAATCGAGTCCATCTCACGCCCATCATTATCATTTTCCTCTGCCACATCCTTCCCAAGCTGAATAAAATCGTTATAAGTGTAGTGTTGTGGGTGATATCCTGTAGTAAGAGATATTGGCCATCGTTTACTATGGACGATATTTTAGTGCCGTACTTATCAAACTACAGAGTGATATTTTATTCCTGATCGTGTACACTCTAAGACACTAATTCTGAACCCTCGAGCAGCAGAACGAACCTTTGATATGTAAACATTAGGTAAGGAATTAATGAGAAGATTCGATGTAGTCCGGAATAGCTTCGAAAACTCGAGACCATGGTTTTATGTCCTCGAGTGTACACATATAAAAAGACCAAACTGTACATCCTTTGTTCGATACAGACTCAAATGGGTGTGTCGGTATTATATATATATATATATATATACCAATATAGTTTTGAGATCAACATGGTAGTGATTATGTAGGCCAGGCTTAGATTGCCTATTAAACGTTAGGTTCTTTTTTCATCAGTATAATGTTAACCTTCACTAATCCAATAAAGAGAGAGAGAGAGAGAGAGAGAGAGAGAGACAGACTTGTGTTTAATCAAATGCTAGTTAGGTATCTTTGTTCATTAGCGAGTTCAATACCTCATAAAATCCAAAGTGTGTATGTGAGAGAGAGAGAGGGGGAAGGGGGGGGGGGGATTTGTGTTGTGTCCAATAAATTGTCAGCTAGATTCCTTATTTATTAGCCAGATAATTAATTGTAGCCTTAGATAAGAGGGAGAGAGAGAGACAGAGAGAGAGAGAGAGAGAGAGAGAGAGAGAGAGAGAGAGAGAGAGAGAGAGAACACATACAAGATAAACAATTTAGTAATATAGTAAAATATATCAGCGATAAAATATATGCAAGTTTAAGCGTAGGGGAAAAGGAATGTTACACAAATACGAAAATATATGAACTTTAATATGTATGGAATGGTAAAGAATCTGTAAACTTGTCCTTTAAGTTGGTAATATATATGTACATGTATTATCCAATGCACTTTCATTTGGATGTAGCATAATAATAGACTATTCTTTATTAACGAAATGCCAGTTAAATTATTATACATTTCTGATAGGACATTCAAACACACTAATTAAAGGTTTAATTGTCTAAGAAAAGAAAAATCAATGACCATTTTATATTACTCATCATTCATTGGTCTTTCCCCGAAATTCCGATTTTATCACTGAAAACTTTAAATATCAAGTTTGTGCTGCCTATAAATATGACTTATTTTATCACCTCCATAGTGACATTTAAATCTTAATTTGATTTCACTAATTTGGTTTATTTGTAAGTTAATTAGTGGGTTGGTGATAATATGAATTTTAATAGAGAATTCCAGCTCTACCACTGTGTAATCATTAATTGGCTTACACACAATAGTATTAATTATCTTTTTGCACAAAAAAAAGATAAATCAGAGTTAGAGAAGTAATCTAGAAAGTTTAAAAAGTTTATTCTTAGAGGTTCTTCCTTAGCTGAGTAATATCATCTGGTGGTAGTTAATATAAAGCAAAATGTGTGTATTTCAATTAATGGCTTACCTGGATTAAAAATATTAAAAATAAAACAAAAAAGTTCTTCATAGTCACAGGAAATAGGTCAGGCGTAGTTACACAAACACAGGTTGACCACGATCACCAAGAAATAAGTTATCCATTGGTCCCATTCAGTCCTACTGTAAGAATTGTATCCCATCCAGGTGTTTTTTCCACGATAACCAGCATTGGAGAAATTCGTCTGGAGACAGTTTTCTTCGAAAAGTACAAATTTAGCACTGATTTTTATCCATGGGGTCGATTTTTCCTGGAGGTATAAATCGAGCATTTTAGGGAAGAGTCCGGCATCTGGAGTCAGTTTTTTGTAAAAAATGTACAATTTAGGCTCGATGATGATCCAAATTATTCTGTCGCCGTATATAAATCGACACTGGATGAGGAAATTCTTAACAGTAGGACAATGAAGACTAGAATATACAATAACCTAGAGATAAACAAAATAGCAGGTCACCCCCCTTAAGCACGTTACAAAGATAGAATATTTTAATAAAAATAGGTTAGGCAATATAACGAAGCAAATACGTAAGGTAGCATCACAAATAAATAGGTTAGTCGTGATCCCCTCAATTAGGTTAAGTATATAGATTGGCAGCATCAAATAGGACACTCTGATTCTGAGGAGTTTATAGAGGTAGTACAAGATAGTTTTTTATTTTCATAGATAGAGGTAATAATATTCTCGATTTAGTTTTCAGTAACAATGAACATATGGTAAATAATGTAGAGATAGGGGACCACCTATGAAATAGTGACCACAATTCTGTGTATTTTAATATACAATGGAAAGGTAATACCAGAGAGAATACAACATTAATACCTGACTTCAGAAAAGCCAATTATGGTGGGTTAAGAAGAGCCCTATTAGCTGACCCTATGGTCAAAAAATTAAGTCGATCCAGGTGTCCAAATGAGTGTACCCCTTCTCAGGCACCTGTCATCTGAAGTCAGAAAGAGGCGTCAACCTTGGTAGATACATACGAAAATTTTATCGAGTCAGTATTCAATGCACAAAATAAATACATCCCCAAAAGAAAATTTAGATCAACACAGAACCAACCCAAATGGATGAATAATAGACTTTTAGATCTTCTAGGACAAAAGAGAGGAATATATAGAAAAATTAGGAAAGGCGAAATTCACCTACTTGCTTACTATCAGAATCTATCAAGACAGGTAAAAAAGGATATTAGGAAAGAAAACAGAAATTATGAAATTAAGGTTGCCAATGACTCAAAAAATAATCCTAAAGCTTTTTACCAACTATATAAATCCAAGGTTAGAGATGTAATTGGTCCCCTTAAAACTTCGATAGGAGAAATGACAGAAAATTATGTAGAAATGTGCAGTACATTAAATAGTCAATTTCTTTCCGTTTTCACTAATAAAAATTTGGCACAGTTTCCAGAAGTCCGTAAGGTATATAGCGATAGTATAGAAAATAGGTTAAGTACGATTACTATAAGTAGAAATGATGTGCTTAAGGAAATTGACAGACTGAAACCTCATAAATCGCCTGGTCCTGATGAGGTATATGCTAGAGTATTAAAAGAATGTAGGGATGAGTTAAGTTACCCATTAAATTTTGTATTTAACAAGTCATTGGAGACAGGTATAGTTCCAGAAGCTTGGAAGCTTGCAAACGTAGTTCCGATCTTCAAAAAAGGTGACAAATCAATAGCATCCAATTACCGTCCCATTAGTCTTACATCAATCATAGGAAAGCTACTAGAGTCAATTATTGCTAGTTAAAATTAGAAACCACTTAGATACATTTAATTTAATAAATTCTTCTCAGCATGGATTCACTCAGGGACGTTCTTGCCTTACTAATTTGCTTAGTTTTTCTCAGAGGTATATGAAGCAGTAGATAATGACAAGTCATATGATATAATATATTTAGATTTCAGTAAAGCTTTCGACAGAGTCCCCCATGAGAGATTGATGAGAAAGGTTGAGGCGCATGGAATAGGTTGGGCGTTGTTGGGATGGATTAGGTCATGGCTAATTGGTAGGAAGCAGAGAGTCAGCATAAATGGTACGAAGTCAGAATGGGGAGCAGTCAAAAGTGGTGTCCCCCAGGGATCTGTATTAGGTCCTCTGTTGTTTGTTATATACATAAATGACCTTGATTTAGGTATAACTAGTAGGATAAGTAAATTTGCAGACGATACCAAAATGGGGAGAACAATTGATTCAGATAGAGATATAGAGTGCCTCCAAAGGGATCTAGATACCTTACACGAATGGTCAGTAAATTGGCAGATGAAGTTTAACATTGACAAATGCAAGGTATTAAAGATAGGGAAGATGCATACAAATGTTAAATATAAACTAGCTAATATGGAATTAGAAAACTCGAATTGTGAGAAAGATCTAGGTGTGTTTGTTAGCAATGATTTGAAGCCTAGACAACAGTGTATAAGCGTTCGAAACAAGGCAAACAGGATTCTCGGGTTCATCTCTAGGAGTGTGAGTAACAGAACTGCTGGTGTTATCTTAACACTTTACTTGTCATTAGTGAGACCCCATATGGATTATGCTGTTCAATTTTGGTGTCCTTATTACAGAATGGACATAGATTAATTGGAGAGAGTACAACGTAGAATGACAAAAATTATCCATAATATTAGAAATCTTCCGTATAAAGAAAGGTTGAAGAAATTAGGCTTACATTCGTTAGAGAGACGCAGAGTTAGAGGGGATATGATAGAGGTGTTCAAGTGGGTTAGTGGGATTAACAAAGGGGACATGACAAATGTACTAAAGCTCAGTGATAGCGAAAGAACTCGTACAATGGTTTCAAATTAGATAAATTTCGTTTCAGAAAAGATATAGGCAAATATTTGTTTGGTAACAGAGTTGTAGATGGGTGGAATGGACTACCAAGTGCTATAGTGGGATTAAAAACGATAGGGAGCTTTAAGATAAAATTGGATAAGCATATGGACGAGAAGGGTTGGGTGTGAAGGGGGATAAGCAGGGTTGGGCCAATCAGCGCTCTGCAGACCCCGTAATCCTGCGTTAATCTCTAACCGTTTTGGTAAGATGATCCTCAGGGTATTAGAGTGTTCAGCCTATAATTGGGGTTGTGTGGGACAGGGATCTGCCTTGCTTAGGCCAATCGGCTTTCTGCAGACTCCCATTTTCTTATGTTCTTATGAATAATCACAAAATAACTAGCTAAAATTTATTAGATTAAGAACAATCACCACAACTTATTTATATAATATTATTATTTGACAAAACTCAAAGTATATGGTATCAATAGTTATACATAGTCCCTAAACAAATAATAGATAGACGAGATGGGTTGGGTGTGAGGGGGATCTACCAGGTGTGGGCCCCCCGTAATCTTGTGTTAATCTCTGACCGTTTTGGTGGGGTCAGTACTCAAGGTATTAGTGAGTTGGGCCTAGTAATTGGGGTTGGGTGTGACAGGGATCTGCCTTGTATGGGCCGATCGGCTTTTGCAGACTCCCATTTTCTTATGTTCTTATGTTCTTAACATTATCACAACTATAAAATATAAGTCGTCGAGAATGTGTTCACGAATACAAAAATTAAAATAAAATAAAATAATAACTTAGTTGATAATTATAATCACCAAATAATAGGTTAGCCCAAATGTAATAATAGCATGGCTTAGATAATAATAGGTAAGCCCAAATGTAATAATAGCATAGATAATAATAGGTAAGCCCAAATGTAATAATAGCATGGCTTAGATAATAATAGGTAAGCCCAAATGTAATAATAGCATGGCTTAGATAATAATAGGTAAGCCCAAATGTAATAATAGCATGGCTTAGATAATAATAGGTTAGCCCAAATGTAATAATAGCATGGCTTAGATAACAATCGCCTAAACTGGTTTAGCCATCACTACAACAATATGCTAGACACGAACTTAAAAGAATATCATGGCTTAGATAATAATTCACCAAAAATAGGTTAGCTCAAACAACAAAATAAGGTGGCTTAGATAAGAATAGCCAAAAATAGATTAGCCCCTATAGAAATACAAAAATAACATGGCTTAGACAATAACATGGCTTAGACAATAACATGGCTTAGACAATATTAACTGTCAAGAATAAGTTAGCCATTACGACAAAAATAGGCTAGACACGAATATAAAAAACAATGAAAATAAAAATAAAAACATCTGGGTAAGTCATGATTGGCCCCGACATAAACAAGTGATCCTGAGAGAGGGTGTTGAATAAGTTAAGGGGGGTCACCGGCTTCTTTTATCTGTCTCTCCTTTTCTCTTTCCCTGGCTTGTATCCATTCGGCCCCATTCAGCCAACTGTTTTAAGACGTTTATCCCCATCCAGGTGTCAATTTCTTCCTGGCGAGCGATAGCGAGCCAGCATTGTATGGAGAAATCCGGCGTTGCTGGAAACATTTTTCTATCGAAAAATGTACAAATTTAGCTTGCAGTCAAAACAAAAAGATATATATGCTGACTCGCTACCGCTCGCCAGGAAAATATTGACACCTGGATGGGGGTAAACGTCTTAAAACAGTAGGCTGAATGAGGCCGAATGGATAGAAGCCAAAGAGAGAGGGAGAGAAAAAGAAAAAAACGAGGTGGGCTCCCTTAATAGTTGACGATGTTCCTGACCTTTTATAGTATTCTAGCCTTCCTTTCTTCCTTCCTGTCTATCCACCCACACATATACTCTCTCTCTCTCTCTCTCTCTCTCTCTCTCTCTCTCTCTCTCGTTCTTGTCCGCTATCTCTCTATTTATTTATGGACTTCATTCCTTTCCACCCACACATAGCTGGCCTGTTCTATTGTTCCTGTTCTCTCTCTCTCTCTCTCTCTCTCTCTCTCTCTCTCTCTCTCTCTCTCTCTCTCTCTCTCTCTCTCTCTCTATGTTCTTGTCCGCTATCTCTATTTATTTATGGACTTCATTCCTTTCCACCCACACATAGCTGGCCTGTTCTATTGTTCCTGTTCTCTCTCTCTCTCTCTCTCTCTCTCTCTCTCTCTCTCTCTCTCTCTCTCTCTCTCTCTCTCTGTCCGCTATCTCTCTATTTATTTATGGACTTCATTCCTTTCCACCCACACATAGCTGGCCTGTTCTATTGTTCCTGTTCTCTCTCTCTCTCTCTCTCTCTCTCTCTCTCTCTCTCTCTCTCTCTCTCTCTCTCTCTCTCGTTCTTGTCCGCTATCTCTCTATTTATTTATGGACTTCATTCCTTTCCACCCACACATAGCTGGCCTGTTCTATTGTTCCTGTTCTCTCTCTCTCTCTCTCTCTCTCTCTCTCTCTCTATCTCTATCTATTTTGCTCTCGCTCTCTCTCTCTCTATCTATCTATATCGATCTATCAATAATCAAACTATCTATCTATGTATCTCTTGTATAGTTTTACTGCCTTCCTTCCTTTCTGCTGTCCACCCACACACACACACTCTCTCTCTCTCTCTCCATGACCTTTTCTAGCATTAACTTGTCTTCCCTTTTTTTTCAAACCGTGACTCAGGACTATTATACTTGATTGTGCTGAGTCACCTGCCATTTACAGAATCTTCAACTTTTTGAGACTGTTAAGCAACTTTGAATACACTATTGGAAGAGAGGTGATAACTATAAGATCGTACAAGTTTTTATAGCTCTCACTCTCGAAAGGTTATGTTGTAAGTTAGTTATGTATTTGTATGATCTAAATGTATGTTTTATTATTTTATTCTAAGTGCCATATATTATGACCTATACCAAACATATTTTTGCTTTAAGTTTCGAACACCTTATAGACACCTAGAATTATTTTGTATACATACAATTGTTTAAGAAAATGTACCAGTAACCGAATAATGTAACACATATTGTAACGTAGCTAGGATTAAACGTTATAACACGATGATACAAGAAAATATCGGATTAAAATCGAATAGGTCATTAACGTAGGGCGAATATACAATTATATTGGAAATAATGAGAGAGGAAGAAAGTAGAGAAGAATAAGGAGAAATATGGATAAGTTATTATTGATATTTCTGGTTGTCCTTCCATTGTATCTATGTAATACTTCTCAGAGTCTGTTTGTCTGCAAATATAATGTATGAACACAGTTGTTAAGGGGGGTGACCTGCTTTTTTAAATTTTTCTCTTTTTCTCTCTTTCTCTGGCTTGTATCCATTCGGCCCCATTCAGCCAACTATTTTAAGACTTTTATCCCCATCTCCAGTAGGTGTCGATTTCTTCCTGGCGAGCGATAGCGAGCCAACATTGTATAAAGAAATCCGGCTTCGCCGGAGACATTTTTCTACCGAAAAATGTACAAATTTAGCCTGCTGTCAAAAACATTTTTAAAATATACTGGCTCGCTACCGCTCACCAGTAAAAAAATTACACCTGGATGGGGATAAACGTCTTAAAACAGTAGGCGGAATGGGGCCGAATGGATACAAGCCAGAGAAAGAGAGAAAAGGAGAGAAGAAAAAGCAGGTCACCCCCCTTAAGCTAGAGAAAGGAAAATTTCCATAGCCATTGCCGATAGTCCAAGCGAGATCTCTTATTCGTACCTAATGATCATATAACCTACTTATTGCCAAGTCAAGAATGTGTGGGCCAAACCGTCATATCTGCTCTATTGTTGTAAGACGAGCAACGCCGGGTGCCCCTTTATGTCTATCTTGATATATATAACTTTTTATATTATCTCTCGCTCTTCTTCCTCTCTCCTTCCTCTTTCCTTCCTTTGTCCTCTCCATTACCCACTCTCGCCCTCCGTCTTTCACTAAATTAGATGAGAGGTCCGCTTAAATACGTTACTGAGAGAGAGAGAGAGAGAGAGAGAGAGTTCCCCAGTGTAAAATATGTACAGAACAAGAGAGAAAAGTGAGAGAAAGAATTATATAAAGATAGAAATAGACAGATAGATAGCAGACAAAGAAATTAGGAAAGTTAATCTAGTACAATGAAGAGAGAGAGAGAGAGAGAGAGAGAGAGGGAGGTGCATACAGGGAGTCAGTTTTCAATCACCAAACTTCTACCTTTCGTTAACAAAAAAAAGTATATATTTGTTTTGTTTTTGTTTTTTCATTTCCCTTTTCGGTTCTGTTTCATTTTTGTTTTCTTCTTTCTTTTCTCGGGTATGTCTCGGTGTTGTATTGTTTTGGGGTTGATTTTTAGTCCCCCTATCTCTCCATTTCATTTGTGTGTATTGTATCTCCTATGTCTTCTCTTTCTTCGTCTTGTATTATATTTGTTGACATCCTTTCTTCTGCTTTGTCTTCTTCTACTGTTTCTTATATAATTAATTTCATTGGGGGTGTGGTGGTGAGATTAATAAAAATAATATTTGTCTTCGTCTTCTTTGTATTCGTATTTTTTGTCTTGCCTTGATTCCCTCCATCCATTCTCTCCTCCTCCTCCTCTTCATCACCATCTTTTTGTCTTGTTTATATCTTATTATTATGTTCGTGTTATTATTTGTTTATATGTTATTATTATTATCATCCTCCTCTTCTTCCTCCCTCTCTTCCCTTGCCTTTTCAATCTCTCTCCCTACCTCCTCCTCCCTCAACCACTCTCCCTACCTCCTCCTTCCTCAACCACTCTCCCTACCTCCTCCTCCTTCCTCAAACACTCTCCTACCCTCCTTCTCAATACCACTTCCCTACCTCCTCCTCCTTCCTCAACCACTCTCCCTACCTCCTCCTCCTTCCTCAACCACTCTCCCTACTTCCTCCTCCTTCCTCAACCACTCTCCCTACCTCCTGCTCCTCCTCCTTCCTCAGCCACTCTCCCTACCTACTCCTCTCTCAACCACTCTCCCTACTTCCTCCTCCTTCCTCAACCACTCTCCCTACCTTCCTCTCTCCTCCTCAGCACTTCCCTCCTACTCCTCCTCCTCTCTCAACCACTCTCCCTACCTCCTCCTCCTCCTTCCTCAACCACTCTCCCTACCTCCTCCTCCTCCTTCCTCAACCACTCTCCCTACCTCCTCCTCCTCCTCCTTCCTCAGCCACTCTCCCTACCTCCTCCTCCTCCTCTCTCAACCACTCTCCCTACCTCCTCCTCCTCCTTCCTCAACCACTCTCCCTACCTCCTCCTCCTCCTTCCTCAACCACTCTCCCTACCTCCTCCTCCTCCTTCTTCCTCAACCACTCTCCCTACCTCCTCCTCCTCCTCTCTCAACCACTCTCCTTACTTCCTCCTCCTCCTCCTCCTCAACCTCTTTTCCTATCTCCTCCTCCTCCTCAACCACTTTCCCTATCTCCTCCTCCTCCCCCTCAACCACTCTCCCTACCTCCTCCTCCACCTCCTCTTTGGCTCCTCCTCCCCCTCCACCCCCTACTCCTCTTCCTCCCACCACCACCATTACCAACATAGAACATTTGATGCAGGTAATTTGTTCACTAATTAAATATAACCGGAAGTTGTGATTGGCAGTGCTTCCCGCTCCGATGCACTCTTGCCTCCATTTTATTGGGTACTTGGCATAAACGGAATTACGCAGGAGTACAATTTGATAGAAAGAGAGAAAGAGTGTGTGTGTGTGTAATAATAATAATAATAATAATAAACGGTTTATTAAAGAATGGCAGCCTCATGAGCTGAAAATACAAATTTTACAATTTAGTGGATGGACATGAGATATACACGGATATGAAAATTGTAAGCTCAGTTTACAATGTGTGAGTATAATATAGCCTACTTAAAAAAAAACACACACACAAAAATACAATACAATAATGATGCTAGTGTAAAATACAAATGATCACAAATTAACCATCAGAGTAAGTGATATACAGTACATATACACATACATATATACACATACGTACACACATACTGTACATACGCATACATATACATACATATATACATACATAAGAATATAAGAACATGCAGTAAGTGCGCAAATGCCCGTATACATAAACGCTCACGTATACAAACAAACATACATACATACAAAAAACTGTGCTGGTAGAGTCAGGTGAGACTAATAATAGGAGATAATCCTCGGGAGGATTGGAAGGAATTGGAAAAGGGTTAATGAGTCAACGGGGACCGTGGTCAGGTAAAGCCAATTAGAATGGAATGTCAAACGTCGGAAGAGATCAAATGAGGAATTTGAAAAGGGCAAAGGGGAAACGGCCTGTGGGTCCATACAGGTGGGGTCAGGTAAAGCTTATTAGAAAGGGGGGTTAATCCTCGGTAGAGAGAAAACAAAAACAAAAAAGAATATAAAATAAGTGGAGACAGCTTGGGGGAATTATAGTATATAGGACATTCTTTAGTATACAGTGCATTCATTCGACATATATCGACAGGCCCCGCCCACTTCCCCAACCGTTATCATACGGCTGGCATGACTGTGCGAGGTACGGGTGTCCAACAGGGTTACCAAATCAGCACAAAAATATTATTTAATCTGTTTGCAGAAGTAACTAGAAGAATACAAACTAGTAAATGCCTACCTAATATTGCTAGAATATTACTCCAATATTGATAACATGTGCTAAAAGATTCGGAGTATAGCCAGCATTCTTATTGCTAGGTGTAAAATTTTGCTGCTAGATCAAGTCAATATTTATTTACCATTTTAAATTATTAAATATGGCCTACAAAGCCTTTCTACCTCTTTCTACATCAACGAGTGAGAAAGAAATGTTAAGACTGGAGCCTGTCTTTAACAGCTCCATTCCCTTGTTCAAGTAAATACTTTTTGATCTAGCGGTAAGGAAGCTACATTGGCAACGCTTCTCTCTCAAGGTTTCAACTGTCACTGCGCTGCCATTCAAACGTCAGTTTAGTTCCCTGCCGTCTTCTGAAGGGGGAAGATGGCGTCTCCTGCCCATACCCCTGGCAGACCTGCTGGTTCTCCCCGACTTGTCAGTCAAGCCAGGAATATGGTCTTGAATGTATTCATGTATTTTGATAAGGAGAAAACTGAGCCAGTTGATGTGGTGGTGAAGAAAACCTCTGAGGCAACGAAAGTTTCACAGCCATTAATTAATAAGATCAGAACTCAAGGCAGGAAGATTGAAGGAGTCTTTCATTCACCAGTTTACCAGCAACGGCTTTCACCCATACTTGGACCATTGACAACTTTGATCACTTCACAATATGAGAGAGAGAGAGGGAGGGAGGGAGAGGCATTACGGTTACGGTACCGTACCCTATACACCCAAACGCAGTCGCTCGCTAAGCCTAGCTTAATAATTTTCTACCTCTGCTCTGCCCAAGTAGACGAGGTAACAATGGTAATGGAGTTTACTTATCTGTACTATGGTATATGGTAATATTGTATAGTAAAGAATAACTGCAAATATGCATGTATTAAAGCGCTCTTACATCGTATAATTAATTTTACTTGGAGCTCTTATCAGCTCCGTGGTAAGGTGACAAGTGACATGTCCGAGATTGCGGTATGATAAGCTCTACTTCGTCTACGGCGCTGGTGGAAGCGGGCGGGGCCTGTCGATATATGTCGAATGAATGCACTGTAGGTGTGTGTGTAAGAGAGAGAGAGAGAGAGAAGGCGAAATGTGGAAAAGCTGGGCATTCTATTGTTAAGGGTAGAAACACATGGATGATGATACACGAACACTTAATAATAGATAATAATTATACATAAATTTATAATAAGAAGTTGCGCTAGTGAGCAAAATGTTCTCGCTCATATGTACGTATATTTACATACCGTACACATATAGGCCTACACATGATTATACAAATACACGTACAGTGTATGGGGCCAATAGGCCTTCTGCAGATTTCCATTTTGTTATGTTCTTATGTTCTTATATACATATTATACACCTTATACTCTCAACCGGGCTCGAACCATTGACACCACATACACACACATACATATACATAAATAAATATATGCACATTTACATGCATGTATGCTCTTATCCACCTGTTACTCTCAGCCGGGCTCGAACCACAGACAGTATACACTATAGACACATACACATATACATAATTAACGCACACATACTGTACATACACATATACTGTACATTCATAAATACATATACATACATACACATATATACATAAACAAATTCAAACAAATACATACATATATACTAATACACACACGCACACACACTTATGCATAAATTACTAAAGTTGGGCGCGTATATACAGTATGGTGTGTGTGTGTGTGTGTGTGTGAAAGAAAGAGAGAGAGTGCGTGTGTATGTGTGAGAGAGAGAGAGAGAGGGTATATATAATGCTTGTGTCGTGTATATTATAGCGAGCAAGCACTGCGAGCAAATGCATGTGAGTGAAATTTACTAAATGGATATATTACTACCTGGTGATTATGTTTAATTAATTATTTACACAGAGAGGAGCGGAACTAGGATTTATAAACACATGCACAGGAGAGAGAGAGAGAGAGAGAGAGAGAGAGAGCGAGAGCGAGCATCTCATAATATATAATAACGAGAGAGCCCTGCAAGCACCTCCTATAAAGCCTAGAATTAGGTTAACGCATTATTGCTACTGGACAAGTTTGTTTAATTAATCATTTTCGCGAGGAATGGGTGATTTGGCGTGAATATAAACGGCAGTGGGAGGAAAGGGTGGGGGAGAGTATAAACGATATAATTTGATGATGGGAGAGTATAAACTATAGAATTTGATGATGGGAGAGTATACACGATAGAATTTGATGATGGAAAATTATAAACGATATAATTTGATGATGGGAAAGTATAAACGATATAATTTGATTATGGGAAAGGATAAACGGTAAAATGTAATGGCGGTAAAGTATAAACGAGAGAATTTGATGATGAGAAAGTATAAACGATATAATTTTGTTAACCCGGGAAAAATATAAACGATATAATTGTGTTATCCCGGAAAAAGTATAAACGATAGAATTCTGTTAACCTGGGAAAAAGTATGAAGGATAGAGCTTTGTTAACCTGGGGGAGTATAAATGATAGAATTGTGTTAACCCTTTCAATATTATGATGCCTTCGTATTATTGTGGCTAGCAGTATACTATTTCACAAGGCTTACGTATGATGTGTGGGAGTCAGAAGGTTAATTGAAATATTTTGTAGCCTATTCGATCCCTAGAGATCGTTCCTAAGCTGAGGAAACTCGTCTAAGGTTAGCCAGAACATAATGCCAATAGTGTCACCACATGCTAAGAAAAAGTGTGTGTGTGTGTGTGTGTGTGTGTGTGTCTTGGTTGGTCATAATACTAGTTAGATCGCAGCATCAGTCGCTCAGACATTAATATCCACATATACAGTAATATATAAGTACTTTCACGGTACATTTAGTTATCTTATGTTAATTTCACTTAACCATGCACAGATGAGTCTAATAGGTTTTTGAGTGGGAACTGATCCAACAGACTATTCAAAGGGAAACTCATTTTCCACGGTGATGAGCTGATCAGGTATTTTCATGAGGAAGCTATCAAAGGTATCCAGGAAACTGCCCTCTGATATTTCGCTTTGCCTCATATATAAGACGAAAATACTGTACGGTCGTGCTCATTAATGATGTCTTGAATTTGTTAAGTTATCTCGGTTCGAATTGAATCTCATAAATTATTTAATTAATATTCGCATTTGTTGAGGTTCGCTTTAGGGGAAATGGGCCGGGGTTTTTTTTATTGTTTATTTATTTATTTATTGTTTTGTCTATTAATTAATTTATTCCTTTATTTCTTAGTTTCCTCGCTAGACCTCCATCAAGCTTAGAAAAACACACCCTAGACACACCCCTTCAAAATAAATTTGTAAATTTTTCGGTAGAAAAATTTCCCGGCCTAAGGCCGATTCCTCTTAAAATTTCAGGCTCGCTTTTGCTCGCCAGGAAAATATCGACACCTAAATGGTACGAAAGGTCTTAAAATTGACAACGAAATGGGGCGAAAGGTGTTAAAATCGCCAAACTAATGGGCCGAACGTCATATAATCTCAAAACAAATGGGGCTTAACACGAGGGAGAAAAGGGGCCAGAAAAACGGCCCATCTCCCCTTAATGGGTTCGAATGCTCTAAATACATCAGAATTTGTGACCGTGACCGTATGATGAAAACTGATAGACTCCTAAGCGGTGGCAGCTACAGTCTATTCACTGTAAGTAGGCTAGAAATCATGATCTCTAACCTCTGTAACTCAAAAACGACTAGAGTAATCAAGTTAATATTTCTACCATTTGGGAACAGTCCGTCAAGGAATAGATGTGGAAATTTACAGCCAATTTGCTCTAGCCCGTTTTGAGTTACAGAGGATAGAGGTCATGATTGTTCGCCTACTTATACCGAATAGACTATACTGTATAGGTTTGTGCACTATAATTATTGAATGACTATTGCAGGACCTGTTGCTCTTATTCATTGTTATGGGGGGGATGGGCTGGTTTTACTGGCCCCCTTCTCCCTCGTGTTTAGCCCCATTACTTTCAGATTTTCAGACGTTCGACCCATTATGGCGATTTTAAGACATTTCGTGTAATTTAGGTGTCGATTTTTTTAGTGAGGGCAATCGGTACTAAATAGGACAAGAATTGCTCACAAGGTGATACAAGCATAAAACTTTCCACAATAGTTCACAAAGACCTATTTTACAATTTCAGGGCAGGAGCCACCGAGATTTCAGTGTTGCATAGCAACGGTTGCTAGGCGCTATGGTTTTTTCTCAACTCCATATTCTAAAAAACATGTAGCATTGCATTTGGAGATCATATACAAGAATTATGTGGCATAAAATCCAATTTAGGGCAAGTCAGGCTATAAAAATGCCACTCCTAAAGCTTCAGACACTGTTGTCACAGTCACTTTTGCATTTGCAGTAGGCTGTGCATTTTAGATGCGCATCAACACATTTGCAGTCTGTGCATCCTCCTCGGCAAGAACACTTCAGTAGTTCTGGGCAGGTTGCACTGGCTTCGGGCAAGTTAGACCACAGAGGCCTCCACTTTTCTGGGCAAGTCCATCCCACTCACTTGGAGAGGGCAACTGTCGTTCTGGCACCGTGGTGCAGCCCCAGTGGTGCCCACCTTGTAGTACTGCCCTCTTCATGTGTTGCTGTAGAGCAGCCTTGGTTGGAGGTAGACATGATATCTGACGTCCTTTGTGGATGAACAGATTCTTTCTGACTTCATTGATGGAACGAGAAGTTGCTGTCCTGTCATAGAGTCGAATGGTGAAGTACTCCAGAGAAGCCTCAGTCGCTTCACCAATTTGTTCAGGTGCATTGTGCAGCTCATAGAATGTCGCAGTAAATTCATCATGTGCCTCCCACACTTTCCATGCAGTCTTCTTTCCCACCTGGACCAGATGGGACACGGTATCACAACCTGTATAAGCATGGAACGCAGGCAGTGCCAAGGATCTTTCTGTGCCAAGTGAAGCACATATTTCATGAGCTGGGATGTACCTAAAGTCCTTTCCACAACCAAAGGCAATCCAGAGTTCTATCTGCTGTCTCTGAGCCAGCTGCAACAAGCTGGAACAAGGACAAGCTGGTGCCATGGAATGAACTTGTAGATGTCGCAGAGCTAGGGTTGTGGTCGATGTTGTCTGCAGCACTGGTGATGAAATGCCCTTTGCGAAGTTGAGGAGGACAGACTGTGCCAATCTGATGGTAATAGTCACAGACGTTATTACCCAATGATGTGATCAAGTCCATTGTGCGGTTGTATGATGCCGACATACCAAGAGTATATAGACTCTCAATCAACTTTCTATCTCTGGTTAGTGCATGAGCCTTAAGACCTACATAGACGGGTAGTGGCGTTTCACGATCTTTGCTGTGATATACTTGTGGATTTCTCACAGAATCCCTGCGTCTCTTGATGCTGTTGTACACCAACAGCTGAGCAATGGATAGTATGTGTTGGCTGATAGTTGTGTTGGATGTTTGATCTGTGATGTTTGAACCATTGATAAGCATGCTGACCAGTGACAAAAGGGACCGTGGAACAGACTCCACTTGGCTGTTATGGCCAAACGATCCAGAGAATGCTATTTTGTGTGCGAAGATGTCCTGTCGGATCATTTCAGCAATTTGGGTCATCATGACACTCTGCTCGTCTCGATCAGTCTGGTATCCTTCTCGGAGAATAGAGCCAACATCTTCACAAGCCATGAACACATCTCGTCCTTCTTTGTAAGCTTTCATCCTTGGGAGATGCTTGAGAATGCGGTCTTTCAGATACTTACTGTTTACTCGTGCAGTAACATCCACTCCAAGTTGATTTAGCCTGTCAGTGTATAGCTTCACAAGATCTGCAAGTCTGAACACCTTCACATCCTCATCTTGCCTCTTCTCCTCAATGTAGGAAATCAGCTGAGCCAAAGCAATTCCTTTACATGTCTGGTCATCTGAGGCATCCTGATCCTGTGATACCTTTGCACGTGCTCTATTGTACAGGTTTGTAAGGCAGTTTGCATGATACTTTGCCTCCTGGGCAATAAGGTCTCCTGCACTTAATTTTGCAAGAAGATTTTCATCTTGTAGCTCATGTGCGCATATCCTCACACGAAAATCTAGTTGAAATGTACAGACTTTGCGGAGGTTCTCCTTTGTTTGCTGCTGGGAACAAAAGAAGCATTTGGGACAATTGCTGCCAACTGTTCCACTTGAGGCAGTATCACCACCACTGCTAGTGCTACGTGTGAAAATTCGTTTTGAAGCAGTCCCATCTTCCTCAGACTTGTGCTTTCGTTTTGCGCGTTCCAGTTTGGTATGTGAAAACTTCTGATAACAAGATTTGTGCCACTTTGCATTCTGTTCTTTCAATGTTAATTGAATACCATTCCCATGGTCAAGTCGTGCCAGATTGATTTTGATTGGCATTGAGTCAAGGTTACTAAACTGTGTGATGTTGTCTACTATGGTTTCATAGCCTCTGTCAGTTGGTGATATGAGAGACTCTTTGGTGTCCAGTTGACAAAAAACACAGATAGTCCAATCAGTTGCTTGAACAGATGAAGATGAGGCACTGGCCATTTCTGTGAATATTCAGTACGTCTTGACTATCACTGTGCGCAGATCAAATATATCAAACTTGCTGAAAACTGGAAACAAAATATGATTAAGGCCGAGGGTTTATCCTTTTACCACCTTTATCAAATACATCTGTTGCACACATTCCTTTATGGGATACAACTAGGTTCAGTTTCCCTACACCTAGCCCGATCGTTCATCCAGTGCCATTTAAGTCCCGTGCGATCTGTACACCTTCCGGGTAATTCTTAAGCCCCGTTACCCTTGGCTCGGCTCTCCCGCGCTGGCACATCCTGTCAATTCAGGCGCGGCTATCTAACTACATCTACCAACTACAAACTAAAGTTTAGTAGCTAGTGGATTTGGGGCTGTTAGATAGCATTTGGGACACTGATCTAGATATACTAGTACTTATTAAAGTACTAGTATATCTAGATCAGCTGGCACTGAACCCCATGCTGAGTTACACAGCAGTGATGTCACCAGTGTGCCCTGGTTGTGTGCTGACATTCACTCTATTATATAGATATATATGCTTTTATACATCTTTTGAACCATTTTAGGAGTGAATATAGGAAAATAAATAAAAGTACAAAGTCATAACACTTCATAGTAGTTCAGAAACTGCATCGTTGCTGCCGGTTGCTAAGGAAAATGCTTTGCCTAGCAACCGTTGCTATGCAATACAGAAATCTCGGTGGCTCCTGCTCTGAAATTGTAAAGTAGGTCCTTGTGAACATTTCCGGGAAGTTTCATGCTTGTATCACCTTGTGAGCAATTCTTGCACCCATTTCCTTGACTCCACATGTATTTGTTGATTTCATTAATTGAGTTTAGAAGTGAAGTTGGTTGGTGAAAAAATATAATTGATATATATATATTTATATATATATACCGGTATATAATATTATATATATATATATATATATATATATATATATATATATATATATATATATATACTCTCTCTCTCTCACACACACACACACAAACGGTCACACACACACACACACACACAAATAGTCACACACAAAAACATAATAACTATATTTCCCGTTTGAACCAGAAATAAAACCTGTGTTACTAAGGTATTATTAGACTCTGGATCGCGACTGTGCATTATGCCGTATCTTAGTGGCAGAAAAAAATCGTCTCCCGCTAAAGAAGTTACGTCGTTAAGGGAGCCCACCTCGCTTTTTTTCTCTTTCTCGCCCTCTCTCTTTGGCTTGTATCCATTCATAAGAACATAAGAACATAAGAAAATGGGAGTCTGCAGAAAGCCGATTGGCCTACACAAGGCAGATCCCTGTCACACCCAACCCTAATTATAAGCCCAGCTTAAAAACACCATTAGGACTTACCTCACCGAAACGGTCAGAGGTCAGAAAACCGGGGATCTGCAGATCCCCACACCTGGGCCACACCTGACAGATCACCCAACCCATCTCGTCCATATGCCTATCTAATTGTATCTTAAAGCTCCCTATCGTTCTTGATCCCACTATAGCACTTGGTAGCCTATTCCACCCATCTACAACTCTGTTACCAAACCAATATTTGCCTATATCTTTCTTGAAACGAAATTTATCTAATTTGAAACCATTTGTACGAGTTCTTTCGCTATCACTGAGCTTTTTAGTACATTTTTCATTTCCCCTTCGGCCCCATTCAGCCTACTGTTTTAAGACGTTTACCCCCATCCAGGTGTCAATATTTTCCTAGCGAGTGATAGCGAGCCAGCATATACTGTATATATTTTTGTTATGACAGCAAGCTAAATTTGTACATTTTTCGATAGAAAAATGTCTCCACCGAAGCCGGATTTCTCCATACAATGCTGGCTCGCTATCGCTCACCAGGAAGAAATCGACACCTGGATGGGAAGAAAAGTCTTAAAACAGTTGGCTGAATGGGGCCGAATGGATACAAGCCAGCGAAAGAGAGAAAAGGAGAGAAAGATAAAAAACAAAAGCCGGTGACCCCCCTTAAGCCCCGTCAAGTGATGGAGTGGGGGGGGTGGGGTGAGGGGGTTGATAGGGGGGAAAGGGGTGATGGAGTAGGGGCTGGGGAAGAGAGGATAGGAGGGGGAGGGGTAGGATGAAGGAAGGAGGAGATGTGGGAGAATAGGAACGGGGGGAGAGGAACGTAAGGGATTGGAAATAGATAGGAGAGGAGAGGAAGAGGTTGGAAAAGAGAGGGGAGGGGAGGAATAGATTGGACAAGAGAGGAGAGGGGAGGAATAGATTGGGCAAGAGAGGAGAGGGGAGGAATAAATTGGACGAGAGGAGAGGGGAGGAATAGATTGGACAAGAGAGGAGAGGGGAGGAATAGATTGGACAAGAGAGGATAGGGGAGGAATAGATTGGGCAAGAGAGGAGAGGGAAGAAGAGATAGGAAGAGATAGGAGAAGGGAGGAAGAAATAGGAGAGGGGAGGAAAAGAGATTGGAAAAGATAGGAGAGGAGAGGAAGAGATTTGACAATATAAGAGAAGGGAGGAAGAGATTGGAAGAGATAGGAGAGGGGAGGAAGAGATTGGAAAGAGAGGAGAGGATAGACAGTAAAGGAGAAATGGAGGGAGGGAGAGTGATGGGATAGAGGACGGAAGAGACATGGTAGAAAAGTAGTGGAGATACAGAACTGTGAATAAAAGGAAGGGAGGGGAGAATGTAGGAGAGGAAGAAGAGTAAAGGAAAAAAGAGTTCATTGGATTTGAGTGGCAAGGAGAGAAGATAAGTGGACTGAGTAAAGAGAAACTACAAGACATTATACAAAATGTTAATAGGAGAGAAGCGCAAGAAAGAAAAGAGTAAGGAGAGGAGGTCAAAGTTATGGAGAGAAAAGCGGAGAAGAGACAAGGCACATAGAGGGAAAATAAAAAGAAAAGTGGAGAGTAGAAAAATAGAAGAAAAGAGAGGAAAGAAAAGGGAGGAGGGGAGAATTAAGAAAGGGAGTAGAGAGGAGAGGAGAGTAAGAAGGAGAGGTGAAAGGGGGATAGGGAGAAACAAGGAAGAGAGTTGGCAATGGGAGAAGCTACGTAGAAAAGAAGAAATAGAAGGGTAGAAAACAAGAAGAGAGGAGAGTAAGGAGAGTGAGTGTTTCGAGGCGAGTTGAGAGAGTATAATAGAAGAGGGAGAGAGAGAGAGAGAGGATAAATAAACATTAGCTGGTCTTTAGCTAGTGATATTGTATAACACATGTTTTCACTTTGACCAGCATCATATGTATCACAATGTTTAAATATAGCACAAAATAAAGAGAGAGAGAGAGAGAGAGAGAGAGAGAGAGAGAGAGAGAGAGAGAGAGAGAGAGAGAGGTAGGGTGTGTGGGGGGGAGGGGGGGCTAGAGTTACAAAAGAGCGATAGAGCAGAAGGATTGGCAAGAGGGCCGCTGATTTATCGTAAATTGGCATTCTAAGTCTCCGCCAAATAATAGCCCTTCTTCCTAATGGTTCTTTTGTCCATTTTTTTTTTTTTTTTTTTCTCTCTCTCTCTCTCTCTCTCTCTCTCTCTCTCTCTCTCTTTTTAATGTGTTGCTTTGTATTGCATTGTCATATGTTTGTTTTTGCATTGTCATTATCTTACGATTATTTACTTTATATATTATATTGCATATATGTTTTTTATCATTTTCAGTGTCGTAATATAGACAAATTTTGATAAATTATTTTTGGTCTTATTCATGTGTAGCCTATTCAAATGTAGTATTGTTGTATGATGCATATATATATATATATATATATATATATATATATATATATATATATATATATATATATATATATATTGAGAATATATCACAAATACACGTGAGCCACTAAATGTTTCTAGTCTCTCAGTGGGGAAGGCTGAGTGTCTTTTAGACTGCCGTGGTGTAATTGATTAAGCGTCGGCTATCATTCTGATGGTCGATGGTTCGATCCCCACTGAGAGACTAGAAACATTTAGTGGCTCACGTGTATTTGTGATATATTCTCAATATTTGTAACTCTCATGCTTTGTGGGTTAGAATTAAATTAAATCAATTTCAACCCGAGTTGCGTCGGGACACTCAAAAATCCGTGTATGGTATTCTGGAAATATGGATCCTACAACTAGGTTTGAATTGAAATATATTCGCCTAGTGGGTTTCCCTTCTCCCTAACATAAATAGGATAGAAGGCTGAGTGTCTTTTAGACTGCCGTGGTGTAATTGATTAAGCGTCGGCTATCATTCTGATGGTCGATAGTTCGATCCCCACTGAGAGACTAGAAACATTTAGTGGCTCACGTGTATTTGTGATATATTCTCAATATTTGTAACTCTCATGCTTTGTGGGTTAGAATTAAATTAAATCAATTTCAACCCGAGTTGCGTCGGGACACTCAAAAATCCGTGTATGGTATTCTGGAAATATGGATCCTACAACTAGGTTTGAATTGAAATATATTCGCCTAGTGGGTTTCCCTTCTCCCTAACATAAATAGGATAGAAGGCTGAGTGTCTTTTAGACTGCCGTGGTGTAATTGATTAAGCGTCGGCTATCATTCTGATGGTCGATGGTTCGATCCCCACTGAGAGACTAGAAACATATATATATATATATATATATAATATATATATATACTGTATATATATATAATAGAAATTCTAAAATTGTTCGTGTTAGTAAATCCCTTGGGCGTGTAAGTTCAGTATATGATATCCTACTGTAGGTTCGAATCCTGGGAGAATCACACGCTTTCATTAATTTCATTTTGGGTGTTATTGGTGTTAAGAACGTTCTTAAGAATATAATATCGGACGGTTAATTGATTTGTTTTATATATATATATATATATATATATATATATGTGTGTGTGGGAGCCAATAATGCATCCTTGGCACTGAAGGGTTAGGTCGCCTCGTATACCGTGTTTTAAGGCTGACTTACGACCAGCTGATGGGCTCGTCAGCTATGTATTGGTGTCTCCAGGAATGTGTGTGTGTGTGTGTGAGAGAGAGAGTGTGTGTGTGTAGCTGTGTGGGTGTGTTAGTGTTTGTATGTTTGTGTGTGTAGCTGTGAGAGTGAGAGAGAGATTTACATATAAATACTGGCCACATGGACCTTACGATTCCAGCGAGGTGGTCATGACCCTTAATTATCGTCGAAATAGCAAACCCGAAAATAATGGAAAGTGGAAGGATATGATAGCAAATGAGAGAGAGAGAGAGAGAGAGAGAGAGTATAATAATTGATGATTACATATTAGACTAACTATGAGTGTCTTTGTATGTGAAAAGGTGTTTATTTTATTTTATTTTATTATTATGTTTATTTTATTGTATTTTATTTTTTATTTTTTTGGGGGGTGAAGGGAGGACAGAAAACACAAATCCTTTAAAATTACTATTATTATAAAAAACTTTGCTACCGAAGAATCAATTGGTGTGGTATAGCTTGTTTTAAGGCTGACTTACGACCAGCTGAAGAGGTCGTAGATCCTCATGGCTGTCGTAAGATATGTGGATGTGAGGGAGGTCAGGTGGGGTGTTTGAGGGGGGAGTATACTGTATATGTGTGTGTGTGGGTGTGTGTGTGGGTGTGCGTGCGAGAGAGAGAGGGAGAGGGAGAGAGTGAGAGTGAGAGAGTGAGAGTGAGTGTGAGTGTGAGTGAGAGACAGACAGACAGACAGAGTGAGAGTGAGTGAGTTGCAAGGAGAGTTACACTAGCAGGTAAATTCAGACAAACATCTGAACGTAGGATTGAATTAAGCCACCAAATATAACTGGCCATAAACAATATTACGGTATTAATCATTCACGTGACTCCTTTATTTGTCCAACTGTACCAGAATCAGGCCCTTGATCCCCTTGACCGTGTACTTGAGGGGGTGTCAGAACGTAATGGGATAGCGAAGGCAGGGTGGTCGGGGTTTCATCCCACTACAGAGGCCTGTTGAGGGTCGCCTGAAGAGTATTTGGGGAGTGGAGGGAACAATTTAAGATACAGATACGGACAACTCTTGACTATACAGTTTCTTTTCAGCTGATGATAAATTGAATCTCATAGCAGTTATTTTCTCGATACTTAATGGGAAAATATGAAACCACTATGTCTCTGCATCATATTAAGTCCAAGTTTATATAATCAGCACCATATTTCATTACAAAATCTTCAAAATAACTGAGATATCTTGATGGGAACTTTACAATTTACCGTCAGTTGAAAAGAAACGGAGTATAGTGTGTCAGTTTGGAAGCAGTTGAACCCATCACTTAGCCTATACTGGCAATATGGCATACTATATAGTATTAGAAACATGAAGAAAAAATACTGTTGAATTAATTTATTTAACCACTTCTATATCTGCGACGTCTATTTAATTTTAGCTATATGTAGACGATTTTGTGCAGCTTCAGAAGGATCTATGGTAGTAAAAAGGGTTAAGAGAGATAGTTCGCAGCCTGTTTTAGTTCCTGGAGGCCCATTTTAAACTGAATAAAATCGTCTAATAGTAGCAAGAATAGAATGAAAGAGATCTCGCCGGTACAGAAGGGGTTATTGTTGTCCAAATTAGTATTGAACAAAAGGCCTTGAGAGGGTTACTAGTGGCAGAGACCCAACATGTCGACTATTGGCCAACTCTTTGTTCACAAATTGATAACGAGTGAGGAGTGCCTTTCTTGATGCTAGTAGCCTTCAAATTTAACCTTTTCAATCGGTTGACGCCCATTTGTGTTTATTCAGGCTACCTCCAAGCGATTTTATTAAAATTAATAAAGATCTTTCAGAGTTAGACGATAAATTTGGATTATTCTGATTACCTAATTTGAGGTAGTAATCGTCGTTTGATTTCAAAGAATGATAGTGTAGGGAACTGGTGAAGCATGCATTGAGTGTAACAACCAAAATCAATATTATATAGTTGTAAGCAAGCCAAATGGTTAAAATAAATGTTGTATTATAATGTTGGGAGTCACAATTCGATCTGGAAACTGCCTCCTTGATGAGCTTAAGTGAGACTTGGAACTTCTTAATGATGGACTTCAGCCCCTCAACTGCGAGAAGTGGTTCCTAAGCTGGGTAAAATCGTTAGTCTTAGTCAAAAGTAAGTCATATTAGTCAGTCAGTATCTATTCTCAAAATGTATGAATGTATCTCAAATACAGTTATAAAACCCGATGACCACTTTATTATTTTGTAACTACCAGCAGACGATTTAATCCATGTGTGTAAATATTTGTCGTGCAGGTTAGATAAGTCTTACGATCCTACTCCAATCCTTTCCAAAGAGTTCCCCAAACATAATGTTGTCCGAATAGTTCTTGCAAAGAAGTAGAAATGGCTTTAATAGTATATATAAGTAGATAGATAGAGAGAGAGATAGTTGTGTATTCACTTGCTTGCTTGCTTGTTCGTCAAGGGGAATCCACGCAATGCGAGCTAAGCTCATTATTATCGCGCCTCCTTAACTGGGAATGTATTGCGTGAAATGCATGTTAAGTGTTTGTGTATCGTTGGAATGGCTGTGGATGTGTGTGTAGTCTGTATTTTAGCCAATTGGCGACATCTGGAAACGAAGGCTTAGGGTTAATCTGTACGGTACCATTCTCACTACGGTACCGTACCAGTCTCACCCGAAGGCTTAGGTTGATCAGTAGCTTAGGTTGACCAGTACGATACCCATCTCACCTTGTAACCGATCACCAACCCCAGATTGGACGTCACAACTTCGTCCAATTATACCAGGTTCCTAATTATACTGCTAGGTGAACAGAGGCTACACCGTTAAGAGACTTGCCCAAATGTCTCTTCCCCGCCCCCCCGGGGGGGGGGGGGGGTGAGAGAGAATGAGAGAGAGAGAGAGAGAGAGGAATTGATAGATAGAGAGATAAAAGAGAAATAAATAGTATAAAGAAAAGTTAGTGTATCTCCGATTCTCAAGATCCTATAACCTTTAACACCTCAGAGCCTGAGACTCATTTGACCCGGATCCAAACACGATGTACATTCTATATTTTATCAAGAGACTTCCACTCTTGTTCCATCAAGCAAAATACCATGCTTGAAAACTCACAATTACAGTTATGTGTGAGGCAGGCTAAGAAGAAGAAAGCCCAGAGGTTGGTGAACTAGACTGGTATTTGAGTCCCACTGGTAGATGACAGACTAACGAGACTAGCCAAGGAGGTAGATTTTTTTTTTTTTTTAGATAGTTAACCCGTACAGCCCCAGCGACGCGCCTGACGCGTCGGCGATGTATGTAACGCACAGCCCCAGAGACGCGCCTGGCGCGTCACCCTAATTGCGCCGACCGTAACCTCAGGTGTAGCCACTCAAGAGGGCTCAGATTTGTATGGGAACTGTGTACGTATCCCACGCAACCGTGCCGATGGTTGAAAACTCTCAAAGTCCACGTGCGTGCGCGCGAGCGCACAAAAACCTGTTTTTTTGGGATAATTGCCTTCAATTTTTTACTCTTATAAAATCCGTTTTCGGGGGCTCTGTAGGACCATTTTTTAAGCTTTTTGAGCGGTTTTTCGTGGTTTTTCCTTCATTCCTAACCCATTCGCTATTGTTTCTGGAATAAAACCATTTTTTGAAAACCGGCCGGGTTCTGGTGCGCAAACATTACAAAACTAGCCGGGGCTCCACGGGTTAATTAGATAGATAGATGGATGGTTGGATGTATAATAATTTGATAGCTAACTAGATAGATAGGTTAGATAGGTCGATAGTTAGATAGACGGATAATAGATAATTAGACAGGCAGAAAAATATAGAAAACAACGTAATAGTCTCACTTCATCCTCTTCTTTTCCAGCCCAACGAGACCCAAGGCGGAGCGACGCGGGTGGAGAAAGAGCTAGGTGTGGGCGTGGGACCGTGGCGAGTGCCGGGTGACCAGTTACCGGCACTAGTGGGCGTCATCACGGGTGCCTCACTACTGCTGTTGCTGCTACTGTCACTCCTGCTGTACACTGTCTGTCACTCCGCCCACCACCACACGCCCGCACACAAGAAGTATAGTGAGTACAATGGATTTATTTTTTACATTCGTCGTATAACACTCTAAAGTTTTTGCTGAAGATAAAGTAGTGTAAGATTTGTGGATAATAATTGGTATTAGGTAGGGATTTGGGAGAGTTGAAGGAGGTTATAAAATGTCAAACCATGGAGGGGGGAAGAGGTGCTTAGGGCGCCAGGAGGGGGACACTAATGGGAGCACTTCAGGGGAACCCTTAGAAAGAGCCCCTAGGGGGTACCTATGAAGTTGAACCCAAGGTCCACCATCCCCCAGATTTAAGAAGCCAGTGGGGGATATAACCACCTGAAGAAGAACCATTTCGTACAGCCCAAAGGTGGTTTGGCTTATAGGAAGTGGGCCCTCCCTATGACAAGTACCTCTAGGATTGAACCTGTGGAGTAGGTCTCTTTAGGAAGGCACATATGGTGGATCTCCTAAAGTGGGTCTACAGGAGAAGGCCCCAAGGATGGATCTGTGCACGAGGCCACCACAGAGGGAAACCGAGTGTATAAAGGGAATGTGTGTGTGGGTGTGTGTGTGGGTGTGGGTGTGGGTGTGTGTGTGTGTGTGTGTGGGTGTGGGTGTGGAGGAGGGAAGGCGAGGTCACAGGCGCCACATTTCCCTGGAATTCTTGTGTATGTGTGTTTTGTGTGTGTTCTTCTGTGTGTGTGTGTGTGTGGGTGTGGATGTGTGTGTGTGTGTTTGTGTGTGTTGTGTGTGTGTGTGTGTGTTTGTTCTTAGTGTTGTGTGTGTGTGTGTCACTCTCTCTCTCTCTCTTGCCACATTTTTTCCTCTTTCTCTCATCACTCTCTCTGTCTCTCTCGAAATTTAGTTCTTTGTTTCTCTCTCTCTTGTCCCTCTCTCTCTCTCGCCTCTCTCCTCTCTCTCTCTCCTCTCTCTCTCTCTCTCTCCTCTCTCTCTCTCTCCTCTCTCTCTCTCTCTCTCTCTCTCTCTCTCTCTCTCTCTCTCTCTCTCTCTCTCTCTCTCTCTCTCTCTCTCTCTGTCTCTCTCTCTCTCTCTCTCTCTCTCTCTCTCTCTCTCTCTCTCTCTCAGGTTACCCTCCACCATTAGTAGCTCACACAGGGGAAAAATACGAAAGGGAGTACTACACTCCCCCTTTTTTCCCCTCTCAAACCCCCCCCCCCCCCCCCCCTCTTCCACCCCAAGAAAGTGAAACAAAGTTCTCCATATAGCCGTAAAAAAAGTTAAGTTAGTGGTACTACTGTTACACATAACTTTGTTTTCCTACGAAGCAAGGGTTGAGTACATGAAGCGAATCAGGGGGGGGGGGGGGGGGGAGTCCAAAAATGCCCCCCTCGGTCCATATAGGGTTAAAAAGAATGTTTGAGCCACAATGATTGACTTACTGGATTCACTAGTTTCATACTTCTCACCGTCTGGTATTGATCATTAGGAACAGGTAGCGTAATCATGACCACAACTATGTCCATTATGAACCGTCGACCACTATAAACTAGCCCTCGAATTGTAAATATTAAGTACAGAAGAAATGAGAAGATTCCTTGATAGATAGATATATATATAGATAGATAGATAGATAGATAGATAGAAAAATAGATAGATAGATGGATAGATAAATAGATGAATAGCAAATAGAGGTAGTTGCCGATATTTTCAGGCAATCCGTGCCTGGTGAGTTATCTGCTCAACAGGTGGCGTTGTGTGTGTGTAAGTGTGAGAGTCCGAGTGTAGGGGGTGAGACAGTGAAGCACGGGAACGAGGTGGCTTCAGAGATGGGGTCGTTTCGGGCCATGAGTGAGCACCGTGCCTCATGTGAAGGCAAGATGGCAGGTGCTCGTTGTACTCTACGTGCTTCACATGTCTCACTCCCTAGACTGGAACAAGACCTCACGGGCTTCACTGTTCATTGTAAAGCGGTGAATGTTAAGGCTCTCAGCCTATGCCCGAGAGGAAGTAAGTTGGAATATAGAAAAAAAAAAAAAAAAAAAAAAAAAAAATGTGTGTGTTAGATATCTTGCTACCAGACAGACGAAACGAAACAGACTTACAAACTTATAATTGATGAAATATATTTACTTTAGCTCAAGTACAACGGTGAGCATCAATAGCTACACACCTATTTGAATCAACATCGAATACAAATGAGAAAATACACTATATATTATATCCTAAATACTTCAGAACTTGGCTTTAAAGAGTCAAAGATTGAAGTTAATTCACACACACACACACACACACACACACACACACACACACACACACACACACACACACACACACACACACACACACACACACACACACACACACATATCTGGCACCAAATTATTTATCAGCGTGGTAATTAAAAACCTAATTCAAGCCTTAATTTACCTCTACGCGTTACTGAATCTAATTATTTGGTCCTAATATAATTACTGGTGTCTAAAATTACCATAATAAATAACTTACTTGAATATATATAATTCATAATTTATACTTCACATTGGTAGTAAACTGATATTGAAATATATATCAATAGTAGTAGTAGTAGTAGTAGTAGTAGTAGTAGTAGTAGTAGTATTAGTACAATATTAAATACAAATCAAAGTAGTGGTAGTAATCCACGATGATGAGTCGGAGTGCTTACCCCGGAATAGGAAGTAGCTGAATGACTACCAAGTCGGGCGCGTTGATGACTGTTCTGACTTTGTTTAGGGTCCATAGGGGTAGATGCACAGGCTGAGTGGTAGTAGTTGAAAAAAAAAAGTAGTAGTGGCTTTAGTAGTAGTAGTAGTAGTAGTAGTGGTAGTAGTGCAAATATCTCTTGGAAAAACTTCATGGAAAAAAACGATATAATTCCTTCTATAAAATGTTATATTGGAAAGTCAGTATAGGACGACCAAGATCCTCAGTTTCCGGGAGAGAAAAAATATATATATATATCATAAGTTTCGGAAACCCAATATAGGAATTTTTGTGAGATTTTCTTGCACGAAGGATTCCCGGCTAGTGATTTCTGAGGAGAGCTTTTATGAAATTTGCTGACTCTTTCCTTCGCTTATAAATTTAATGAGATGCAATTTGTTTTAACCAGCTAAAGGCAATAATTGTTCTGTCGTGTGTGGCTTTTATATTTTGTATTCTTGTTAACTTTTTTATGAGATTTGTTAGATTTGTTTTTACCCTTTCATAAGCTTAACCCTTTCAGTATCATGGCCTATATTCTAGATAACATTAGACGATTTTATTCTGATTGATAAGGCCCTTCGGGAATCGATGAGTTAATATCAATCTACATTTACACTCTGACTCTCACAATCTCTTCCTAAGCTGAATAAAATCGGCGAGTGGTAGCCGGAATATAAGGAATAAAAGCGTCACCGTATATTTTGTCATCGATTATTCAACTGCGCCAAAGTCCCTAATCTTCTTTTCAGAGGATATATGAAATGAAACCCTAACAATTTATTCGTATTTTTGTTGAAACTCACTCTCACACACACACACACACACACACACACACACACACACACACACACACACACACACACACACACACACACACACACACACACACACACACACACACACAGTATTACTGATAAATACTTTTCAAAAATTAGTAGCTGTATGTAATTAATTATATAATAAATTATACAGTATATTACTATAAAAAATAATAATATACTGTATCATTTATTATATAATTGCATACATGTATATATAACTAAATATTTCTTGTAAGATTATTGATGGTGAAGGAAAAATAATAACTTATATAATGGTCATTGAGGAACATTTAGTTAGATCTTATACTGTGAGAGAGAGAGAGAGAGAGAGAGAGAGAGAGAGAGAGAGAGAGAGAAAGAGAAAGAGAAAGAGGTCTTATACTGTGTGAGAGAGAGAGAGCGCGCGCGAGAGCGAGAATCTTAGAGGATGCACAGAAAAAGTACTACACCACTTCCGCTGGAAATCCCAAGAGGAGGAAAATATTGGAAGAGAAGTTTAGGGGAGGCAGACCGTTTTTCTGGACCCCCTTCTCCCTAATGTTTAGCACCACTAGTTTTGAAATTATAAGACGTTCGGCCCATTAGTTTGGCGATTTTAAAACCTTTCGCCCCATTTCGTTGTCAATTTTAAGACCTTTCAAGCCATTTACGTGTCGTTTTTTTCCTGGTGAGCGATAGCGAGCCTGCAATTTTAAGAGGAACCGGCCTTCGGCCGGGAAATTATTCTACCGAAAAATGTGCAAATTTATCTTGAAGGGGGGTCTAGGGGGTGTTTTTCTAAGCTTAACTGAGGTCTAGGGAGGAAACTAAACAAATATATGAATAAAGGAATTAATAGACCAAACAAACGGTCAGTCTCCCCTTTAATACCGGATGTGTTAAAAATGTTACGCCAGAGTGGGACAGAGTTATGACTGGTATCTTTAACCAAGAACTTATCAGACTCTTCGGATAGTTTAGAAGGATTTGGGGTTCTCATTCTTGTTTGCGGGTATTAATTTGTTCATTAACCCGTTCAGTACCAGTTCTGTTCATTTCATTTGATATTGGGTAATAATAGATGATTGTACTTAGTTTAAAAAGGACCTACAGCAATAAGCAGTCTTCGAACTATCTTAATTAACACTTTTTACTACCACAGATCCTTCTTAAGCTGCACAAAATAGTCTACATACAGCTAGAATAATATACAAAAATACGTTGCCGGTACAGAAGGGGTTAATAAGGCAATTTTCTTTCACTTCTTCTGGCTATTATTAGACTACAGGTTAGCACAGTATGCAGGGGTGGCTATTATTAGAAGACAGGTTAGCACAGTATGCAGGGGTGGCTATTATTAGACGACAGGTTAGCACAGTATGCAGGGGTGGCTATTATTAGAAGACAGGTTAGCACAGTATGCAGGGGTGGCTATTATTAGAAGACAGGTTAGCACAGTATGCAGGGGTGGCTATTATTAGAAGACAGGTTAGCACAGTATGCAGGGGTGGCTATTATTAGAAGACAGGTTAGCACAGTATGCAGGGGTGGCTATTATTAGAAGACAGGTTAGCACAGTATGCAGGGGTGGCTATTATTAGAAGACAGGTTAGCACAGTATGCAGGGGTGGCTATTATTAGAAGACACAGGTTAGCACAGTATGCGGGGGTGGCTATTATTAGAAGACAGGTTAGCACAGTATGCAGGGGTGGCTATTATTAGAAGACAGGTTAGCACAGTATGCAGGGGTGGCTATTATTAGAAGACAGGTTAGCACAGTATGCAGGGGTGGCTATTATTAGAAGACAGGTTAGCACAGTATGCAGGGGTGGCTATTATTAGAAGACAGGTTAGCACAGTATGCAGGGGTGGCTATTATTAGACGACAGGTTAGCACAGTATGCAGGGGTGGCTATTATTAGACTACAGGTTAGCACAGTATGCAGGGGTGGCTATTATTAGAAGACAGGTTAGCACAGTATGCAGGGGTGGCTATTATTAGACTACAGGTTAGCACAGTATGCAGGGGTGGCTATTCCTTTGTTAACCCTTTCACTCATTTATGACTCAGAGGTTGCCAGATTAGCAATAAGAAATAGAGTTCTCTCACTCATATAATTACCCCTCCAAAATTAGTTTTCTGCCGACAGCTAACTCAAAGACAACTGCAGAGGTTGAAGTAACTAAACTAAAGGTTTCTAAATACCCCTGATGGTAACAAAGGCTTTAAAGTATCCCTAATAGGCTCAGAATCGCGTCATATGCGTGAAAAGGTTAAGGCAAGTAACCCTTTCAAGATCCGTTGTCGCGCTTTGACAGTTAGTTTATTCTGGCTACCATTACATGATTCCGTTCAATTTAGGAAGGGTCTGTGGGAATTATAATAGTGAAGATCCTTTCAAGGTTAGTTGACGTGTTTTGGCAGTTTATTCTGGCTACCATTAGAAGATTTTATGCAATTTAGGAAGGATCTGTGGGAGTTATAAAGTGAAGACTCTGACTGCCATACATCCTTCCTAATCTGAATAGACTAATAAATAGCCAGGCAACAGAAAAGAAATGCGTCATTATATCTGCTAAGGGTTAAACAGGGGTTAACCCTTTCTGTACCGGCGACGTCTTTTTTAACTATATGCTTGTTATTTTTAGACGATATTATTCATTATAATAAGGGCCTCCACCAATTAATTTAACAGGCTTCGAGCTATCTCATTTAACCCTTTATACTACCACGGATCCTTCTTAAGCTGCATAACATTGTCTAAATATAGCTAGAATAAAAGTGAAAAGACGTCGCCGGTACGGAAGGGGTTAAGAACGAAATATTTATCTAGTCGATTTTTTAAGGAAGATGATTATAGAAGACAGATTTCTCCTAAACGTGTAATTCAGAAGATACTATATAAAAGTTGCCGAAGATGGTTGCCAAAAAAATCGCACGTGTGAATCAGTGTGAAGGGGGTACTACTTGGATTTTAGTCTATACATTTATTTATTTATTTTTGAGTTTCCTCGCTAGATCCATCAAGCTTAGAAAATCCCCCCTCAACCCCCTTTCAAGATAAATGTGTACATTTTTCGGTAGAAATAATTTCCGAAGGTTGGTTCCTTCTAAAATTAGAGGCTCGCTATCGCTCGCCAGGAAAAAATCGACACCTAAAGGGCACGAAAGGTCTTATTATAGACACAAATATGAGGCGAAAAGTCTCTAAATCGCTAAACTAACGGAACGAACGTTTTAAAACCTCAAAACTAATATGCTAAACATGAGGGAGAAGGGGGTCCAGAAAAAGCGAGCAGTACCCCCTTAAGGGAATTGGCTGGCGAAGTATTAGGAGTCGGAGGTAAAAATGTCGGAAAGGCCATTAGCTGCTTCGAATTCTTGGTTGTAAGGAAAAGCTCTCTCGCTCTCTCTCTCTCTCTCGCTCTCGCTCTCTCTCTCTCTCTCTCTCTGTCTCTGTATCTGTCTCTGTCTCTGTCTCTCTCAGCCAATTCGGATAAATAATGGTATGGAGAGAGAGAGAGAAGGTGAGTGGAAAATAGTGACAGACAGACAGACAGACAAAAAGACTAATACGGAAACCCTACCCCATTGAAACTCATCCCCACTTCTGCTAAAAGAAAAATACTAAAAAAAAAACTTGCCTCCTTCCATAATGGTAAACACACACGCACGCGCACACACACACACACACACACACACACACACACACACACACACACACACACGTACACACACACACGTACACACACAGACACTTAATATTTTCATCCTCTTTTGGAAGCATCTTTTATCCTACCGACTTTAAACGTTTTATACACCCGCACGCAATTATAGTTGATACAAAGCTAATTATATTCATGGATATTTATCTATACAGGAATATGAGTATATAATTAACAGTGAGTAATGAATGAGTATACAGACGTATCTTTACAATGGATTATATAATTTTGTTGTTTCTACCATTGCTCTATGGAAGTACTGTAGAACTTAAATTAACCCGTTCCAGCTCCAATATACGCGTTTCTGTTCTGTTTTATGGCTACTATTAGACGATTTTATTCAGATTAGTAACGGTATACGGAAGTCAGAGGGTTGATTGAGATAGTACTTACCCTTTTAATACCCACAGATCCTTCCTAAGCTGCATAACATCGTCTAATGATAGCCAAAATAAACTGCTAAAATGCGTCAGAGCTTCAAGGGGTTAGTAATAGCTCTGATTTAGTTTGAAGTGTTGGTGGCTGTACTGTACACATAACCTATCCTAGTCTACTCACAGATGTCACATGTCCGATACTTAATGTCCGATTAGTTTCTTTTTGTTACATATTTTGTTCCTGTGTGTATGAAGGAGACAAAATACAAGGCTGCCTGCAACAAGCGTCTCCCCCAAATG